>OZ022333.1:0-524505 GCA_963989225.1 Dromius quadrimaculatus | reverse complement strand
ACTCATCTAGATCACGAAAATAGCCTTAGAAATTGCTGTACGACGCGTATTTTTCGAGAATTCGACGTTTTAATAAAATGTATTTTTTAGTGGAATTGGCAGTTTTTTCATGAAATTTTTTTTTCTGCAATTCTCAAGTTTTTAGTGTTTAAATAAATATATGACTCTTCTAGATTACGAAAATACCTTGGAATCGCTGTGCGATGAGTATTTTTTCGAGATATGGACGTTTGAAAAAACATGTTTTTTTGCGCAAAAATGCCTAAATTTTTCCATTTTTTTCCATTTCTTCCTCATTATCTCTAGAAATATGAGTGCTATGCAACTTGGCAATTACTATAGTCGATCGGCTAGAACATCTGGCAATCTATATTCCAAATTTCAAGACAATTGGGCAACAAATATTAATTTTATAGGCAAAAGATTGAAAATCGGTTCATCTCTGAAAAAATGATGGCAAGGGGTACCCCTTGCGAAAATATTGAAATTTGATAAAAAATATTTTTTCGCATTTTTGATGTTTTTGGTGTCAAAATAAATACTATAACTCTTCTAGATCACGAAAATAGCCTTAGAATTGCTGTACGACGCGTATTTTTCGAGATTTCGACGTTTAATAAAATGTATTTTTTAGTGGAATTGGCAGTTTTTTCATGAAATTTTTTTTTCTGCAATTCTCAAGTTTTTAGTGTTTAAATAAATAATATGACTCTTCTAGATTACGAAAATTAACCTTGGAATCGCTGTGCGATGAGTATTTTTCGAGATATGGACGTTTGAAAAAACATGTTTTTTTGCGAAAAAAATGCCTAAATTTTCCATTTTTTTTCCATTCCTTCCTCAGTTATCTCTAGAAATATGAGTGCTATGCAATTGGCAATTACTATTGTCGATCGGCTAGACATCTGGCAATCTATATTCCAAATTTCAAGATCAATTGAGCAACAAATATTAATTTTATAGGCAAAAGATTGAAATTTGGTCATCTCTGATAAGTGAAAATCAAGGCTATATCCTTCAAAAAATGTTGAATTTGATTAAAAAAAATTTTTCGCATTTTTGATGTTTTTGGTGTCAAAATAAATACTATAACTCATCTAGATCACGAAAATAGCCCTTAGAATTGCTGTACGACGCGTATTTTTTCGAGATTTCGACGTTTAATAAAATGTATTTTTTAGTGGGAATTGGCAGTTTTTTCATGAAATTTTTTTTCTGCAATTCTCAAGTTTTTAGTGTTTTAAATAAATAATATGACTCTTCTAGATTACGAAAATAACCTTGGAATCGCTGTGCGATGAGTATTTTCCGAGTTATGGACGTTTGAAATAACATGTTTTTTTTGCGCAAAAAAATGCCAAAATTTTCCAGTTTTTTCCATTTTCTTCCTCATTATCTCTAGAAATATGAGTGCTATGCAATTGGCAATTACTATAGTCGTTCGCTAGACATCTGGCAATCTATATTCCAAATTTCAAGACAATTAAGCAACAAATATTAATTCTATAGGCAAAAGATTGAAAATTGGTCATCTCTGAAAAGTGAAATCAAGGCTATACCCCTTCAAAAAATGTTGAAATTTGATAAAAAATATTTTTGTATTTTTGATGTTTTTGGTGTCAAAATAAATACTATAACTCATCTAGATCACGAAAATAGCCTTAAAATTGCTGTACGACGCCGTATTTTTCGAGATTTCGACGTTTTTAATAAAAATGTATTTTTTAGTGGAATTGGCAGTTTTTTCATGAAATTTTTTTTCTGCAATTCTCAAGTTTTTAGTGTTTAAATAAATATTATGACTCTTCTAGATTACGAAAATAACCTTGGAATCGCTGTGCGATGAGTATTTTCGAGATATGGACGTTTGAAAAAACAATGTTTTTTTGCGCAAATAAATGCCTAAATTTTCCATTTTTTTCCATTTCTTCCTCATTATCTCTAGAAATATGAGTGCTATGCAATTGGCAATTACTATAGTCGATCGGCTAGACATCTGGCAATCTATATTCCATATTTCAAGACAATTGAGAAACAAATATTAATTTTATAGGCAAAAGATTGAAGATGGTCATCTCTGAAAAATGATGGCAAGGGGTATCCCTTGCGAAAATGTTGAAAATTTGATAAAAAATATTTTTTCGCATTTTTTGATGTTTTTGGTTGTCAAAATAAATACTATAACTCATCTAGATCACGAAAATAGCCTTAGAATTGCTGTACGACGCGTATTTTTCGAGATTTTCGACGTTTTAATAAAATGTTATTTTTAGTAGGAATTGGCAGTTTTTTCATGAAATTTTTTTTCTGCAATTCTCAAGTTTTTAGTGTTTAAATAAATAATATGACTCTTCTAGATTACGAAAATAACCTTGGAATCGCTGTGCGATGAGTATTTTTCGAGATATAGTACGTTTGAAAAAAACATGTTTTTTTGCGCAAAAAATGCCTAAATTTTCCATTTTTTTCTCATTTCTCTCCTCATTATCTCTAGGAAATATGAGTGCTATGCAATTGGCAATTACTATAGTCGATCGGCTAGACATCTGGCAATCTATATTCCAAATTTCAAGACAATTGAGCAACAATATCTTAATTTTATAGGCAAAAGATTGAAAATTGGTCATCTCCGAAAAGTGAAATCAGGCTATACCCTTCAAAAAATGTTGAAATTTGATAAAAAAATATTTTTTCGCATTTTTGATGTTTTTGGTGTCAAAATAAATACTATAACTCATCTAGATCACGAAATAGCCTTAAAATTGCTGTACGCTCGCGTATTTTTCGAGATTTCGACGTTTTAATAAAAATGTATTTTTTAGTGGAATTGGCAGTTTTTTCATGAAATTTTTTTTCTGCATTTCTCAAGTTTTTAGTGTTTAAATAAATAATATGACTCTTCTAGATTACGAAAATAACCTTGGAATCGCTGTGCGATGAGTATTTTTTCGAGATATGGACGTTTGAAAAAAACATGTTTTTTTTGCGCAAAAAATGCCTAAATTTTCCATTTTTTTCCATTTCTTCCTCATTATCTCTAGAAATATGAGTGCTATGCAATTGGCAATTACTATAGTCGATCGGCTAGACATCTGGCAATCTATATTCCAAATTTCAAGACAATTGAGCAACAAATATTAATTTTATAGCAAAAGATTGAAAATTGATCATCTCTGGAAAGTGAAATCAAGGCTATACCCTTCAAAAAATGTTGAAATTTGATAAAAAATATATTTTTCGCATTTTTGATGTTTTTGGTGTCAAAATAAATACTATAACTCATCTAGATCACGAAAATAGCCTTAGAATTGCTGTACGACGCGTATTTTTCGAGATTTCGACGTTTTAATAAAATGTATTTTTTTAGTGGAATTGGCAGATTTTTCATGAAATTTTTTTTTTGCAATTCTCAAGTTTTTAGTGTTTAAATAAATAATATGACTCTTCTAGATTACTGAAAATAACCTTGGAAATCGCTGTGCGATGAGTATTTTTCGAGATATGGACGTTTGAAAAAACATGTTTTTTTGCGCAAAAAATGCCTAAATTTTCCATTTTTTTCCATTCCTTCCTCATTATCTCTAGAAATACTGAGTGCTATGCAATTGGCAATTACTATTGTCGATCGGCTAGACATCTGGCAATCTATATTCCAAATTTCAAGACAATTGAGCAACAAATATTAATTTTATAGGCAAAAGATTGAAAATTGGTCATCTCTGATAAGTGAAATCAAGGCTATACCCTTCAAAAAAATGTTGAAATTTGATGAAAAAAAAATTTTTTTCGCATTTTTGATGTTTTTGGTGTCAAAATAAATACTATAACTCATCTAGATCACGAAAATAGCCTTAGAATTGCTGTACGACGCCGTATTTTTCGAGATTTCGACTTTTTAAATAAAATGTATTTTTTAGTGGAAATTGGCAGTTTTTTCATGAATTTTTTTTCTGCAATTCTCAAGTTTTTAGTGTTTAAATAAATAATATGACTCTTCTAGATTACGAAAATATCCTTGGAATCGCTGTGCGATGAGTATTTTTTCGAGATATGGACGTTTGAAAAAGACATGTTTTTTTGAGCAAAAAATGCCTAAATTTTCAATTTTTCCCATTTCTTCCTCATTATCTCTAGAAATATGAGTGCTATTGCAATTGGCAATTACTATAGTCGATCGGCTAGACATCTGGCAATCTATATTCCAAATTTCAAGACAATTGAGCAACAAAATATTAATTTTATAGGCAAAAGATTGAAAATTGGTCATCTCTGAAAAAATGATGGCAAGGGGTACCCCTTGCGAAAATGTTGAAACTTTGATAAAAAAATATTTTTTCGCATTTTTGATGTTTTTGGTGTCAAAATAAATACTATAACTCATCTAGATCACGAAAATAGCCTAAGAATTGCTGAACGACGCGTATTTTTCGAGATTTCGACGTTTTAATAAAATGTATTTTTTAGTGGAATTGGCAGTTTTTTCATGAAATTTTTTTTCTGCAATTCTCAAGTTTTAGTGTTTTAATAAATAATATGACTCTTCTAGATTACGAAAATAACCTTGGAATCGCTGTGCGATGAGTATTTTTCGAGATATGGACGTTTGAAAAAAACATGTTTTTTTTGCGCAAAAAATGCCTAAATTTTCCAGTTTTTTCCATTTCTTCCTCATTATCTCTAGAAAATATGAGTGCTATGCAATTGGCAATTACTATAGTCGATCGGCTAGACATCTGGCAATCTATATTCCAAATTTCAAGACAATTGAGCAACAAATATTAATTTTATAGCAAAAGATCGAAAATTGGTCATCTCTGAAAAGTGAAATCAAGGCTATACCCTTCAAAAAATGTTGAAATTTGATAAAAAATATTTTTTTCGCATTTTTGATGTTTTTGGTGTCAAAATAAATACTATAACTCATCTAGATCACGAAAATAGCCTTAGAATTGCTGTACGACGCGTATTTTTCGAGATTTCGACGTTTTAATAAAATGTATTTTTTAGTGGAATTGGCCGTTTTTTTCATGAAATTTTTTTTCTGCAATTCTCAAGTTTTTAGTGTTTAAATAAATAATATGACTCTTCTAGATTACGAAATTAACCTTGGAATCGCTGTGCGATGAGTATTTTTCGAAATATGGACGTTTGAAAAAACATGTTTTTTTGCGCAAAAAATGCCTAAATTTTCCATTTTTTTCCATTTCTTCCTCATTATCTCTAGAAATATGAGTGCTATGCAATTGGCAATTATTATAGAGTCGATCGGCTAGACATCTGGCAATCTATATTCCAAATTTCAAGACAATTGAGCAACAAATATTAATTTTATAGGCAAAAGATTGAAAATTGATCATCTCTGAAAAGTGAAATCAAGGCTATACCCTTCAAAAAATGTTGAAATTTGATAAAGAATATTTTTTCGCATTTTTGATGTTTTTGGTGTCAAAATAAATACTTTAACTCATCTAGATCACGAAAATAGCCTTAGAATTGCTGTACGACGCGTATTTTTCGAGATTTCGAACGTTTTAATAAAATGTATTTTTTTAGTGGAATTGGCAGTTTTTTCATGAATTTTTTTTTCTGCAATTCTCAAGTTTTTAGTGTTTAAATAAATAATATGACTCTTCTAGATTACGAAAATAACCTTGGAATCGCTGTGCGATGAGTATTTTTCGAGATATTGACGTTTGAAAAAAACATGTTTTTTTTGCGCAAAAAAATGCCTAAATTTCCATTTTTTCCCATTTCTTCCTCATTATCTCTAGAAATATGAGTGCTATGCAATTGGGCAATTACTATAGTCGATCGGCTAGACATCTGGCAATCTATATTCCAAATTTCAAGACAATTAAGCAACAAATATTAATTTTAATAGGCAAAAGATTGAAAATTGATCATCTCTGGAAAGTGAAATCAAGGCTATACCCTTCAAAAAATGGTTGAAATTTGATAAAAAATATTTTTTCGCATTTTTGATGTTTTTTGGTGTCAAAATAAATACTATAACTCATCTAGATCACGAAAATAGCCTTAGAAATGCTGTACGACGCGTATTTTTCGAGATTTCGACGTTTTAATAAAATGTATTTTTTAGTGGAATTGGCAAGTGTCTTTCATGAATTTTTTTTTCTGCAATTCTCAAGTTTTTAGTGTTTAAATAAATAATATGAGTTTTCTAGATTACGAAAATAACCTGGAATCGCTGTGCGATGAGTATTTTTCGAGATATGGACGTTTGAAAAAACATGTTTTTTTTGCGCAAAAAATGCCTAAATTTTCCATTTTTTTCCATTTCTTCCTCATTATCTCTAGAAATATGAGTGCTATGCAATTGGCAATTACTATAGTCGATCGGCTAGACATCTGGCAATCTATATTCCATATTTCAAGACAATTGAGAAACAAATATTAATTTTATAGGCAAAAGATTGAAGATTGGTCATCTCTGAAAAATGATGGCAAGGGGTACCCCCTTGCGAAAATGTTGAAATTTGATAAAAAAATATTTTTTCGCATTTTTGATGTTTTTGTTGTCAAAATAAATACTATAACTCATCTAGATCACGAAAATAGCCTTAGAATTGCTGTACGACGCGTATTTTTCGAGATTTCGACGTTTTAATAAAATGTATTTTTTAGTGGAATTGGCAGTTTTTTCATGAAATTTTTTTTTCTGCAATTCTCAAGTTTTTAGTGTTTAAATAAATAATATGACTCTTCTAGATTACGAAAATAACCTTGGAATCGCTGTGCGATGAGTATTTTTCGAGATATAGACGTTTGAAAAAACATGTTTTTTTGCGCTAAAAATGCCTAAATTTTCCATTTTTCTCCATTTCTTCCTCATTATCTCTAGAAATATGAGTGCTATGCAATTGGCAATTACTATAGTCGATCGGCTAGACATCTGGCAATCTATATTCCAAATTTCCAGACAATTGAGCAACAAATATTAATTTTATAGGCAAAAGATTGAAAATTGATCATCTCTGGAAAGTGAAATCAAGGCTATAACCCTTCAAAAAATGTTGAAATTTGATAAAAAAATATTTTTTACGCATTTTTGATGTTTTTGGTGTCAAAATAAATACTATAACTCATCTAGATCACGGAAATAGCCTAAGAATTGCTGTACGACGCGTATTTTTCGAGATTTCGACGTTTTAATAAAATGTATTTTTTTAGTGGAATTGGCAGTTTTTCATGAAATTTTTTTCTGCAATTCTCAAGTTTTTAGTGTTTAAATAAATAATATGACTCTTCTAGATTACGAAAATAACCTTGGAATCGCTGTGCGATGAGTATTTTTCGAGATATGGACGTTTGAAAAAACATGTTTTTTTTGCGCAAAAAATGCCTTAAATTTTCCATTTTTTTCCATTTCCTTCCTCATTATCTCTAGAAATATGAGTGCTATGCAATTGGGCAATTACTATAGTCGATCGGCTAGACATCTGGCAATCTATATTCCAAATTTCAAGACAATTGAGCAACAAATATTAATTTATAGGCATAAGATTGAAAATTGATCATCTCTGGAAAGTGAAATCAAGGCTATACCCTTCAAAAAATGTTGAAATTTGATAAAAAAATATTTTTTCCGCATTTTTGATGTTTTTGGTGTCAAAATAAATACTATAACCTCATCTAGATCACGAAAATAGCCTTAGAATTGCTGTACGACGCGTATTTTTCGAGATTTCGACGTTTTAATAAAATGTATTTTTTAGTGGAATTGGCAGTTTTTTCATGAAATTTTTTTCTCTGCAATCCTCAAGTTTTTAGTGTTTAAATAAATAATATGACTCTTCTAGATTACGAAAATAACCTTGGAATTGCTGTGCGATGAGTATTTTTCGAGATATGGACGTTTGAAAAAAAACATGTTTTTTTGCGCAAAAAATGCCTAAATTTTCCATTTTTTTCCATTTTCTTCCTCATTATCTCTAGAAATATGAGTGCTATGCAATTGGCAATTACTATAGTCGATCGGCTAGACATCTGGCAATCTATATTCCAAATTTCAAGACAATTGAGCAACAAATATTAATTTTTATAGGCAAAAGATTGGAAATTGGTCATCTCTGAAAAATGATGGCAAGGGGTACCCCTTGCGAAAATGTTGAAATTTGATAAAGGAATAATTTTTCGCATTTTTGATGTTTTTGGTGTCAAAATAAATACTATAACTCATCTAGATCACGAAAATAGCCTTAGAATTGCTGTACGACGCGTATTTTTCGAGATTTCGACGTTTTAATAAAATGTATTTTTTAGTGGAATTGGCAGTTTTTTTCATGAAATTTTTCTTCTGCAATTCTCAAGTTTTTAGTGTTTAAATGAATAATATGACTCTTCTAGATTACGAAAATAACCTTGGAATCGCTGTGCGATGAGTATTTTTCGAGATATGGACGTTTGAAAAAACATGTTTTTTTGCGCAAAAAATGCCTAAATTTTCCATTTTTTTCCATTTCTTCCTCATTATCTCTAGAAATATGAGTGCTATGCAATTGTCAATTACTATAGTCGATCGGCTAGACATCTGGCAATCTATATTCCAAATTTCAAAACAATTGAGCAACAAATATTAATTTCATAGGCAAAAGATTGAAAATTGGTCATCTCTGGAAAGTGAAATCAAGGCTATACCCTTCAAAAAATGTTGAAATTTGATAAAAAATATTTTTTCGCATTTTTGATGTTTTTGGTGTCAAAATAAATACTATAACTCATCTAGATCACGAAAATAGCCTTAGAATTGCTGTACGACGCGTATTTTTCGAGATTTTGACGTTTTAATAAAATGTATTTTTTAATGGAATTGGCAGTTTTTTCATGAAATTTTTTTTTCTGCAATTCTCAAGTTTTTATGTTTAAATAAATAATATGACTCTTCTAGATTACGAAAATAACCTTGGAATCGCTGTGCGATGAGTATTTTTCGAGATATGGACGTTTGAAAAAACATGTTTTTTTGCGCAAAAAATGCCTAAATTTTCCATTTTTTTCCATTTCTTCCTCATTATCTCTAGAAATATGAGTGCTATGCAATTGGCAATTACTATAGTCGATCGGCTAGACATCTGGCAATCTATATTCCAAATTTCAAGACAATTGAGCAACAAATATTAATTTTATTAGCAAAAGATTGAAAAATTGATCATCTCTGAAAAGTGAAATCAAGGCTATACCCTTCAAAAAATGTTGAAATTTGATAAAAAAATATTTTTTCGCATTTTTGATGTTTTTGGTGTCAAAATAAATACTATAACTCATCTAGATCACGAAAATAGCCTTAGAATTGCTGTACGACGCGTATTTTTCGAGATTTCAACGTTTTAATAAAATGTATTTTTTAGTGGAATTGGCAGTTTTTTTCATGAAATTTTTTTTCTGCAATTCTCAAGTTTTTAGTGTTTAAATAAATAATATGACTCTTCTAGATTACGAAAATAACCTTGGAATCGCTGTGCGATGAGTATTTTTCGAGATATGGACGTTTGAAAAAACATGTTTTTTTGCGCAAAAAATGCCTAAATTTTCCATTTTTTTCCATTTCTTCCTCATTATCTCTAGAAATATGAGTGCTATGCAATTGGCAATTACTATAGTCGATCGGCTAGACATCTGGCAATCTATATTCCAAATTTCAAGACAATTGAGCAACAAATATTAATTTTATAGGCATAAGATTGAAAATTGATCATCTCTGGAAAGTGAAATCAAGGCTATACCCTTCAAAAAATGTTGAAATTTGATAAAAAATATTTTTCGCATTTTTGATGTTTTTGGTGTCAAAATAAATACTATAACTCATCTAGATCACGAAAATAGCCTTAGAATTGCTGTACGACGCGTATTTTTCGAGATTTCGACGTTTTAATAAAATGTATTTTTTAGTGGAATTGGCAGTTTTTTCATGAAATTTTTTTTCTGCAATCCTCAAGTTTTTAGTGTTTAAATAAGTAATATGACTCTTCTAGATTACGAAAATAACCTTGGAATTGCTGTGCGATGAGTATTTTTCGAGATATGGGACGTTTGAAAAAACATGTTTTTTTGCGCAAAAAATGCCTAAATTTTCCATTTTTTTCCATTTCTTCCTCATTATCTCTAGAAATATGAGTGCTATGCAATTGGCAATTACTATAGTCGATCGGCTAGACATCTGGCAATCTATATTCCAAATTTCAAGACAATTGAGCAACAAATATTAATTTTATAGGCAAAAGATTGAAAATTGGTCATCTCTGAAAAATGATGGCAAGGGGTACCCCTTGCGAAAATGTTGAAATTTGATAAAAAATATTTTTTCGCATTTTTGATGTTTTTGGTGTCAAAAATAAATACTATAACTCATCTAGATCACGAAAATAGCCTTAGAATTGCTGTACGACGCGTATTTTTCGAGATTTCGACGTTTTAATAAAATGTATTTTTTAGTGGAATTGGCAGTTTTTTCATGAAATTTTTCTTCTGCAATTCTTCAAGTTTTTAGTGTTTAAATAAATAATATGACTCTTCTAGATTACGAAAATAACCTTGGAATCGCTGTGCGATGAGTATTTTTCGAGATATGGACGTTTGAAAAAACATGTTTTTTTTGCGCAAAAAATGCCTAAATTTTCCATTTTTTTTCCATTTCTTCCTCATTATCTCTAGAAATATGAGTGCTATGCAATTGGCAATTACTATAGTCGATCGGCTAGACATCTGGCAATCTATATTCCAAATTTCAAGACAATTAAGCAACAAATATTAATTTGATAGGCAAAAGATTGAAAATCGGTCATCTCTGAAAAATGATGGCAAGGGGTACCCCTTGCGAAAATGTTGAAATTTGATAAAAAATATTTTTTCGCATTTTGATGTTTTTGGTGTCAAAATAAATACTATAACTCATCTAGATCACGAAAATAGCCTTAGAATTGCTGTACGACGCGTATTTTTTCGAGATTTCGACGTTTTAAAAAAATGTATTTTTCAGTGGAATTGGCAGTTTTTTTTCATGAGATTTTTTTCTGCAATTCTCAAGTTTTTAGTGTTGAAATAAATAATATGACTCTTCTAGATTACGAAAATAACCTTGGAATCGCTGTGCGATGAGTATTTTTCGAGATATGGACGTTTGAAAAAACATGTTTTTTTGCGCAAAAAATGCCTAAATTTTCCATTTTTTTCCATTTCTTCCTCATTATCTCTAGAAATATGAGTGCTATGCAATTGGCAATTACTATAGTCGATCGGCTAGACATCTGGCAATCTATATTCCAAATTTCAAGACAATTGAGCAACAAATATTAATTTTATAGGCAAAAGATTGAAAATTGGTCATCTCTGAAAAGTGAAATCAAGGCTATACCTTCAAAAAATGTTGAAATTTGATAAAAAATATTTTTTTCGCATTTTTGATGTTTTTGGTGTCAAAATAAATACTATAAACTCATCTAGATCACGAAAATAGCCTTAGAATTGCTGTACGACGCGTATTTTTCGAGATTTCGACGTTTTAATAAAATGTATTTTTTTAGTGGAATTGGCAGTTTTTTCATGAAATTTTTTTTCTGCAATTCTCAAGTTTTTAGTGTTTAAATAAATAATATGACTCTTTTAGATTACGAAAATAACCTTGGAATCGCTGTGCGATGAGTATTTTTCGAGATATGGACGTTTGAAAAAACATGTTTTTTTGCGCAAAAAATGCCTAAATTTTCCATTTTTTTCCCATTTCTTCCTCATTATCTCTAGAAATATGAGTGCTATGCAATTGGCAATTACTATAGTCGATCGGCTAGACATCTGGCAATCTATATTCCAAATTTCAAGACAATTGAGCAACAAATATTAATTTTATAGGCAAAAGATTGAAAATTGGTCATCTCTGAAAAATGATGGCAGGGGTACCCCTTGCGAAAATGTTGAAATTTGATAAAAAATATTTATTCGCATTTTTGATGTTTTTGGTGTCAAAATAAATACTATAACTCATCTAGATCACGAAAATAGCCTGAGAATTGCTGTACGACGCGTATTTTTCGAGATTTCAACGTTTTAATAAAATGTATTTTTTAGTGGAATTGGCAGTTTTTTCATGAAATTTTTTTTTCTGCAATTCTCAAGTTTTTAGTGTTTAAATGAATAATATGACTCTTCTAGATTACGAAAATAACCTTGGAATCGCTGTGCGATAAGTATTTTTCGAGATATGGACGTTTGAAAAAACATGTTTTTTGCGCAAAAAATGCCTAAATTTTCCAGTTTTTTCCATTTCTTCCTCATTATCTCTAGAAATATGAGAGCTATGCAATTGGCAATTACTATAGTCGATCGGCTAGACATCTGGCAATCTATATTCCAAATTTCAAGACAATTGAGCAACAAATATTAATTTTATAGGCAAAAGATTGAAAATTGGTCATCTCTGAAAAGTGAAATCAAGGCTATACCCTTCAAAAAATGTTGAAATTTGATAAAAAATATTTTTTTCGCATTTTTGATGTTTTTGGTGTCAAAATAAATACTATAACTCATCTAGATCACGAAAATAGCCTTAGAATTGCTGTACGACGCGTATTTTTCGAGATTTCGAGACGTTTTAATAAAATGTATTTTTTAGTGGAATTGGCAGTTTTTTCATGAAATTTTTTTCCTGCAATTCTCAAGTTTTTAGTGTTTAAATAAATAATATGACTCTTTTAGATTACGAAAATAACCTTGGAATCGCTGTGCGATGAGTATTTTTCGAGATATGGACGTTTGAAAAAACATGTTTTTTTGCGCAAAAAATGCTAAATTTTCCATTTTTTTCCATTTCTTCCTCATTATCTCTAGGAATATGAGTGCTATGCAATTGGCAATTACTATAGTCGATCGGCTAGACATCTGGCAATCTATATTCCAAATTTCAAGACAATTGAGCAACAAATATTAATTTTATAGGCAAAAGATTGAAAATTGGTCATCTCTGAAAAGTGAAATCAAGGCTATACCCTTCAAAAAATGTTGAAATTTGATAAAAAATATTTTTTTTCGCATTTTTGATGTTTTTGGTGTCAAAATAAATACTATAACTCATCTAGATCACGAAAATAGCCTTGGAATTGCTGTACGACGCGTATTTTTCTAGATTTCGACGTTTTAATGAAATGTATTTTTTAGTGGAATTGGCAGTTTTTTCATGAAATTTTTTTTTCTGCAATTCTCAAGTTTTTAGTGTTTAAATAAATAATATGACTCTTTTAGATTACGAAAATAACCTTGGAATCGCTGTGCGATGAGTATTTTTCGAGATATGGACGTTTGAAAAAAACATGTTTTTTTGCGCAAAAAATGCCTAAATTTTCCATTTTTTTTCCATTTCTTCCCTCATTATCTCTAGGAATATGAGTGCTATGCAATTGGCAATTACTATAGTCGATCGGCTAGACATCTGGCAATCTATATTCCAAATTTCAAGACAATTGAGCAACAAATATTAATTTTATAGGCAAAAGATTGAAAATCGGTCATCTCTGAAAAATGATGGCAAGGGGTACCCCTTGCGAAAATGTTGAAATTTGATAAAAAATATTTTTTCGCATTTTTGATGTTTTTGGTGTCAAAATAAATACTATAACTCATCTAGATCACGAAAATAGCCTTAGAATTGCTGTACGACGCGTATTTTTCGAGATTTCGACGTTTTAATGAAATGTACTTTTCAGTGGAATTGGCAGTTTTTTCATGAAATTTTTTTTCCTGCAATTCTCAAGTTTTTAGTGTTTAAATAAATAATATGACTCTTCTAGATTACGAAAATAACCTTGGAATCGCTGTGCGATGAGTATTTTTCGAGATATGGACGTTTGAAAAAACATGTTTTTTTTGCGCAAAAAATGCCTAAATTTTCCATTTTTTTCCATCTCTCCCCTCATTATCTCTAGAAATATGAGTGCTATGCAATTGGCAATTACTATAGTCGATCGGCTAGACATCTGGCAATCTATATTCCAAATTTCAAGACAATTGAGCAACAAATATTAATTTTATAGGCAAAAGATTGAAAATCGGTCATCTCTGAAAAATGATGGCAAGGGGTACCCCTTGCGAAAATGTTGAAATTTGATAAAAAATATTTTTTCGCATTTTTGATGTTTTTGGTGTCAAAATAAATACTAATAACTCATCTAGATCACGAAAATAGCCTTAGAATTGCTGTACGACGCGTATTTTTCGAGATTTCGACGTTTTAATGAAATGTACTTTTCAGTGGAATTGGCAGTTTTTTCATGAAATTTTTTTTCTGCAATCTCAAGTTTTTAGTGTTTAAATAAATAATTATGACTCTTCTAGATTACGAAAATAACCTTGGAATCGCTGTGCGATGAGTATTTTTTCGAGATATGGACGTTTGAAAAAACATGTTTTTTTGCGCAAAAAAATGCCTAAATTTTCCATTTTTTTCCATTTCTTCCTCATTATCTCTAGAAATATAAGTGCTATGCAATTGGCAATTACTATAGTCGATCGGCTAGACATCTGGCAATCTATATTCCAAATTTCAAGACAATTGAGCAACAAATATTAATTTTATAGGCAAAAGATTGAAAATTGGTCATCTCTGAAAAGTGAAATCAAGGCTATACCCTTCAAAAAATGTTGAAATTTGATAAAAAATATTTTTTTCGCATTTTTGATGTTTTTGGTGTCAAAATAAATACTATAACTCATCTAGATCACGAAAATAGCCTTAGAATTGCTGTACGACGCGTATTTTTCAAGATTTCGACGTTTTAAAAAAAATTTATTTTTCAGTGGAATTGGCAGTTTTTTCATGAAATTTTTTTTCTGCAATTCTCAAGTTTTTAGTGTTTAAATAAATAATATGACTCTTCTAGATTACGAAAATAACCTTGGAATCGCTGTGCGATGAGTATTTTTCGAGATATGGACGTTTGAAAAAAACATGTTTTTTTTGCGCAGAAAATGCCTAAATTTTCCATTTTTTTCCATTTCTTCCTCATTATCTCTAGAAATATGAGTGCTATGCAATTGGCAATTACTATAGTCTAGACATCTGGCAATCTATATTCCAAATTTCAAGACAATTGAGCAACAAATATTAATTTTATAGGCAAAAGATTGAAAATCGGTCATCTCTGAAAAATGATGGCAAGGGGTACCCCTTGCGAAAATGTTGAAATTTGATAAAAAATATTTTTTCGCATTTTTGATGTTTTTGGTGTCAAAATAAATACTATAACTCATCTAGATCACGAAAATAGCCTTAGAATTGCTGTACGACGCGTATTTTTCGAGATTCGACGTTTTAATGAAATGTATTTTTCAGTGGATTGGCAGTTTTTTCATGAAATTTTTTTTCTGCAATTCTCAAGTTTTTAGTGTTTAAATAAATAATATGACTCTTCTAGATTACGAAAATAACCTTGGAATCGCTGTGCGATAAGTATTTTTCGAGATATGGACGTTTGAAAAACATGTTTTTTTGCGCAAAAAATGCCTAAATTTTCCATTTTTTTCCATTTCTTCCTCATTATCTCTAGGAATATGAGTGCTATGCAATTGGCAATTACTATAGTCGATCGGCTAGACATCTGGCAATCTATATTCCAAATTTCAAGACAATTGAGCAACAAATATTAATTTTATAGGCAAAAGATTGAAAATCGGTCATCTCTGAAAAATGATGGCAAGGGGTACCCCTTGCGAAAATGTTGAAATTTGATAAAAAATATTTTTTCGCATTTTTGATGTTTTTGGTGTCAAAATGAATACTATAACTCATCTAGATCACGAAAATAGCCTTAGAATTGCTGTACGAAGCGTATTTTTCGAGATTTCGACGTTTTAATAAAAATGTATTTTTTAGTGGAATTGGCAGTTTTTTCATGAAATTTTTTTTCTGCAATTCTCAAGTTTTTAGTGTTTAAATGAATAATATGACTCTTCTGGATTACGAAAATAACCTTGGAATCGCTGTGCGGTGAATATTTTTCGAGATATGGACGTTTGAAAAAACATGTTTTTTTGCGCAAAAAAATGCCTAAATTTTCCATTTTTTTCCATTTCTTCCTCATTATCTCTAGAAATATGAGTGCTATGCAATTGGCAATTACTATAGTCGATCGGCTAGACATCTGGCAATCTATATTCCAAATTCAAGACAATTGAGCAACAAATATTAATTTTATAGGCAAAAGATTGAAAATCGGTCATCTCTGAAAAATGATGGCAAGGGGTACCCCTTGCGAAAATGTTGAAATTTGATAAAAAATATTTTTCCGCATTTTTGATGTTTTTGGTGTCAAAATAAATACTATAACTCATCTAGATCACGAAAATAGCCTTAGAATTGCTGTACGACGCGTATTTTCCGAGATTTCGACGTTTTAATAAAATGTATTTTTTAGTGGAATTGGCAGTTTTTTCATGAAATTTTTTTTCTGCAATTCTCAAGTTTTTAGTGTTTAAATAAATAATATGACTCTTCTAGATTACGAAAATAACCTTGGAATCGCTGTGCGGTGAGTATTTTTCGAGATATGGACGTTTGAAAAAACATGTTTTTTTGCGCAAAAAATGCCTAAATTTTCCATTTTTTTCCATTTCTTCCTCATTATCTCTAGAAATATGAGTGCTTTGCAATTGGCAATTACTATAGTCGATCGGCTAGACATCTGGCAATCTATATTCCAAATTTCAAGACAATTGAGCAACAAATATTAATTTTATAGGCGAAAGATTGAAAATTGGTCATCTCTGAAAAGTGAAATCAAGGCTATACCCTTCAAAAAATGTTGAAATTTGATAAAAAATAATTTTTCGCATTTTTGATGTTTTTGGTGTCAAAATAAATACTATAACTCATCTAGATCACGAAAATAGCCTTAGAATTGCTGTACGACGCGTATTTTTCGAGATTTCGACGTTTTAATAAAATGTATTTTTTAGTGGATTTGGCAGTTTTTTCATGAAATTTTTTTTCTGCAATTCTCAAGTTTTTAGTGTTTAAATAAATAATATGACTCTTCTAGATTACGAAAATAACCTTGGAATCGCTGTGCGATGAGTATTTTTCGAGATATGGACGTTTGAAAAAACATGTTTTTTTGCGCAAAAAATGCCTAAATTTTCCATTTTTTTCCATTTCTTCCTCATTATCTCTAGAAATATGAGTGCTATGCAATTGGCAATTACTATAGTCGATCGGCTAGACATCTGGCAATCTATATTCCAAATTTCAAGACAATTGAGCAACAAAATATTAATTTTATAGGCAAAAGATTGGAAATCGGTCATCTCTGAAAAATGATGGCAAGGGGTACCCCTTGCGAAAATGTTGAAATTTGATAAAAAAATATTTTTTCGCATTTTTGATGTTTTTGGTGTCAAAATAAATACTATAACTCATCTAGATCACGAAATAGCCTTAGAATCGCTGTACGACGCGTATTTTTCGAGATTTTCGACGTTTTAATGGAATGTATTTTTTAGTGGAATTGGCAGTTTTTTCATGAAATTTTTTTTCTGCAATTCTCAAGTTTTTAGTGTTTAAATAAATAATTTGACTCTTCTAGATTACGAAAATAACCTTGGAATCGCTGTGCGATGAGTATTTTTCGAGATATGGACGTTTGAAAAAACATGTTTTTTTGCGCAAAAAAATGCCTAAATTTTCCATTTTTTTCCATTTCTTCCTCATTATCTCTAGAAATATGAGTGCTATGCAATTGGCAATTACTATAGTCGATCGGCTAGACATCTGGCAATCTATATTCCAAATTTCAAGACAATTGAGCAACAAATATTAATTTTATAGGCAAAAGATTGAAAATCGGTCATCTCTGAAAAATGATGGCAAGGGGGTACCCCTTGCGAAAATGTTGAAATTTGATAAAAAATATTTTTTCGCATTTTTGATGTTTTTGGGTGTCAAAATAAATACTATAACTCATCTAGATCACGAAAATAGCCTTAGAATTGCTGTACGACGCGTATTTTTCGAGATTTCGACGTTTTAATGAAATGTATTTTTCAGTGGAATTGGCAGTTTTTTCATGAAATTTTTTTTCTGCAATTCTCAAGTTTTTAGTGTTTAAATAAATAATATGACTCTTCTAGATTACGAAAATAACCTTGGAATCGCTGTGCGATGAGTATTTTTCGAGATATGGACGTTTGAAAAAAACATGTTTTTTTGCGCAAAAAATGCCTAAATTTTCCATTTTTTTCCATTTCTTCCTCATTATCTCTAGAAATATGAGTGCTATGCAATTGGCAATTACTATAGTCGATCGGCTAGACATCTGGCAATCTATATTCCAAATTTCAAGACAATTGAGCAACAAATATTAATTTTATAGGCAAAAGATTGAAAATCGGTCATCTCTGAAAAATGATGGCAAGGGGTACCCCTTGCGAAAATGTTGAATATTGATAAAAAATATTTTTTCGCATTTTTGATGTTTTTGGTGTCAAAATAAATACTATAACTCATCTAGATCACGAAAATAGCCTTAGAATTGCTGTACGACGCGTATTTTTCGAGATTTCGACGTTTTAATGAAATGTATTTTTTAGTGGAATTGGCAGTTTTTTCATGAAATTTTTTTTTCTGCAATTCTCAAGTTTTTAGTGTTAAATAAATAATTTGACTCTTCTAGATTACGAAAATAACCTTGGAATCGCTGTGCGATGAGTATTTTTCGAGATATGGACGTTTGAAAAAACATGTTTTTTTTGCGCAAAAAATGCCTAAATTTTCCATTTTTTTCCATTTCTTCCTCATTATCTCTAGAAATATGAGTGCTATGCAATTGGCAATTACTATAGTCGATCGGCTAGACATCTGGCAATCTATATTCCAAATTTCAAGACAATGAGCAACAAATATTAATTTTATAGGCAAAAAGATTGAAAATCGGTCATCTCTGAAAAATGATGGCAAGGGGTACCCCTTGCGAAAATGTTGAAATTTGATAAAAAATATTTTTTCGCATTTTTGATGTTTTTGGTGTCAAAATAAATACTATAACTCATCTAGATCACGAAAATAGCCTTAGAATTGCGGTACGACGCGTATTTTTCGAGATTTCGACGTTTTAATAAAATGTATTTTTTAGTGGAATTGGCAGTTTTTTCATGAAATTTTTTTTCTGCAATTCTCAAGTTTTTAGTGTTTAAATGAATAATATGACTCTTCTAGATTACGAAAATAACCTTGGAATCGCTGTGCGATGAGTATTTTTCGAGATATGGACGTTTGAAAAAACATGTTTTTTTGCGCAAAAAATGCCTAAATTTTCCATTTTTTTCCATTTCTTCCTCATTATCTCTAGAAATATGAGTGCTATGCAATTGGCAATTACTATAGTCGATCGGCTAGACATCTGGCAATCTATATTCCAAATTTCAAGACAATGGAGCAACAAATATTAATTTTATAGGCAAAAGATTGAAAATTGGTCATCTCTGAAAAGTGAGATCAAGGCTATACCCTTCAAAAAATGTTGAAATTTGATTAAAACTATTTTTTCGCATTTTTGATGTTTTTGGTGTCAAAATAAATACTATAACTCATCTAGATCACGAAAATAGCCTTAGAATTGCTGTACGACGCGTATTTTTCGAGATTTCGACGTTTTAAAAAAATGTATTTTTTAGTGGAATTGGCAGTTTTTTTCATGAAATTTTTTTTCTGCAATTCTCAAGTTTTTAGTGTTCAAATAAATAATATGACTCTTCTAGATTACGAAAATAACCTTGGAATCGCTGTGCGATGAGTATTTTTCGAGATATGGACGTTTGAAAAAACATGTTTTTTTGCGCAAAAAATGCCTAAATTTTCCATTTTTTTCCATTTCTTCCTCATTATCTCTAGGAATATGAGTGCTATGCAATTGGCAATACTATAGTCGATCGGCTAGACATCTGGCAATCTATATTCCAAATTTCAAGACAATTGAGCAACAAATATTAATTTTATAGGCAAAAGATTGAAAATCGGTCATCTCTGAAAAATGATGGCAAGGGGTACCCCTTGCGAAAATGTTGAAATTTGATAAAAAATATTTTTTCGCATTTTTGATGTTTTTGGTGTCAAAATAAATACTATAACTCATCTAGATCACGAAAATAGCCTTAGAATTGCTGTACGACGCGTATTTTTCGAGATTTCGACGTTTTAATAAAATGTATTTTTTAGTGGAATTGGCAGTTTTTTCATGAAATTTTTTTTCTGCAATTCTCAAGTTTTTAGTGTTTAAATAAATAATATGACTCTTCTAGATTACGAAAATAACCTTGGAATCGCTGTGCGATGAGTATTTTTCGAGATATGGACGTTTGAAAAAACATGTTTTTTTGCGCAAAAAATGCCTAAATTTTCCATTTTTTTCCATTTCTTCCTCATTATCTCTAGAAATATGAGTGCTATGCAATTGGCAATTACTATAGTCGATCGGCTAGACATCTGGCAATCTATATTCCAAATTTCAAGACAATTGAGCAACAAATATTAATTTTATAGGCAAAAGATTGAAAATTGGTCATCTCTGGAAAGTGAGATCAAGGCTATACCCTTCAAAAAATGTTGAAATTTGATTAAAACTATTTTTTCGCATTTTTGATGTTTTTGGTGTCAAAATAAATACTATAACTCATCTAGATCACGAAAATAGCCTTAGAATTGCTGTACGACGCGTATTTTTCGAGATTTCGACGTTTTAATAAAATGTATTTTTTAGTGGAATTGGCAGTTTTTTCATGAAATTTTTTTTCTGCAATTCTCAAGTTTTTAGTGTTTAAATAAATAATATGACTCTTCTAGATTACGAAAATAACCTTGGAATCGCTGTGCGATGAGTATTTTTCGAGATATGGACGTTTGAAAAAACATGTTTTTTTTGCGCAAAAAATGCCTAAATTTTCCATTTTTTTCCATTTCTTCCTCATTATCTCTAGAAATATGAGTGCTATGCAATTGGCAATTACTATAGTCGATCGGCTAGACATCTGGCAATCTATATTCCAAATTTCAAGACAATTGAGCAACAAATATTAATTTTATAGGCAAAAGATTGAAAATTGGTCATCTCTGAAAAGTGATGGCAAGGAGTACCCCTTGCGAAAAAGTTGAAATTTGATAAAAAATATTTTTTCGCATTTTTGATGTTTTTTGGTGTCAAAATAAATACTATAACTCATCTTGATCACGAAAATAGCCTTAGAATTGCTGTATGACGCGTATTTTTCGAGATTTCGACGTTTAAAAAAATTTATTTATTATTGATATTAGCAGTTTTTTCATTAAAATTTTTTTTGCAATTCTCAAATTTTTAGTGTTTAAATAAATAAAATGACTCTTCTAGATTACAAAAATAACTTTAGAATCGCTGTGCGATGAGTATTTTTCGAGATATGGACGTTTGAAAAAACATGTTTTTTTCCGCTAAAAATGCCAAAATTTTCCATTTTCTCCATTTCTCCTCATAATCTCTGGAAATATAAGTGCTATGCAATTGGGTATTACTATAGTCTATCTATTAGACATCTGGCAATATATATTTCAATTTTCAAGACAATTGATTGACAAGTATAAATTTTTCTCTGCTCTTATTTCTTATCATTGACTAATTGAAATGATCATCCAAAATTAATTCAAACTGAAATCTGTTTCTGCAGAAAAATTAATAATTGTGGTCTCCATTCTTTCTTTCTACGCACTTCTTACTCTACAAGTTTTAAGACATGACGATGGTATCGAAAATCAAACAAAATCACAAACTCACTACTTTGTGTATAACTGTCATTGATCATAAAATGTTGTATTCCAATCTCTTTCATGTTGATATTCATGAGTCTGGGAGTGAATTACACTTATTTTTTCATATGGATCAATTATCGTTTTATTTTCAATATTTTTCTACCTCGCGGTAGGAGTCCTATTCCAGCACGTCCGCGATCCAGGACACGCTGAAATAGAGTCACCCTACAGCCCTAAACTCCGAGCTGTAAAGTGCCTCCCTAACAGATAAGCTAGTCCTACCTAACACATTTCAATGGATCGCAACCTGAAACCTACAAAAGATTAGCAGGAGGGCAAGTGTCTCTTAATTATGTTCCTGAATCAAGACCATGCGATGAAATCAGTGTAAAGCACCAATTCGATCCAAAGTGCTATTTTCGATAAGTAACTGAAATCTTCTATAAAAATTGAATCCAAAATCTGTGTTTGCAAACTGAATTAAAATTATTAAACAGAAATAATTTTCCTAAAAGCTATGCATACCTTAAGAAAGCGATTTTTTTTTCTCAATACAACCCTGCAGCAATCTGGATCACATGAAAGTCTTTTCCACTATACACACTATAATATTACCGCATTTTGAACACTATTTCCCCATAAAGTACCACTAAAACGTCCATCTTTCTTGAATTTCTTCACAGAACTATACTACACTCAGTGAAGCTACACTGTTACGTCCCAGCACGTTCGTTCAGACAAAATTTATTATTTAAAAATTATTAATATTGAATAAATCAACACAAAAATAAAAAGACTATGATTAAATAGATTTTATTGGGGAATGCATATTTTTAAATAGTTAATTTTGATATTTTTGAAATAAAATTCAACACAACTGATTCCAAATTTCGGTGAAATGTAATAAATTATAAACTCATCTAGAATATTTAATGCATAAATTTATACGTCGTGCACCAATTACTATTGAGGACTGCAAATAATTCTGCATATACATTCATCCATCCTGAGTACGTACTTAGAATTTGAGTCTCCTGCAACACCTAGTATACGCCAAAAAAATTAATTTGTTCTGAGCGGTGTAATGTAATGAGTTATTAACTGTCTGCTAGAATATTTATAGCTTGTGCACCAATAACTAATAATGACTACAAATAATTTTGCATATATTTACATCCATCCTGAGTACATACTTATAATTCAAGTTCTCTATTATACCTGGTATACTCAAAAAAAAATAATTTGTTCCAAACGGTGCAATGTAATAAATTTGACTTTTTTTTAGAATATTTAATCTAAAAATTTATAGCTCGTGCACCAATTGCGATTAAGGACTGATAATAATTCTGCATATACGTACATCTATTCTGAGTACGTACCTACAATTTGAATTTTCTACAACACCTGGTATATGCAAAAAAAAAATTATTTATTTTAAGCAGTTTATTGTAATAAAATTTGAACTGATTTAGAATATTTAATTTATAAATTCATAGCTCATGTACCAATTACAATCAAAGACTGCCAATTATTTTGCATATACGTATACCCATCTTTAATACGTTCCAATAATTCAAGTTCTCTACAACATCTAGTATACGCAATTAAAATTAATTTGCTTTGAGCAGTACAATATAATAAATTGTTAACGGCTTTAAAATATTCAATTCATAAATTTATAGCCCGTGCACCAATTATAATTAATGACTGTCAATTATTTCGCATATACGAACATCCATCGTGAGTAAGTACCCTCAATTTGAGTTTTCTGGAACTCCTGGTATATGCAAAAAAAAATGATTATTCTGAGCGGTATGATGTAATAAATTATTTAATTCTTGAATTTATAGCTCGTGCACCAACCACAATTAACAACTTTCAATTATTCTACATATACCTGAATGCGTACCCTCAATTTGAGTTTTCTGGAACACCTGGTATACACAAAAAAAAATTGTTTATTCTGAGCGGTGTAATGCAATAAACTATTTAATTCTTAAATTCATAGTTCGTGTGCCAATTACAATTAATGGCTGCCAATAATTTTACACATACGTACATTCATGGACCCTCAATTTGATTATTGTTGAACTCCCGGTACACGCAAAAAAATATTAATTCTAAGCGGTTTAACAACTTGTCTTTTAGAGTATCTAATTCCCGAATTTATTGCTCGTGCACCTATTACAATTAATTGCTGCCAATTATTTCGCATATACGTATATCCATCCTAAGTATGTACCCTTAATTTGAGTTCTGTGGAACTTCCGGTATACGCAAAAAACATTATTTACTCTGAGCGGTTTAATATAATAAATTATTACTTGTGTTTTAGAGTCTTAAATTCATAAATTTATAGCTCGTGCACCAATTGGAATTGATGGCTGTCAATAATTTTGCATATACGTACATCCATCCTGAGTACGTACTCTCAATTTGAGTTTTTTGGATCTCCTAGTATACGCAAAAAAAACTGTTTGTTCGTAGTGGTGTAATGTAATAAATTATTTAATTCTCAAATTTATAGCTCGTGCTCGTGCACCAATTACAATTGATGACTCCCAATCATATCACATATTCTTACATCCATCTTGAGTACACACCTTCAATTTGAGTTTTCTATAGCTCCTGATATATCCAAAAAAAAAATATTCTGAGCGTTACAATGTAATAAATTATTAACTCATAAATTTATAGCTGGTGCACCAATTAAAATTAATGTTTGCCAATAATTTCACATACTTATATGTACATCCACCTTGAATACGTACTCTTAACTTGAATTTTGTGGCACTTCCGGTATACGCAAAAAAAAATGTTTGTTCCGAGCGGTGTAATGTAATAAATTATTAACTTTCTTTTAGACTTTTATTTCTCAAATTTATAGCTCGTGCACCAATTACAATTTAAGATTTTCAATAATTTGGCATATTTTTACATCTATCCTGAGTATGTACTTACAATTTGACTTTTCTACAACTTCTGGTATACGCAGAAAAAAATTATTTACTTTGAGCAGTATAATGTAATAAAATAAACTGTCTTTTAGAATATTTAGTTTTCAAATTTATAGCTCGTGCACCAATTGCGATTAAGGATTGCTAAGGATTCTGCATATACCTACTTCTATTTTGAGTACGTACCTACAATTTGAATTTTCTACAACACCTGGTATACGCAGAAAAAAAATATTTATTTCAAGCGGCTTATTGTAAAAAATTATTAACAGATTTATAACATTGAATTCATAAACTCATGGCTCGTTCACCAATTACAATGAATGACTGCCAGTTATTCTGCATATTCGTGCATCCAGCCTGAGAATGCACTCACAATTTGAATTTTTCTACGACACCTGGTATATGTAAAAAAAATAAATTATTCCGAGCGGTGAAATGTAATAAATTTATTAACTGATTTAAAATATTTATGGCTCGTGTACTAATAACAAGTAATGACTGCAAATAATTCTGCATAGACGTACATCTGTTCTGAGTATTTACCTACAGTTTGAATTTGCTACAACACCTGGTATACACAAAAAAAAATAATTTGTTTCGAACGGTAAAATGTAATAAATTTAACGGTTTTTTAGAATATTTAATTTAAAAATTTATAGCTCGTGCACCAATTGCGATTAAGGACTGCCGATTATTTTACATACAGGTACATCCATCCTGAGTATATACCTACAGTTTGAGTTTTCTACAACTCTCGGTATATGCAAAAAAATATATTTATTTTAAGCGGTGCAATATAATAAATTATTAAATGTCTTTGAGATATTTAATTTTTAAATTTATGGCTCGTGTACCATTCATGATTAGGGGCTGCATAAATCTACACCCCTTGAGCAGTTTTAAAATATTATCAAGTACTTTAGGGTTTAACTGTCTTTTTTTATTCCAAAAAATAATATATCAACAGATAATCACATGAAATTTAACAATATCATTGCAAAATTGCAATTTGCGTTCAAAATGCACTTTGAATTTATTTTTTTCAATATTTATTGAATATTTGTATTCTTCAAATATACAAAATTCAAATTTATTCATCGATTTTAAATGAATTTCAAATTAAATTAAGTTTTAATGTTGCACAATCTTGTTTAATTTGGTTTTGTTCGGGCTTGGCCGTAAACTGTATAAGCGCTGCGAGGTATCTTTTGATATTGCGTTCTCTCTCGGTAGCATTGCGCGCTATAGACAACCGAACGTACTTCGTAGATTCAAAATAAACGAAGTTATATTTCGTTGGACTTGGCGTTTATTGTCGCGCGCGTAGTCGTACTGTTAACATTAAAATCACTTCGCTCTACAACAAAACGTTGAAAAATAATTATTTAAAAGTGCTTTTTGGTGTATTGGGGTTTTAAATATTGCTTATTAACGTAGAGATCAAAATTTTGTGTTTTTAAATATGTAAATTGGGGTGAATTTGTTCCGCATTGCGTGTCCGTTAGGGGCACGTATTTGCGATGTTAGTCTTTGCTTTTATTGTGTAATAAATAAATAAAATGTCTTGGTTTTTTTGCAAAGGCCTGTAATGAAAGGTCCAACGTGGGAATCGGTGCACACGTAGGTACCGCTACGAGAGGCACCCCCCCTGATGAACACCACCGCGTGGGGTTGCAATGAGTTCTAGGGCGAACGAGCGATCTAATTGGGGAGTAACGGCATACTCTCGATATGTACCTATCGGAAGTCGGGAAAATATGGTAGCTGGCGGGGGTCCTTGATTAAGTTCAAGAAACGACATTAGCTGAGACCGATACTTAAGGTTACCATATCGCGTAATTAGGCGGTATCGCGGGCCTCGGAATATGCATTGGCCACGTATTCAAACAACGTATTTTTTTTTTTTTTCAAACGACGAGCACACCGGTGCTTGGGTGTCTGAGCGCTCAGGCACTCATTGGGGTAGTAAAGTAGAGTCAATCAGTAGCATAATATACCTGAGCACTTTTAAATAACATCGCGAAATAATAAAGCGACAATCAATCGCGTAGCTAGCAAATAAATCCGTCGAAAAAGCGCGAAACACACACACAAAACACGTTTGAATGTTGAACGAATGTTGAATGAATGAATTAATTAAAAATTCCCTTTCAGCTTCTTCTTTCATCACCACCTCCAACAAATTAAAACCAGGACGTAAGTTTACTAATTAACTTTGCTTTTCAGACTTATACAGTGGCGTAGCGACTATAACTGGCACCCGGGCCACGACATACTATTGGCGCCCCCTCCCCTCTTCCCCCATCCCTCAAGAATCTCATAATAGTATTATAATATATAGAATAATTTATGAATTCTCTTGAAGAATTAAATCATAATTGAAAGGTTTTATTTTTTGGTTTAAATTCTGTATACTTTATTCATTTTTGACGTTTTGACTTCATCAGAAAAATAGTGATACAAATATAAATAAGGCAAGTATCTGGATAATTGAAAATATACCTAATAGTGGATGTGAAAACGTGGATTCGACATTAAGTGCAGAAAGAACAAAATTTCTTTGGAATTCACCCAAATAAACCACATGGAACAGCCTCGAACAGAGAGATCAATAATATAAATCTCGACAATTATCATTGAGAAAAGAGAATTAATTAATATAACACAGCGACGATGACCTGTTTTTGCAGACGCACACAGTTCCAATGCACAAAAACGTCTTAAAATTTTGTCCACCAAAAGAGCCAAGTCATATGCCCAGTATTATAAAGGACGAAGTAAATTTATTTCCAAAGTAAATTTATTTTATTTAACAAATTCTAATCGAATTATTACTCTTTATGACAGTAAAAGCATTGCTGTCAAAAAATCGACTGTCATTTAACAGAGTAAATTTTATTTACTTTGGGAGTAAATTTATTTGTCCTTTATAATACTGGGCATTAATGATGTACATGAACGTGACAATAATAAAAATCAAGACAAATGAATATCTTACAAATCATGTATGTAAATTATTCATTATAGAAAGCCAAACATTTGCCAACTCAAAACCATCATTATGGTTGAAATTATTCGAATCTTCAATTATTTCAATCGCTTTTCTGACCAATCTACCATGAACGATGAGCATCTTGCGATTAATCTTGTTTCTTCGAACTTGATCTCACGCAAAAATTCAATAACATGATCAGCAACTAAAAGTTTATTTGGATAATTGAGTCTTATGCACCTCCTATGTTCAGCAATATGTGTGCTAACAGTTCTGTCCGTCTGACTACAGGTACTAGGATCTTGTGAATACCCAAAGATTTTAAGAGAATCACGTCCTTCATAGGTCTCATGAAGTGCTTAATTCTCATTATAAGAAAGTGGGCAACTTTGAAATTATATCTGGACAAGACCCTTCCAATCTTCTATTGAACTTTACTCACATAAGGTGAAGATCCATAATTTCTCATGTTATTATCCACAACAATAGCATTGGTAAACTTTGGTCGACGTATTTTTTTAATGGAATGATAGCTCAAACCATTTCTCTGAAATATAACTCCTAGATTATTATTCTCTTCATCAAGTTTATCAGGGCGACAAATATTATTAGCTCTTTGGAATCGACATTGTTCTATACATCTGTGAAGGATAGTGATGTGATTAGAATGAATATATTGGTTTGTGTATGTTGGCTTCCTATATAAACAGTATGTAGGATTCTGCCATCATTGCTTCGTTCTAGATTGAAAATAATTCAAAAAACTTTCCAAACGGGATAAGGTCCTTGTGTGTTATATTATTTAATTAATTCTTTTTTCACAATGATATTAATCGTCAAGACTCATATTATTGATTCATCTGTTTGAGGTTGTTTCATATAGTTTTTTCCTCAGACCTTGAATGGATGACATAAGAACTTTATTCTCTCTGCATTAAATGTGAAACATACGTTTTCAAATCTGGTATTCTGTATATTTTCAATTATCAAGGTACTTGCTTTGTTTATTTTTGTATTATTGTTTTTTCGATGGAGACTTTGGGATAGAGAATCGAAACGTTAAAAATAAATAAAATATACAGAATTTAAACTAAAAAAACCTTCCTAATATATAGAATTTACTCGTAATATGAATATAATAATTATTATTAACTTAGAATATGCTTCCCAGAAATCGATCAAAACAGCAATTGAAATTCGGCAAATATGGAACGTCTTGAAGACCATTTGGCGCCCCTCCGTGAGTGGCGCCCGGAGCATAATAGACCCACTTGCACCCCCCTTGCTACGCCACTGGACTTATATCAATTTTTTTTCAGCTATTTTTATCATTTTTTTGCTGATTTCTAATTAATTTGTATTTTTTTCAGATTTGATGAAGAGGAGAGAGAGGACATCGTGGGAGTTGCTGAGGATGAGCCCAGCTGATGAGGTGGTTGGACATCGAGGGAATGGACAACGTGGGAGGAGCTGAGGATGAGCCCAGCTGCCAAAATCAACTCTCAATATTTTTTTTGTTGAATATGATTCACCAAAATTTGTTTTAAGTTTCTGTTTCAGGTCGCCGGCCGTGGATCTTCATAACATCACCGCGTCATCAGCTAGGTAATATAATATTACTCATTATGTGACTGTTTTTAACTGCTGCTAAACACGTGAATTACTTATCTTCAATTTATTAATTTATTTGTATTTTTTATGTTTTCAGACCATCCAGCAGCGGAACTAGAGCCCAGCAGCAGAATCAGACCTCAGCAGTAGAATCAGAGCCCAGCAGCAGAACCAAAGTCCAGCAACAAAATCGGAGCCCAGTAGCAAAATAAGAGTCTAGCAGCAAGAACCAAACTACAGCAGCCGTACAAGAAATCCTCCAGTAACAGCAGAACCAAAGCCCAACAGCCGTCAAAAAAGTCTTCCAGCAGCAGCAGAACCAAAGCCCAATAACCTTCCAAGAGGTCCTCCAGCAGCAGCAGAACCAGAGCCCAGCAGCCGTCCAAGAAGTCCTCCAGTAACCGCAGAAGATCAACACATCAGTACCAACTGTTCCAGGCCCCAAATTCAACTTTAAAGAAGTCATCTGATCAATTTCACCCGCCGCTTGCAAAGTTCAAGTAAGTTAATTACTCTTAAAATTTTCCGACGTGTATTAATTATTTTGTTGTTTCAGTTGCAGCGAGCGAAGAAGCCACTTCTCTGGTCTAGGTTTCGCTGGGGTTTTCCTAGGCCCAAAGGGAGAATTCCCGGAGAAGAGTTCGTCTCTTTCCCCTTAGTCATTGCCTGGGGGCGAACAAGGCTTACAACAACACAACAGCATTGCGAACATCGAGCATCGAGTATTCAACAATTAATCTTCAAACCTATGTACCCTTTCCTAATTCCCAAAATAAACTCATTTCCACAAAATTTACAGTCGTTTTATTTCTAAAACCTATTTTAATTATTTTCAGGAGTAGTCTTAAAATAGTCCTTGTTCTGTAACTTATTTTAAAATTACCAAATAAAACCTTTCCCACAAAATCAATTGTATTTTATTTATTTTAAAATGAATAATATCTAATAATTAAATTTGTAAGTTAATTGGCGGACAACCCGCAATGCAAGTTTTGAAAAAATCTATTTTAATTTGCCCAAAGGGTGCTTATTATCATAAAAATCATGTATTGTATGAATAATAAAATAAGTCCTTCAATAAAACATGAATTTTGTTCTATTTATTTTTTAAATAATTGATAAATGTAGTACAACCAAAATTTCATGTTAATTTGGTGAACAATTAAAAAATAAAATTAAAAGTACCCCAATTTTTTTTTGATAAATCAACCGTTCAGCCAAAAAAAATATATTTACGTTTCATTTGTTCCAAACGAGTTACGTAGAGCCACCTATGCAGCAAAATGTTAACTAATAACTGGACTTTGCCAATATTTATTCAAAAAAAAATTTATATCGATATCAAAAAAATGTTTCAAATAAACTCATATTATTTTTGAAAATAATTCTAGGTGTTTCATATACATTTTTGCGATTAGAGTTCCGATTTTATAGATAATCCTTAATTCATAAAATAATCAATAACTTTGGAATTATTAGCCTTATTGGCAAAAAAATTCCTGCATAAGATTTAATTCAAAAAACAAACAGGACTCTATTTCAAACATTTTTTGATTCAGGTCATAGTTGGGCCAAAAAAAAAGGTAACGCAAATACCAATTTATTTCAAAACAGTCACAATATTACAGAATTTAATAATGTCCGTCTGGTAGACAAATAAAAACTAAAATTGAATGCTCTTCACAAAATTTTTGATACAAGCAGCCGTTTAGCCAAAATTAAATATATTAACTTTTCTTGTAATTGAAACGAGCTACGTGGTGCCACCTGTGTAGCGAAACGTAAACTAATTGCTGGACTTGAATTATAACAGTTAAGAGTAAAAATGCGTACTTCATTTACTAGTTTTTGATTAGTGCTCTCGTTACGTCACAAATCGTACTTTCATAAATTAATGATTTCTCAGTGAACAAGGACACTAATCGAAAAAAGATACATGAAGTACCCCAACTAATTTTTAAAAATAATATGACTTAACTTGAAACTTTTTTCTGGTTGTCGTACTCGTTTTCGAGTTTTGGTACCTGCACTTTTATAGGTTATGTACTAATTACTTGAAAATGAATACGGGAAGCAAAAAAAAGCTCCAAGTAAAGTCATATTATTTTTGGAAAATAAGTGGGGTACTTCAAGTAAAATTTTTTGATTAAAGCTCTTATTTAGGAGGAAATCATAAATTCATAAAAGTACTAATAATTTCAGTATTATGAATCACAGAGAAGAAAATTTGGGATATTTGTATTTATTTTTGATCTATTATATAATTTATTTCAATATATTTCAGATTTAAGCCCTTATGAGGGCTGTAATCAATAATTTCTACCCCTGCAAATTGGTATTAGATACAAAAATTATTTTATGCTCAATCGATGCGCAATTATAATTAAGTGATACCTTATCATGAAAAATTTTTCGAAATAAGTTGCCATTTAGCCACAAAAAAATAAAATTTCTCTTATGTTTCTCAAAACCCGATACATGCTGCCATCACTGTGATTTCGGTGAACTAACAAGTAATCAGGTCATACATTATAACTGCTCAACAAGTAGCCGTAGTTTTGAACGTCAAATTCTGATAAAAAGCTTATATTTCCTAAACAAATGATTTTAGATTTATCAATCAACCTTTAATAGGTAGTCTATATTATGTTATTCATTTTAAAACCAAATGCAGTCCTCCATCGATCAAACCCACAAAGAATAAGGAGTAAAATAATGCAACGAAAATTTGGTCTTACCTTTTATCTGCTCAACAGGTAATCGCAAATTTATAAATCAATTTCTAGCAAAGGGCTTATATTTGGCAAATTTTAATTAATTTTTTTATATTCTCATTTAATGAATTGAGACTTATATTAAAATATATTTTGTTGGCCAGTCAATAACAGTTATTTTATTGTGTACTGCTTTAGCGGGAGCTGTCAGATTTAACCGGCCATCGACGCGTCGCTTGCCGGCATTGTGTTTAGGAGTCCCCAGGAGTACTACCATAGCTACTATATATTGAGCCCCTGACTCCACATTATCATTAGTCACAGTTTTAAATATTTTGAACCACTCTATAATAAATAAATTATCACTCAAAAACAAGAAAATTATTTATTACTTAGATCTATTGATCTATTAATCATTAACAAAGATAGCTAGAAAATTATAGCTACTATATGTAGAGCCCCTGACCCCACACTATCATAGCTCACAGTTTTGAGTTTTTTGAACCACTGGTTCAAGAGATAATGAATGTTTTATCTCTCAAGAACAAGGAAATTGATTATTTCTTGGATCTATTGATCTATTGATCATTAACAAGGGTAGCTAGAAAATCATAGCTACTACATATTGAGCCCCTGACCCTAAGCTATCATTAGTCAAAGATTTAAATTTTTTGAACCACTGGTTCAAGAGAGAATGCATATTTTATCTTTCAAGAACAAGGAAATTAATTATTTCTTGGATCTATTGATCTATTAATCATTACCAAAGATAACTAGAGAATCATAATTTTAGTTTATTGAGCCTCTAACTCTACACTATCAGTAGTCACAGTTTTAAAATTTTTGAGCCACTGGTTCAAGAGATAATTATTGTTTGATCTCTCAAAAACAAGAAAATTGAGTAATTTCTGGATCTATTGATCTATAAATCATTAACAGAGATAGCTAGAAAATTATTGTTTTCGTATATTGAGCCACTGACCCTACAGTATCATAAGTCACAGTTTCAAATTTTTTGAGCCACTGGTTTAAGAGATATTGAATGTTTCATCTCTCAATAATAAGAAAATTGATTATTTCTTGGATCTATTGATCTATTATTCATTAACAGAGACAGTTAGACAATCATAGCCACTATATATTGAGCCCCTGACCCTAAACTTATCATTAGTCACAGTTTCAAATTTTTTGAACCACTGGTTCAAGAGATGATGAATGATATATCTTTCAAAAACAAGAAAACTATCTATTTCTTGGATCTATTGATTTATTAAACATTAACACAGATAACTAGGAAATTATAGCCCCCGCATATTGAGCCCCTGATCCTACACTATTAGTAGCCACAGTTTGAAATTTTTTGAACCAGTGGTTCAAAAGAAAATGTGTGTTTCATCTTTCAAAAACAAAAAAATTTAGTAATTTTAGGATCTATTGATCCATGAATCATTGACAGAGACAGCTAAAAAATCATAGCTTGCGTATATTGAGCCCCTGACCCTATACTATCATTGGTGACAGTTTCAAAATTTTTGAACCACTGGTTCGAGAGATATTGAATGTTTTATTTTTCAAGAACAAGCAAACTAATTATTTCTTGGATCTATTGATGTATTAATCATGAACAGATATAGCTAGAAAATCATAGTTAATGTATATTGAGCCCCTGACCCTACACTATCATTAGTCACAGTTCAGAAATTTTTGAATTACTGGTTCAGAAAGAAATAAATATTTTATCTTCCAAGAACAAGAAAATCAAGTAATTCCTGGATCTATTGATCTATAAATCATTAACAAAGATAGCTAGAAAATCATAGCTACTATATATTGAGCCCCTGACCCTACACTATCATTATTCACAGTTTAACTTTTTTTGAACCACTGGTTCAAGAGATAATAAAGGTTTCATCAGTCAAGAACAAGAAAATTAATTATTTCTTGGATCTATTAATCTATCAAGCATTAACAGAGATAGCTAGAGAATCATAGCTTCTGTATGTTGAGCCCCTGACTCTACGCTATCATCACTCACAATTTCAAATTTTTTGAACCACTGGTTCAAGAGATAATTAATGTTTTATCTCTCAAAAACAATAATATTAATTATTTCTTGGATCTATTGATCTATTAATCATTAACAAAGATAGCTAGAAAATCATAGTTTGAGTATATTGAGCCCCTGACTCTACACTATCATTAGTCACAATTTTAAATTTTTTGAACCACCGATTCAAGAGAAAATGATTTTTTCATCTCTCAAAAACAAGAAAATTAATTACTTCTTGGATCTATTGATCTATTAATGATTAACAGAGACAGTTAGAAAATCATAGTTACTATATATTGAGCCCCTAACCCTACACTATCATTAGTCATAGTTTTAAATTTTTTGAACCACTTCAAGAGATGATGAATGTTTTATCTTTCAAAAACAAGAAAATTAGTTATTTCTGGGATCTATTGATCTATTAATCATTAACAGGGATAGCTAGAAAATCATATCTCCTGTATATTGAGCTCCTGACTTTATACTATCATTAGTGACACTTTCAAAATTTTTGAACTACTGATTCAAGAAATAATGTATGTTTTGTCTTAAAAATGAATAATAAATAAGAAATAATGTATGTTTTTTTTAAAAACATTTATTATTTCTTGAACCAGTGGTTCAAGAATTTCGAAACTGTCACTAATGATAGTATAAAGTCAGGAGCTCAATATACAGGAGATATGATTTTCTAGCTATCTCTGTTAATGATCAATAGATCAATAGATCCAAGTAATAATTAATTTTCTTGTTTTTGAGAGATAAAACATTTATTATCTCTTGAACCAGTGGTTCAAAAAATTTGAAACTGTGACGAATGATAGTGTAGGGTCAGGGGCTCAATATGTAGTAGCTATGATTTTCTAGCTTCATTTGTTAATGATCAATAGATTATTAGATCCAAGAAATAATTAATTCCCTTGTTCTTGAGAGATAAAACATGAATTATCTCTTGAACCAGTGATTCAAAAAACTCAAAACTGTGAGTTATGATAGTGCAGGGTCAGGGGTTCAATATATAGTAGCTATAATTTTCTAGCTATCTTTATTAATGATTAATAGATCAATAGATCCAAGAAATAAGTAATTTTATTGTGTTTGAGTGATAAATTATTTATTATCTCTTGAACCAGTGGTTCAAAATATTTAAAACTGTGACTAATGATAGTGTAGAGTCAGGGGCTCGATATATAGTAGCTATGGTAGTACCCCTGGAGACTCCTAAACACAATGCCGGCAAGCGACGCGTCGATCGCCGGTTAAATCTGACAGCTCCCGCTAGAGCGGTACGCAATAAAATAACTGTTATTGACTTGCCAACCGAATATATTTTAATAAAAATCTTAATTCATAAAATCAGAATATAAAAAAATTAATTCAAATTTGCCAACAAATTTCCAAATATAAGCTCTTTACTAGAAATTGATCTATAAATTTGCAGTTACCTGTTGAGCAGATAAAAAGTATGACAAAATTTTCCTTGCAATATTTTACCCCTTATTCTTTGTAGGTTTGATCGATAGAGGACTGGATTTGGTTTTAAAATGGATAACATAATATAAACTACCTATTAAAGGTTAATTAATAAATCTAAAATCATTTATTCAGGAAATATAAGCTTTTTATTAGAAATTGACGTTTAAAACTACGGTTATTTGTTGAGCAGTTATAATGTATGGCCGGGATACTTGTTAGTTCACCAAAATCACAGTGATGGCAGCATGTATCGGGTTTTGAGAAACATTAAAGTAATTTTATTTTTTTGTGGCTAAATAGCAACTTATATCGAAAACTTTTTAATGATAAGGTATCACTTAATTATAATTGCGCATCGATTGAGAATAAAATATATTTTGTATCTAATACCAATTTGCAGGGGTAGAAATTATTGATTACAGCCCTCATAAGGGCTCAAATCTGAAATATATTGAAATAAATCATATAATAGATCAAAAATAAATACAACTAATCCAATTTTTTTTCTCTGTGATTCATAATACTAAAATTATCAGTACTTTTATAAATTTATGATTTTCTCCTAAATAAGGGCTTTAATCAAAAAATTTGACTTGAAGTACCCCACTTATTTTCCAAAAATAATATGACTTTACCTGAAACTTTTTTTTGCTTACCGTATTCATTTTCGAGTAATTAGTACATAACCTATGAAAGTGCAGGTACCAAAACTCGAAAACGAGTACGACAACCAGAAAAGAGTTTCAAGTTAAGTCATATTATTTTTTAAAATTAGTTGGGGTACTTCATGTATCTTTTTTCGATTAGTGTCCTCATTCACTGAGAAATCATTAATTTATGAAAGTACGATTTGTGACGTAACGAGGGCACTAATCAAAAATTAGTAAATAAAGTACCCCATTTATTTTTTGAAAATAATGTGAGTTTGTTTGAAACTTTTTTTTGGTTATCGTACGCATTTTTACTCTCAACTGTTATAATTAAGTCCAGCAATTAGTTTACGTTTCGCTACACAGGTGGCACCACGTAGCTCATTTCAAGTACAAGAAAAGTTGATATATTTAATTTTGACTAAACGGCTGCTTGTATCAAAAATTTTGTGGGGAGCATTTAATTTTAGTTTTTATTTGTCTACCAGATGGACATTATCAAATTTAATAATATTGTAACTGTTTTGAAATAAATAGGTATTTGCGTTACCTTTTTTTTTGGCCCAACTATGACCTGAATCAAAAATTGTTTCAAATAGAGTCCTATTTGTTTTTTGAATTAAATATCATGCAATAATTTTTTTGCCAATAAAGCTTCTAATTCCAAAGTTATTGATTATTTTATGAATTAAAGATTATCTATAAAACCGGAACCCTAATCGCAAAAATGTATAGGAAACACCCAACCTTATTTTTAAAAATAATATGAGTTTATTTGAAATATTTTTTTCATTGGGGCCTTCGTTGCACAGATATCCATATAAAATTTTTTTTTTTGAATAAATATTGGCAAAGTCCAGTTATTAGTTAACATTTTGCTGCATAGGTGGCACCACGTAGCTCGTTTGGAACAAATGAAACGTAAATATATTTTTTTGGCCAAACGGCTGATTTATCAAAAAAAATACAGGGTACTTTTAATTTAATTTTTCAATTGTTTGCCAAATAAGCATAAAATTTTGGTTGTACTACATTTATTAATTATTTAAAAATAAATAAAACAAAATTCATGTTTTATTGAAGGATTTTTTTTATTATTCATACAATACATGATTTTTATAATAATTAGCACCCTTTGGGAAATTTAAATTAATTTTTTCAAAACTTGCATTGCGGGTTGTCCGCCAATTAACTTACAAATTAAATTATTAGATATTATTCATTTTAAAATAAATAAAATACAATTGATTTTGTGGGAAAGGTTTTATTTGGTAATTTTAAAATAAGTTACAGAACAAGGACTATTTTAAGCCTAACTACTCCTGAAAATAATTAAAATGGGTTTTAGAAATAAAACGACTGTAAATTTTGTGGAAATGATTTTATTTTGGGAATTGGGAAAGGGTACAAAGGTTCGAAGATTAATTGTTGAATACTCCATGCTCGATGTTCGCGATGCTGTTGCGTTGTTGTAAGCCTTGTTCGCCCCCAGGCAATGACTAAGGGGAAAGAGACGAACTCTTCTCCGGGAATTCTCCCTTTGGGCCTAGGAAAACCCCAGCGAAACCTAGACCAGAGAAGTGGCTTCTTCGCTCGCTGCAACTGAAACAACAAAATAATTAATACAAGTCGGAAAATTTTAAGAGTAATTAACTTACTTGAACTTTGCAAGCGGCGGGTGAAATTAATCAGATGACTTCTTTAAAGTAGAATTTGGGGCCTGGAACAGTTGCTACTGATGTGTTGATCTTCTGCGGTTACTGGAGGACTTCTTGGACGGCTGCTGGGCTTTGGTTCTGCTGCTGCTGGAAGACTTTTTTGACGGATGTTGGGCTTTGGTTCTGCTGTTACTGGAGGACTTCTTGGACGGCTGCAGTAGTTTGGTTCTTGCTGCTGGGCTCTGATTTTGTTGCTGAGTTCTGGTTCTGCTGCTAGGCTCTAATTCTGCTGCTGAGGTCCGATTCTGCTGCTGGGCTCTGGTTCCGCTTCTGGATGGTCTAAAAACATAAAAAATACGAATAAATTAATAAATTGAAGATAAGTAATTGACGTGTTTAGCAGCAGTTAAGAACAGTTACATAATGAGTACTATTATATTACCTAGCTGATGATGCGGTGATGTTATGAAGATCCACGGCCGGCGACCTGAAACAGAAACTTAAAACAAATTTTGGTGAATCATATTCAACAAAAAAAATATTGAGAGTTGATTTTGGCAGCTGGGCTCATCCTCAGCTCCTCCCACGTTGTCCATTCCCTCGATGTCCAACCACCTCATCAGCTGGGCTCATCCTCAGCAACTCCCACGATGTCCTTTCTCTCCTCTTCACCAAATCTGAAAAAAATACAAATTAATTAGAAATCAGCAAAAAAATAATAAAAATAGCTGGAAAAAAATTTATTAAAGCCTGAAAAGCAAAGTTTATTAGTCAACTTACGTCCTGGTTTTAATTTGTTGGAGGTGGTGATAAAAGAAGAAGCTGAAAGGGAATTTTTAATTAATTACATTCATTCAACATTCGTTCAGCATTAAAACGTGTTTTGTGTGTATGTTTCGCGCTTTTTCGACGGATTTATTTGCTAGCTACGCGATTGATTGTCGCTTTATTATTTCGCGATGTTATTTAAAAGTGCTCCGGTATATTATGCTACTGATTGACTCTACTCTACTACCCCAATGAGTGCCTGAGCGCTCAGACACCCAAGCACCGGTGTGCTCGTCGTTTGCAAAAAAAAAATACGTTGTTTGAATACGTGGCCAATGCATATTCCGAGGCCCGCGATACCGCCTAATTACGCGATATGGTAACCTTAAGTATCGGTCTCAGCTAATGTCGTTTCTTGAACTTAATCAAGGACCCCCGCCAGCTACCATATTTTCCCGACTTCCGATAGGTACATATCGAGAGTATGCCGTTACTCCCTAATTAGATCGCTCGTTCGCCCTAGAACTCATTGCAACCCCACGCGGTGGTGTTCATCAGGGGGGGTGCCTCTCGTAGCGGTACCTACGTGTGCACCGATTCCCACGTTGGACCTTTCATTACAGGCCTTTGCAAAAAAACCAAGACATTTTATTTATTTACTACATAATAAAAGCAAAGACTAACATCGCAAATACGTGCCCCTAACGGACACGCAATGCGGAACAAATTCACCCCAATTTACATATTTAAAAACACAAAATTTTGATATCTACGTTAATAAGCAATATTTAAAACCCCAATACACCAACAAGCACTTTTAAATAATTATTTTTCAACGTTTTGTTGTAGAGCGAAATGATTTTAATGTTAACAGTACGACTACGCGCGCGACAATAAACGCCAAGTCCTACGAAATCTAACTTCGTTTATTTTGAATCTACGAAGTACGTTCGGCTGTCTATAGCGCGCAATGCTACCGAGAGAGAACGCAATATCAAAAGATACTTCGTAGCGCTTATACAGTTTACGGCCGAGCCCGAACAAAACCAAATTAAACAAGATTGTGCAACATTAGAACTTAATTTAATTTGAAATTTATTTAAAATCGATGAATAAATGTGAATTTTGTATATTTGAAGAATACAAATATTCAATAAATATTGAAAAAAATAAATTCAAAGTGCATTTTGAATGCAAATTACAATTTTGCAAAGATATTGTTCAATTTTATGCGATTATCTGTTGATATATTATTTTTTGAAATAAAAAAAGACAGTTGAACCCTGAAGTATTTGATAATATTTTAAAACTATTCAAGGGGTGTAGATTTATGCAGCCCCTAATCATAATTGGTACACGAGCCATAAATTTAAGAAATTAATATCTCAAAGTCAGTTAATAATTTATTATATTGCACCGCTTGAAATAAATATTTTTTTTTGCACATACCGGAGGTTGTAGAAAACTTAAATTGTAGGTGCATACTCAGGATGGATGTACTTATAAGTAGAATAATTGGCAGTCCTTAATCGCAATTGGTGCACGAGCTATAAATTTTTGAATTAAATATTTTAAAAAACAGTTAAATTCATTACATTTCGCCGTTCGAAACAAATTATTTATTTTTGCGTATACCAGATGTTGTAGAACACTCAAATTGTAGGTACGTACTTAGGATAGATGTGCGTATATGCAGAATAATTAGCAATCTTTAATTTCAATCGGTGCATGAGCTATAAATTTTTAAATTAAATATTCTAAAAAACAGTTAAATTTTTTACATTGAGCCGTTCGAAACAAATAAATTTTTTTTTTGCATATACTAGGTGTTGTAGGGAACTCGAATTGTTGAAAAGTATTCAGGATGGATGTACGTATATGCAAAATAGTTGGAAGTTATTAATTGTAATTGGTGCACGAGCTATAAATATAAGAATTAAATAGTTTATCACATTACACCATTCAGAGCAAACAATTTTTTTTTGCGTATACCGGAAGCTCCAGAAAACTCAAATTGACGGTACGTACTCAAGATGGATGTAGATATATGTAGAATAATTAAAAGTCATCAATTGTAATTGGTGCACGAGCTACAAATTTGAAAATGTAATATTCTAAAAGAAAAGTAATAATTTATTATATTAAACCGCTCAGAAGAAATTTTTTTTTTTGCGTATACCGGAAGTTCCACAAAACTCAAATTTAGGGTACATACTCAGGATGGATGTATGTATACACGGAATAACTGGCAGCCATTAATTGTAATTGGTGCACGAGCAATAAATTCGGAAATTAAATACTCTAAAAGACAAGTAATTAATCCGCTTAGAATAAATATTATTTTTTTTCGTGTACCGGGAGTTCAACCATAATCAAATAGAGAGTACATGGATGTACGTATATGTACAATTATTGGCAGCCATTAATTGTAATTGGCGCACGAACTATGAATTTAAGAATTAAATAGTTTATTACATTACACCGCTCAGAATAAACATTTTTTTTTGTCTATATCAGGTGTTCCAGAAAACTCAAATTGAGGGTACGCATTCAGGATGGATGTAGGTATATGTAGAATAATTGAAAGTTGCTAATTGTGGTTGGTGCACGAGCTATAAATTCAAGAATTAAATAATTTATTACATTATACCGCTCAGAACAGACATTTTCTCTTGCGTATACCAGGAGTTTAATTAATCATTAACAAAGATAGCTAGAAAATCATAACTCCTATATGTTGAGCCCCTGACCCTACACTATCATAAGTTCCAGTTTTACATTTCTTGAACCACTGATTCAAGAGATAATGAATATTTTATCTCTCAAAAACAAAAAAATTGATTATTTCTTGGATCTATTGATCTATTAATCATTAGCAGAGACAGTTAGACAATCATAGCTACTATATATTGAGCCCCTGACCATAAACTTAGTCACAGTTTCAATTTTTTTGAACCTCTGGTTCAAGAGATGATGAATGTTTTATCTTTCAAAAACAAGAAAATTAATTATTTCTTGGATCTATTGATCTATTAATCATTAACAGAAATAGCTTGAAAATCATAGCTTTGGTTTGTTGAGCCCCTGACCCTAAACTATCATAAGTAACAGTTTCAAATTTTTTGAACCACTGGTTTAAGAGATAATGAATGTTTTATCTTTCAAGAACAATGCAATTAATTATTTCTTGGATCTATTGATCTATTAATCAGTAACAGAGACAGCTAGCAAATCAAAGTTTCAGTATATTGAACCCCTGAACCTAAACTATCATAAGTCACAGTTTTAAACTTTTTGAACTACTGGTTTAAGTTAAGAGATATTGAATGTTTCATCTCTCAATAACAAGAAAACTAATTATTTCTTGGATCTATTGATCTATTAATCATTAACAGAAATAGCTAGAAAATCATAGCTTCAGTATGTTGAGCCCCTGACCCTAAACTATCATAAGTAACAGTTTCAAATTTTTTGAACCACTGGTTTAAGAGATAATGAATGTTTTATCTTTCAAAAACAAGAAAATTAATTATTTCTTGGATCTATTGATCTATTAATCATTAACAGAGATAGCTAGAAAATCATAGCTTCAGTATGTTGAGCCCCTGACCCTAAACTATCATGAGTACAAGTTTCAAATTTTTTGAACCACTGGCTTAAGAGATAATGAATGTTTTATCTTTCCAAAACAAGAAAATTAATTATTTCTTGGATCTATTGATCTATCGATTATTAACAGAAATAGCTTGGAAATCATAGCTTTGGTTTGTTGAGCCCCTGACCCTAAACTATCATAAGTAACAGTTTCAAATTTTTTGAACCACTGGTTTAAGAGATAATGAATGTTTTATCTTTCAAGAACAATGCAATTAATTATTTCTTGGATCTATTGATCTATTAATCAGTAACAGAGACAGCTAGCAAATCAAAGTTTCAGTATATTGAACCCCTGAACCTAAACTATCATAAGTCACAGTTTTAAACTTTTTGAACTACTGGTTTAAGTTAAGAGATATTGAATGTTTCATCTCTCAATAACAAGAAAACTAATTATTTCTTGGATCTATTAATCTATTAATCATTAACAGAAATAGCTAGAAAATCATAGCTTCAGTATGTTGAGCCCCTGACCCTAAACTATCATAAGTAACAGTTTCAAATTTTTTGAACCACTGGTTTAAGAGATAATGAATGTTTTATCTTTCAAAAACAAGAAAATTAATTATTTCTTGGATCTATTGATCTATTAATCATTAACAGAGATAGCTAGAAAATCATAGCTTCAGTATGTTGAGCCCCTGACCCTAAACTATCATGAGTACAAGTTTCAAATTTTTTGAACCACTGGCTTAAGAGATAATGAATGTTTTATCTTTCCAAAACAAGAAAATTAATTATTTCTTGGATCTATTGATCTATCGATTATTAACAGAAATAGCTTGAAAATCATAGCTTTGGTTTGTTGAGCCCCTGACCCTAAACTATCATAAGTAACAGTTTCAAATTTTTTGAACCACTGGTTTAAGAGATAATGAATGTTTTATCTTTCAAGAACAAGGCAATTAATTATTTCTTGGATCTATTGATCTATTAATCACTAACAGAGATAGCTAGAAAATCATAGTTTCAGTATATTGATCCCCTGACTTTTATACTATCATTAGTGACAGTTTCAAAATTTTTGAACCTCTGGTTCAAGAAATAATGTATGTTTTATCTTTGAAAAACAAGAAAATCAATTATTTCTTGGATCTATTGATCTTCTGATCATTAACAAAGACAGCTAGAAAATCATAGCTTTTGTATGTTGAGCTCCTGACCCTACACTATCAATAGTCACAGTTTCAAATTTTTTGAACCACTGGTTCAAGAGATAATAAATGTTTCATCAGTCAAGAATAAGAAAATCAAGTAATTCTTGAATTTATTGATCTATTAATCATTAACAAAAATAGCTAGAAAATTATTGCTTCTGTATGTTGAGCTCCTAATCATACACTATTATTAATAAGAGTTTCAAATTTTTGGAATCACTGGTTCTAGAAGTAATACATATTTTATCTTTCAAGAACAAAGAAATTAAGTGATTCCAGGATCTATTGATCTATAAATCATCAACAGAGATAACTAGAGAATCATTACTACTATGGATGTTGAGCCCCTGACCCTAAACTATCATTAGTCACAGTTTCAAATTTTTTGAACTACTGATTCAAGAAGTAATGAATGTTTTATCTCTCAAAAACAAGAAAATTAATTATTTATTGGATCTATTGATCTATAAATCATTAACAGAGATAGCTAGAAAATCATTGTTTCAGAATATTGAGCCCCTGACCCTACACTATCACAAGTCACAGTTTCAAATTTTTTGAGCCACTGGTCTAAGAGATAATGAATGTTTCATCAGCCAAGAACAGGAAAATAAATTATTTCTTGGATCTATTGATCTATTAATCATTAACAAAGATAGCTAGGAAATCCTAGCTTCCATATATTGAGCCCCTGACCCTAAACTATCATTAGTCACAGTTCCAAATTTTTTGAACCACTGGTTCAAGAGATAATGAATATTTTATCTTTTAAGAACAAGAAAATCAATTATTTCCTGGATCTATTGATCTATTAATTATTAACAAAGATAGTAAGAAAATCATAGCTCCCAAATGTTGAGCCCTTGACCCTACTCTATCATAAGTTGTAGTTTTAAATTTTTTGAACCACTGATTCAAGAGATAATGAATATTTTATCTCTCAAAAACAAGAAAATTAATTAGTTCTTGGATCTATTGATCTATTAATCATTAACAGAGACAGTTAGAATATCGTAGCTACTACATACTGAGCCCCTGACCCTACACTATCAGTAGCTACAGTTTCAAATTTTTTGAACCACTGGTCTAAGAGATAATGAATATTTCATCATTCAAGAACAAGAAAGTTGATTATTTTTTAAATCTATTGATCCATTTATCATTAACAGAGATAGCTAAGAAATCATAGCTACTAACTATTGAGCCTCTGACCCTAAACTATCATTAGTCACAGTTTTAAATTTTTTGAACCACGGGTTCAAGAGATGATGAATGTTTAATTTTTCAAAAACAAGAAAATTAATTATTTCTTGGATCTATTGATCTATTTATCATTAACCAAGGTAGTTAAGAAATCATCACTACTATATATTGAGCCTCTGACCCTATACTATCATTAGTGACAGTTTCAAAATTTTTGAACCACTGGTTCAAGAGATAATGAGTGTTTTATCTTTCAAAAACAAGAAAATTAAGTAATTCTTAGATATATTGATCTATAAATCATTAACAGAGATCGCTAGAGAATCATAGCTTTCGTATATTGAGCCCCTGACCCTTCACTATTGGTAGACACAGTTTGATAGTTTTTGAACCACTGGTTCTAGAAGTAATGGATATTTTATCTTTCAAGAACAAAATAATCAAATAATTCCTGGATCTATTGATCTATAAATCATTAACAGAGATGACTAGAAAATCATTGTTTCCGTATATTGAGCCCCTGACTCTATACTATCATTAGTCACAGTTTCAAACTTTTCGAACCACTGGTTCAAGAAGAAATGAATATTTTATCTCTCAAAAACCAGAAAATTTAATTATCCCTTGGATCTATTGATCTGTAAATCATTAACAAAGATAGCTAGAACAAACAGAATATTTTTATTTTGATAAAACACATCGAGCAAATTTAATTTATGGGAAACGCGGTTGTATAGTTTTATGAATTGAGGATTATCTACCAAAGTAAGGCTCCAATCGAAAAAATTTACATGAAATACCCAACTTATTTCCGAAAAATAATAGCAGTTTACTTGAAACATTTTTTGATTAGAGCCCTCAGTTTTGAGTTATTAAAAAATTAATTTTATTAGTTCAGAAGCGGCGGCAGAGATGGCAGCATGTATCTCGTTTTGAAATTATGGAAGTAATTTAACTTTTGTGGCTGAACGGGGGACTTAATCAAAAATTACCAGGAACAACTTTTTATTTGAAATATTTTTGTCCATCAGAATCAAATAAAAAATTGGCACTAATTAGAAAAAAAAGTAGCAGTCTGTCATATATTTTTCATTGGTGTAATTTGGGCTTAAATAACAAAAGTTTTGAAACAAAATATTTTTAATTCAATAAAATGAATATAGCAAACAAAATTTTGTGGCATTTGAAGCTGTGATCAAAAAGTTATCAATATTTTCATGAAATAATGATTTATGTGTCAAAATAAAGCTTTAATCAAAAAAATTTACATAAAACACCTAACCTAATTTTGGAAAATAATGGCAGTTTATTTGAAGAATTTTTTTGATTTGGGCCTCCAATTTAGCAAAGTTAGTTTGCAGGCTACGCATGAGATGGCAGCACGTAGTTCATTTCAGACAATTGAACATCAAATTGGGCAGTTTTTGTATTATGTAATTGTAATTCATTACAAAAATTATTTTTGATAATAATTTTGTTCGGAATTTATTCATTTATAACAAATTGATTTCGTTCATAGGCGTCGTTAGATTTGTTTTGCAGGGGGACAAATAAATATTAAATGAATAAAAAATAAGATGCACTCTTTTTTCACGTTTTATATCAAAGATAATGACAATCCGTTTATAATGAGACTCTTTTCAAGATCTTGAATCAAAGTTTCCATCGCGAAATGATTATTATAAAAATTGCAAAACGAAGGCAATTCAGACGTTTGTTTTTTGCTCTCAGGGCGGTCGATGATTGTTTGCAACGGCTCCTGGGATACAGTTTCATTAGCAGAGACAGTTATTTTAATTCTATTCGAGTAAATCGACTTTGAAAGAAGATGATTGTAAGGAATACGATATTGGAAAAGTTTCCTAATTAAAGGGAAATACGTGCTGCATTTTCTATTCTGATATTCTGATTTTACAACTTTATATGCAAGGATAAAATCAAGAGAGTGCTGAAATTTTATTTAGGGGTTGAATTATGCGAAATTCATTCGGGGTTAAAAACAAACAGTGACTCAGGAAGTGGGTAAAGCATCAAAGTCTTCAAACACATTAGATATTCCTCAAATACTTTGGCAACATTCTCGTGCTCCTCCTTTTGACCGACTTACCCCTTCGTCCACAATCACTGTCTTTATCGAGGTCAGTTTAAAGGTTAAATTTGTGGTCGGAAGCTATTGACTTGCGTCACGCCCTCAGGACCTCATCAAAGTGTCACATCGTCATGTCGAAGTCAATGCGGCCTGTGGGATGTAAATCACTCCCAGCAGGACAAGAGGAGGAACTGGCTTTTATTTGAGGGATGTTTTGTGGCTTTGTAGTGGTGTCATCCACTGCAAAATTATTTTTCGTTTTGGGACGAATCAGCACTGCTCCTTCTCCTTTTGATAGCCTGTCATTTGGGCCATCACCTCGACGTCTTCCTATTCCTGTAAGACGTTAGGGAAGCGTCTTAAGGTAGTAGGAGCGCTAGCATCGCGACGTCTAGGCATTGCCTCGACGATAACAATGTCGTTTATAACTCAAGCACGACGTATGGAACGCGCGGCGTCTGTAAGAACACATTGTCTTTGGAAAAGAACGAGAGGGGGATGAATATGAAACTAAAAAGGAGTTTTATCGAAACGGAAAGTGAGATGAAAGAATACTGCTTTTATTTTTTAGATTTGAATTGGATTTCAGAAGTATAAATAGTAGTTTTTTCAACTACACCGCAAATAAAATGCCCTCAATTCAAAAAATATTTAAAATCAAATAAGTTCCATAAACTAAATATTACTGAACTCGCCGTTAGAAAAATTTGAAACTCCGTACACGTATTAACAAGGGATGAAAATAATTATATAACAAAAATCAACCACTAATAAATACCAGACCAAAAGTTATGAACTCGAGAAATGGGGATTTAAATTCATGCCAGCTCCTTTGGAACAAAACATTTTTTGTTACTAAACTAGTAATTGGATGATTATCAAACCTTTTATATGTATTTATAAGGGATGAAAGTAGCTGAACAGTGAAAATCAACCACTAATCAATACCAGACCAAAAGTTGCAGGCTCGAAAAATGGGAGTTTGAATTCATGTCGGCACCCTTGGAATAAAATATTTTTCTATTGCTAAACTGGTGATTCAATAATTATTAGACCTTGCACATTTATTTAAAAGGGGTGGAAGTAGTTGTACAGCGAAAATCAATCATTTATTAACACCAAACCAAAAGCTGCAAGCTCGAGAAATAAGAGTTTAGATTCATGCCAGCTCATTTGAAACAAAACATTTTTTTATTACTAAATTAGTTATAGAATGATAATCAAAATTTGTACAATCATTTATAAGGGATGGAATTAGTTGTACAAAGAAAATCAACCACTAATCAACACCAAACCAAAAGTTGCAGGCTCGAGAAATAGGAATTTGAATTCATGCTGGCTCCCTTGGAACAAAATATTTTTTTATTACTAAACTACTGATTCAATGAATTTGAAACCTCGAGAATTCATTCTTAAGGGATTAAAGTAGTTGTACAGTGAAAATCAACCACTAATCAACACCAGACCAAAAGTTGCAGGCTCGAGAAATAGGAATTGAAATTCATGCCAGCTCATTCGGAACAGAACATTCTTTTATTACTTAACTAGTGATTGAATAATTATCAAACTTTGTGCACTTATTCATGAGGGATGAAAGTAGTTGTACAGTAAAAATCAACCACTAATCAACGCCAGACCAAAAGTTACAGCTTCGAGAATTGAGAATTCAAATTCTTGCCAGCTCCTTTGGAACAAGGCATGTTTTATTACTAAACTAGTGATTGAATGATTATCATTTGAAACTAAGCATTTTTTCATTGCTAAACTGGTAACTCGATAGTTATCAAACTTTCTATATTTATTTATAATGGATGAAAGTAACTACAGAATGAAAATCAATCACCAATCAACACCAGACCAAAAGTTGCAAGCTCGAGAAATGGGGATTTGAATTCATGTCAGCTCCTTCAAGACAAAGCATTTTTTTACTACTAAACTAGTGATTTTATGATCATCAAACCTTGAAAATTCATTTATAAGATATGAAAATAGTTGTACAGTGAAAATCAACCCTTAATCAACACCAGACCAAAAGTTGCAGGCTCGGGCAATAGGTATTTAAATTTATGCCAGCTTCGTTAGAACAAAACTTTTTTTTATTGCTTAACTGGTGTATCAATGCTTATGAATCTTTGTACATCAATTTATTAGGGATAAAAGTAGTTGCAAAGTGGAAATCAACCACTAACCAACTCCAGACCAGAAGTTGCAGACTCGAGAAATAAGTATTTAAATTCATGCCAGCTTCTTTTAAAAAAAAAAAAACATTTTTTCATTACTTAACTAGTAATTTGATAATCACCAAACGTTGTACAGTTATTTATAAGGGATGAAAGTAGATTTACAGTGAAAATCAACCATTGGTCAAAACTAGACCAAAAGTTGCAAGCTCGAGAAATGGGAATTTAAATTCATGCCAGCTCATTTGAAACAAAACATTTTTTCATTACTAAACTAGTGATTAAATGATTGTTCAACCTTGTACATTTATTCATAAGGGATGAGAGTAACTACACGAGGTTAATCAACCGCTAATCAACACCAGACCAAAAGTTGCAAGCTCGAGAAATGGGGATTTGAATTCATGCCAGCTCCTTTAAGACAAAGCATTTTTTTATTACTTAACTAGTAATTTGATGATCGTCAGACCTTATCCATTCATTTATTAGATATGGAAATAGTTGTACAGTGAAAATCAACCACTAATCAACGCCAGACCAAAAGCTGCAAGCTGGGGAAATGGGAATTTGAATTCATGCCGGCTCATTCAAAACAAAACATTTTTTTATCATTAAACTAGTAATTTGATGATCATCAAACCTTGTACATTCATTTATAAGATATAAAAATAGATGTACAGTGAAAATCAACCACTATTCAACACCAGACCAAAAGTTGCAGGCTCGAGAAATAGGTATTAAGATTCATGCCGGCTCCTTTGGAACAAATATTTTTTATCACTAAACTAGTAATTAAATATTCATCAAACTTTGTACTTTTATTTATAAAGGATGAAAGTAGTTTTACACTGAAAATCAACTACAAATCAATACTAGGACAAAAGCTGCAGGCTCGAGAAATTGAAATTTAAATTCATGCCGGCTTCCTTGAAGCAAAACATTTTTTTCATCACTAAACTAGTAATTGAATAATTATCAAACCTTGTACATTTATTTATAAGGGATGAGATTTGTTGTACAGTGAAAATCAACTACTAATCAACACCAGCCCAAGAGTTGCAAGCTCGAGAAATGGGGATTTGAATTAATGCCAGCTCCTTTGGAATAAAACATTTTTTATTACTGAACTAGTCATTTGATAATAATCAAACTTTGTCCAATAATTTGGAAGGGATGAAAGTAGTTGTATAGTGAAAATCAACCACTAATCAATACCAGACCAAAAGTTGCAGGCTCGAAAATTGGGGATTTGAGTTCATGCCAGCTCCTTGGAAACAAAACATTTTTTATTACTAAATTAGTGATTTGAGGATCGTCAAACCTTTGACATTCTTTTATTAGAGATGAAAGTAGTTGTACAGTGAAAATCAACCACTAACCAACACTAGATTCAAAGTTGCAGGCTCGAGAAATGGGAATTCAATTTAATGCCAGCTCCTTTGAAACAAAGCATTTTCTTATTACTAAACTAGTAATTTGATAATTAATAAACCACGTAAACTTATTTATGAGGGATGAAATTGGTTGTATAGTGAAAATCAACCACTAATCATCAGCAGACAAAAGGTTGCATGCTCGAGAAATGAGAATTTAAATTCATGTCGCTTCCGTTGAAACAAAACATTTTTTTATTACTAAACTAGTAATTTGATAATCATCAAACCTCGTACATTTATTTATGAAGGATGAAAGTAGTTGTATATTGCAAATCAACCACTAATCAACACCAGACCAAAAGTTGCAGGCTCGAGAAATAGGTATTTAAATTCATGCCCGCTCCTTTGGAACAAAACATTGATTTATCACTAAACTAGTGACTGGATAATTACTAAACCTTGTATATTCATTTACAAGGGATAGAAGTAGTTGTACAGCAAAAATCAACCACTTATCAACACCAGACCAAAAGTTGCAAGCTCGAGAAATGGGAATTTGAATTCATGCCGGCTCATTTGGAACAAAACATTTTTTTATTACCAAACTAGTGACTGGATGATCACTAAACCTTGTACATTTATTTATAAGGGATGAAAGTAGCTACACGATGGAAATCAACCGCTAATCAACACCAGACCAAAAGTTGCAAGGTCAAGAAATGCGAGTTCAAATTCATGCCAACTCATTTGAAACAAAACATTTTTTTATTACTAAACTAGTGATTGAATATTTATCAAACTCGTACATTTATTAATAAGGGATGAAAGTAGCTACATAGTAAAAATCAACTACAAATCAACTCCAGATCAAAAGTTGAAGGCTCGAGAATTAGGAATTTAAATTCATGTCAGCTCTTTTGAAACAAAACATTTTCTTATTACTAAACTAGTGATTTGATAATTATTGAACCTTGTGAACTTATTTATATGAGATGGAAATAGTTGTACAGCAAAAATCAACCACCTATCAACACCTGACAAAAAGTTGCAAGCTCGAGAAATGGGAGTTTAAATTCATGCCAGCTCATTTAGAACCAAACATTTTTTATTACTAAATTATTTATAGAATGATCATCAAAACTTGTAAATTTATTTATAAGGGATGAAAGTACTTAAACTGTGAAAATCAACTACTAATCAATATCAGACCAAAAGTTGCAGGTTCGAGAAATGAGAATTTGGATTCATGCTAGCTCATTTGAAACAAAATATTTTCTTATTACTACACTAGTGATTAGATAATTATCAAACCTCCTATATTTATTATTCAGGGATGAAAGTACCTGTACAATGGAAATCAACCACTAATCAACACCAAACCAAAAATTGCAGGCTCGAGAAATGGGAGTTCAAATTTATGCCGGCTCCTTTAGAACAAAACATTTTTTTATTACTAAACTAGTGATTGAGTAATTATCAAACTTTGTACATTTATTTATGAGGGATGCAACTAGTTGTACAATCAAAATCAAGCACTAATCAACACCAGACCAAAAGTTGCAAGCTCGAGAAATGGAAATTTAAATTCATGCCGGCTCCCTTGGAGCAAAACTTTTTTTTATTACTAAACTAGTAATTGAGTAATCATCAAACTTTGTACACTTATTCATAAGGGATAAAATTAGTTGTACAATGAAAATCAAGCATCTATCGATACCAGACCAAAAGTTGCAGGCTCGAGAAATGAGAATTTGAATTCATGCCGGCTCCCTCAAAAGAAAAAACATTTTTTCATTACTAAACTAGTGATTGGATAGATATCAATCCTTGTACATTTATTATTAAGGGATGAGAGTACCTGTGCAATGGAAATCGACCACTAATCAACACCAGACCAGAAGTTGCAAGCTCGAGAAATGGAGATTTGAATTCATGCCACCTCCTTGGAAACAAAGCATTTTTTTTATCACTTAACTAGTGATTTGATGATCATCAAACCTTGTACATTCATTTATGAGATATAAAAATAGTTGTACAGTGAAAATCAACCAATAATCAACACCAGGCCCAAAGTTGCAGGCTCGAGAAATGCAAATTCAAATTCATGTCAGCTCCTTTAAAACAAAAATTACTTTTATTACTAAACTAGTGGTTGAATTATCACTAAATCTTATTAATTTATTTATTGGGGGGTGAAAGTAGCTGTACAGTAAAAATCAACCACATGTCAACACCAGACCAAAAGTTGCAGCCTCGAGAAATGGGTATTTGAATTAATGCCAGGTCCTTTGAAACAGAGCATTTTTTTACTACAAAATCAGTAATTGGATGATTATCAAATCTTGTACATTCATTTATAAGGGATGAAAGTAGTTGTACAGAGAGAATCAATCACTAATCAATACCAGACCAAAAGTTGCAGGCTCGAGAAATGGGAATTTGGATTCACGCCAGTTCCTTTGGAACAAAACATTTTTTATTACTAAATTAGTAATTGGATAGTTATTAAACTTTGTACATCTGTTAATAGGGGATGAAAGTTGCTGTACAATAAAAATCAATTATCAATCAATATTTTCTCAAAAGTTATAGACTAGAGAAATGTATGCAACCCCAAAACGTCTAAGTGTACGTTCTGGAAGCTTTACAACAAAAATGTTTTAAGAATTCTGTTGGATCCGCAGATTTATATATTCATTCATTCATCATTGAGTAATTTGTCATTCAAACATTCCATAAAGTAGCACTTTCTCTCATCTTATCGTATGTGTTTTTGTTCGCACGTATCACATTACAGTTCTACAGGACGTGACCTAGGGCTAGGTCCGGGGGTAGAAACAGTAAAAGCTTGTTAGTCACAGTGGCTGAAGTTGCGTCCCACGTGGCCAAGCGTTCAGGGCTGGTGTCACACCGATACCATCCCTGACACATGTCTGTGTCCTTCGCTTTCAAATGTGATGCCTCTTGTCAGTTTGATGGCTGCAGGGTAAAAAAAAAACACTGAAACATTTTCAGGAGCAAATTTCGACCACCAAATACTAAATGGAAAATTTCAGGGCGTCGGATATCAAGGTATCACATTCGCGTTTAACACGGCGTCATATGCTATCACCCCGTCCGTCTGAGGGTTGAAGGGAAAATGTGATGAATTGTCTTGAGGCTGGAGGGTAATTGAGGGTACGACAAGTAGGGTTTAGCCTTTGAGGGTAACTGTGACAGACAGGTGATAAGGTAAAAGACTCAGTAAATAGGGGACGCTGTTTTTGTTACCAAATATATTTCGTGTCAAAAGTAACATTTTATTGCACTGTATACCAATAACACTTTTTTACCACTTTTGAATCATTTTTGATAAATTTAGTGACAGCGACAAAAAAAACAATTTTTTGAACTAGTGTTATAAAGAGGCTTTTTGCACTAGTATCTCAAGAAATATTGAAAATAACCACTTTTTGAACCTTCAAATATATTTAAATGCAATTTATTTTTATTCTAATAATTTTTTTACCACTGCCGAAAATCAACATTTTCTCCATCCTTTTGATACAAAGACTTATTATACTAACTGTTCCAGAAAATATATCGGTAAAATTTTACATTTTTACTTGATACAAAGTTCGGAGAATACAATAAACATCCCAAAAATATTATACCTTCAACTGTTTTTGAGTTATTCAGGGTCGTACCAAAAAACGCAACAAAATTTTATTACGTCTTGTTGTATAAAAGATCATAAATTTCTCAAATTTGGCTCAAATGTTATAAAATTTGGTTCAGTTATTGAATAAGGTGCTTCAAATTCATATCTGGGCTCAAAAGTTGAATAACTCATAAATCATGTGAGTTGCAGGCCAATATATTTCAAAGTTATACATATTTTTAAATTAAAAATGCCAAAACATGTATTAAAAAGGCTCAAATGTCATTTTTGACTATTTTTTCTTGATATGTGTCCCTAAATTTATATAATACGACATGCAACTCAAAAATTTTAAGAGGAAAATTTTTGACGATAAAAATTCAAATGAATTTTTCGATTTTTCACCTTTTGTAGAGTTTCATTCATAAAATTGGTATGTTCTATTAAAAATCGATGAAGTTTAGTTCACTTATGCAATATTTCATGCACGATCAAATAATGTAACAAAAAAATATATATATTTGATGTTCCCCGAGTTATGTTATGTTTTATGGCTCTTGGTACATAACAACTATTTTTGAGACAATTTGTTGTTTATTAGTTTGGGTGTGCATAAAATACGTATTTTTGAATCATGTAACATAAAATTTGGAACGTAGTTAACAAAAGGCTCACGAAATAAAATGCAAGTCAAAAAAGGTCATACCTCTAATTGTTTTTGAGTTATTTGGAATGGTACCAAGAAAAACAACAAAATTTCTTCAAATCCATTGATATAAACGACCATAAAGTACTCAAATTAGGTTCAAATATAATAAAATATGGTACACTGGTGTATTTTTTTATGTTTGATTGCACAATGTATTCAGAGAAAATTTATACCTGATGTTTTGCGACTTATGTTATGTTTTATGGCTCTTGGTACATAACAACTATTTTTGGGACAATTTGTTGTTTATTGGTTTGGGTGTGCATAAAATACGTATTTTTGAATCATGTGACATCAAATTTGGCACATAGTTAACAGAAGGTTCAAGGAATAAAATACATGTCACTTATATATCATATCTTTGATTATTTTTGAGTTATTTGGGATGGTACCAAGAGAGACAACAAAATTTCTTCAAATCTTTTGATATAAACGGCCATAGAATTTTCAAATTGAGTTCAAATGTTATAAAATTTGACACACTGATGTATTTTTTTATGCTTAATTGCATAGTGTACTCAAAAAAAATGTATACTCGATTTTTCGCGAGTTATGTTATGTTTTATGGCTCTTGGAACATATCAACTATTTTTGAGACAATTTGTTGTTTATTGGTTTGGGTGTGCATAAAATATGTATTTTTGAATCATGTGACATAAAATTTTGCAAATAGTTAGCAGAAGGTTCAGGGAATAAAATACATGTCACTTAAATATCATATCTTTAATTATTTTTGAGTTATTTGGGATGATACCAAGAGATACAACAAAATTTCTTCAAATCCATTGATATAAATAGCCATAAAATATTTAAATTGGGTTCAATTGTAAAAAAATTTAGTACACTGGTGTATTGTTTTATGCTTCATTGTATGGTGTACTCAGAAAAAATGTATACCTGATGTTCCGCGAATTATATTATGTTTTATGGCTCTTGGAACATAACAACTATTTTTGAGACAATTTGTTGTTTATTCGTTTGGGTGTGCATAAAATATGTATTTTTGAGTCATGTGACATAAAATTTGGCACATAGCTAACAGAAGGCTCAAGGAATAAAATACATGTGAGAAAATAGCATATCTTTAATTCTTATTGAGTTATTTTGGATGGTACCAAGAGATACAATAAAATTTCTTCAAGTCTTTTGATATAAACGGTCATAAAATATTCAAATTGAGTTCAAATATTACAAAATATAGTACACTAATGTACTGTTTTATGTTTAATTACATGGCGTACTCAGAAACAATGTTTACCTGATGTTCCTCGAGTTATGTTATGTTTTATGGCTCTTGGAACATAACAACTATTTTTGAGACAATTTGTTGTTTATTGGTTTGAGTGTGCATAAAATACGTATTTTTGCATCATGTGACTTAAGATATGACACATAGATAACAAAAGGCTCAGGGAATAAAATATATGTCAGAAAAATATCACATCTTCAATTGTTTTTGAGTTATTTGGGATGGTATCACGAAATGCAACCAAATTTTATTCAAAATGCATTCGATTTAAAAGAAAGAAATGTACAGCAATATCTAAAAGCTTAATCGTCTGTTTCAAAGCCGTTTTGAAAACTTAAATCTATGAAAAATGAGTTGTTAATGTCAGTTTTTAAATAAATGGCCTCTACGTGCCAAATCGCGAGCTTGAAAAGACATTATTTCTAACCGTTTATAAAAGTTTCATCTGTACTCGAGCGAATAGAAATACATATTTCATGGTCATAAGCTCACATAAAATTCATTTCTTGTTTTATTAAATCATTTTTTATATGTTTTACATAAATTGTGTACTCTAACAATCACTCATCAATATCTCTATTATATTTTCCATCACAGGGTGAAAAAAGTAAAGAACTATTTACAATATTCACTGACAGTTATTCTTTTCAAAAACATGATCGAATCTTGTTCTTTTATTCCCGATGTCTATTGCCTTTGTGCTCCAGGATAATGCAGGATGTTTCCGGGGTAGGAAAAATGGAAGAAAGGGGATTTCCGGTCACGTGCTGATTCGCTATGGCTGATGGGAAGTAAAAGCGCCACGCGACTTTTGGGGTTGCAATTAAGGACTTATCGGGGATAAAATAGTTTAATAATTTATTAAAGTATCATTTTACAACATTAATTACAACAAATCGTGAATTGAAATATTGTTTTTTCAGTTTTAGTTATTTCTGTAAGTACATTTCCTAAAGTACATAGTGGCAATCAACCATCAACAACAAAAGTGAAAATATCCATAATAATAAAAACAATTGCACCTCGTGTATATCTAGAGTGCCCTGTGTAACGCAAAGTTCCAAGCATGGGCTGTACTCTACGAAATGTAGTGCAGGGGTGGCCCAAGGGGCGCACAAACCAGCCAAACTCACAGAGACTTTTACTGCCAATTTATTTTTATTGTCTTTTGTTTTAATCTAAACATCTGCCTGTCTGGTTTGTATCTTAGAAAGTACAGGGGCGTGAAGTAGTTTTAAGGGGTTAAATGTGCTGCATTTCTGAAGACAGTTAAAACTTATTTGCTTTTTTGTACTTCTTGTGTCTTTTTCCGTCTTAAAGTTAATTACTCGCGCAGCTTCCCGTGAGACTCACTTTGAAATTCCCACCCTATTAACTGTGATATTTAGATAGTGGAATGCCCTGAAGTTGCTCCTTACCTGAGATACAAAAATACTCCAACCCACTTTTATCAAAGAAAATTTATAGTCCCGCGATCTTCAATGTTAAATTATAAACTTGGCAACAAAACACATGGATGTAATACAATGTGGATATGTCAGTACAAACATTCAAGAGAGAGAAAGAGATTAGACAAAAGTTGAGCTAAAAGATGTGAAAAGCAAAAGTGAACGATTTTTGGAATAATATGCTAGTGGTGCCATCTCTTGGTAATCACATTGAACTTTGCTCTATTTTCTGTACCTAATGTCACAGGATTCAGTGTGACGTATAAAAAATAAATACTGTGTAAAATTTGAGGCTGTATGCAAGAAATTACAACAAGAATTATTAGAATATTTTCAAATTAATTCCCAAGCTGTCAAAATTGTGATCGAGCTGGCCTTGATTCCACACATTTAACAAAGCACGATTTTGTTGCTACTTTTAGTGCAAAATTAAGTGAAATAATCAATAATTAATAGTTTTCGTGCCTATTTTTGAATTTACAGTATTAATAAATATATTATTTTAAAATTATTTTTCTAGTTTTCAAAGTTGTCATCCCACTGGTCTTGGTTTTGCACAAATTAATTCAGTTGTTCTGACCTGTCACCTTCAACAAAAATTCAGTGAAAAATGAAAGTTTAACAATAAAATCAAATAGAATGAGTTTAAATAATCAATAATTAATCGATTCTGTATCTATTTCTTATTGAAATTTAGTTGGATGTGCAAAATTCAATAGCGATTTGGTGAGATATGAAAACTACTTTTTGTTTTCGAATAATTATTTTTACAATTTAAAAATATGCATTAGAATTAATTTTTAATCAAATTTGATTATAAAATTAATATTTTAGCTTCAAAACTATTGAAATATAGTATTTCAAATAAATAATTGTCATTTTTTCGAAGTTGGTACCACGTCGGTATTGCAGTACACACATTAATTCATTTGTTTCTACTTGTCACTTTCAGCAAAGCGTCTGTGATTTCGTTGTGCTTTTTAGTGAAAATCAGTAGTTTAACAATAAAACCAAATGAAATTTGTTGAAATAATCAAGAATTAATCGTTTCCGTACCCATTTCTTATTAGGGTTCAGTTGTATTGTTGTATATACAAAATTTGGTGAGTCATGAAATATGTACGTAATTAATCGATATTTGTAGTTGTTTAATTCAAATTTGTATCAAGAAAAGACGTTTGTTGAAACATTGAGCTTGGTAATAAATAAATAGTGATTTTAATATTTTAGCAAGTGTGTTCCAGTGACCCTCAAACTTCAAGGATTAAAGTAGGTATAATTTTTTTTATTTGATTAATATTTTGTGCTATTATTTTTCAATTTAAGGATACATTAATAACATTATTCAAGATATATAAATTGATTAATTAATGAAATAATATTGGTGTGAGCTACTGGTTACTGGTTAGTATAAATTTTGAAACTTATTCATCCAACTAGATCCTCCCTCATTTATAACTTGTTCCAAGTCGTAATTTTTATTTTTCTTCCATACTTTTATCTGTAACTTTTCAGCTTTCCACGTAGTTCCAACTTTTATTTCTTTCGTCAATTTTCCATTAGTGGAAACCGTTTTTTTATTTCAATTAAAATCTGATCTATCTTTGCTTGTAGAAATTTAAAGATAAAAGATTTCTCTGCAGATATAATAACGCTAACGAGGCTCGAGGTAGGAGAAAAGTCGTCCAGACTTTAATTGTGTCATCGACAAATGGATATTTTGCCCAAATATGTCCACTTTTATTTTGTTGGCGGATAAATTTAACATCAATTTCATATAAACACTGTAAAAATCTCCTCAACATTTTCAGCCATAAAAACAAAATTGCATTGCAACAAAGACATTATCATAACCTCAAAATTCAATTTGCATAAATTACTTTTCCCATCACTATTATAACAACTTCTGTTAATAGTTTATTCTGCTTAAAGCAAAATAAAAACTTGTAATGCTGTTAAATCCCTAAAGCCACGAGTTCGTGACCTACCAGCAGCCTAAGATCATAGTTAACCACTGTTGCCAAACTTGTAATCTGGTTTAGTTTGGACTGAGTCCGCCAGAGGAGTGCAGTGCAACGTTCGTGCTAACACCTGCTTATAAAGGACTTTGCAAAGACTTCACAAAAAAAAGTAATACTTCGTCACAATTTATATATATACATATAAATTGTGACGAAGCTCTACCGCTTTTGATGCATTAAAAGTTGATATTATCATTTTTAATGGCTGTGTAAGAGCGTCCCTCACGTCTTGCGTATTTCCCATTGAAGCTCCGAATACAATGCAGCACTCCAAGCGGCGTGGGTTACAACTTAGTTGTGACTTCCGATATTTGTGTCATTTCCCGAAACTCCAGATTCAAGATTTCCTGATCTGAATTGTTTGTGTATTGCCAAACTTAAATTGCTTTCAAGATGAATATGAATTGAATTAATTCCATAGGAAAATACATTTCTACAAAGTCGCAGATTTCAATATAAGAGTTGTGATGCGATTCCCGGAAAAATGATTCCAAGGGCGAGAATTTGAATTTAAATTATGTTACGGTTGATGTATGATACCTCGAGTAAATCTAGTGGGCTTACGCTAAGCAGATATAAAGAAAGAGGTATATAAAGTCGCAGACGATTTGATATGTCGGAGAGAAATCTGCTTCAGAAGGATTTGAGCTTTTATCTCTTGTAAATATTTTTTGGAATGGAATATTCTGATGGTTAAAGTACTTGAGCATATTTCGAGGAGATATAAGTTTGGAAAAGAGATTTGGAACAGCAGATAATATTCGTACAAGAAAAATATTTTTGAAGGTCGGGCCGACCTTTTCGCGGCAGTAGAGTTAAATTTACCTGTAATGCGATTTTGCTGGCTCAAAAGCACAATGAGATGAATGAATGAAACAAAAAATAAAGTCAACAAGTTCCCCCCGTAAAATCTTTCTGAGCCACTGTTCAACATCCTTCCGGATTGCACTAAAAAAGCAAAAATAAAAACAACTTCATAGAAACGTGCACAATCCCTCGTTGCAATTCATTCCTGCTGTGATTAACTGCAACGCCGAGTTGCCAAACCGTGCAGCCTGCGGATGGAATGAAGAAGAAACAACTTTTCATTCTTCACTTGTCGCTGCATGTTCAATTTTTTGTGCGTCTACAAAGAGATGAGGAGGATAGGGTACGTGACAAAAGAAGGACGGACAAGGATATGAGAAGGATGTTTTGATGTTTGTTTGTTTGTTGAGGAGTGAATGAAAAATCTTGTCTTTTGTTCTTGCTCAGTGTTCATATGAAACTTTATGAAATATGGAAATGGAATTGTTTCTAATTTAATATTTCTTGTGACTGGAACACTTTGCTTTTCATCCTCCATCTTCATCCATCTTAATTTCGGTTATCATCATTTTATCATGTTTCCCCTATTGTCAAAGTTACAACCCCTATTTATGTTGTTTCGATTCGAAAGAAAACAAACCACAAATGAAATCTACCCCAAATGGGGCCAACTAACTAGAAAGATACATTCCTAATCAACAATACGACGTCAGTTCATCAGCAACCGGTGAATTCAGTTCCAGCACCTCTCCAATTCCACAAACTAATTTTCTGTTTATGAGGTAAGAATGACCTCACACAAAACTAACCAACAGACATGCATACAAGGATTACTAGTAGAATAGTTCTAGAAGTTTGAAGAGGGGACAGAATAATCCATCATTTAAGCTTAATTATTGTACGACTACGAGCCAACTTCTACTCTGGACATGAAGCAGAATTCACAGCAAATGAAAAATCTGTATGTCAAGCTTTCGGATAACTTCATAACCTTCTTCAGGACAATTTCATGCGATAAACTTTAAATTAACGTTTGTCAATAGACAAATTTTTGTATAAATGAACTTTAATCTACAATATTTTGTATGAAATCATCCTGAAGAAGGTTGAGAAATAAACCGAAAGCTTGACACTATTTGAACTATTAATGCGATAAGGTCGGACTTTAAAAAAAAACTTCCAACATTATTTAGTATATTTGTATCATAAAATTGCGTGTATGTAGCCCTCATTAGTCAATCAGTGTTACCAACCCCACAACAAAATCAAACATCCCTCCTTCATCAACCACTTAAACCAGAGTTGGTTGATCAGGTAGTCAATTCTCGTAGCAAACTCCGTTAAATTAGAGTAATTAAAACAATTTACTGTAGCGACATTCATCTGTTTTTGGGTGAGGGGTGAAGTGGGGTGGGATCGGTGTGGCGACGGCAAACCACTAATCTCTTTATATCAGACGAACAGTCCGACAAATTGTTTTAATTGAATGAAACACATTGTAGAGTAGAATGTACAAGTTATGGGCTTCTTACTTTATTTGGTGCTGACGCAGGCCTTAACCACCCTCACAGTACGAAACAAATGAAAATCAAGTGAACCTCCAATAAAGTATAAGGCACTACATCGTTATGCTGAAAGGTTAATTTTGTAGTACTATTAGTGTTCTTGTGTTGTTGGTATTAATCTGCGGCTAATTTCGTCTTGTTCTTGAAACTGTCTTCATTAACTGGAATAATTGAGATGGGAAAATACAAATTTCAACTTCTAGGGACGTGGCCATCCCTGCCCAAGTGCCAAATGCTTCTTTAGCTCCTCATTTCAGCGATCAATATACCGTCGATCATTATGTGCATGCAATGAACCGAACCAGAACGAATGATTCAGAGTTTCAAATTCAACTGTGCTATTGTGTAACTAGGTTAGGGGTGTGGATAGTGTGGATAGTGCTTAGTTAAAGAGGAGGGGGTAGTGCACCCTTAGTCAACAAGGGTGTGGTAAAATGGGTGCAGAAACAGAATCGGATTAGGAAATATATCATATTTTGTTCGAGCATCTCAATATGAGCAATATTTATTTACTTAACAGCTAAGGCTAGGATCGTCTTCGACCAAATCTGCTTTTTTTGAGGAGCCTATGTCATTGCCAAGTCCCAGGATCAGGCAACACATCTTCAAACGAATTTGCAGAATATCTTTGTGCTTTTAGGAAGTAATAAACCTAATTTAGAATGACTTGAGAGTATTAGGCAGAGATTGTCTTCAATCAAACCCGCCTTTTTTAATGAGCCTATGACATAGCCAAGTCCCAAGACAAGGCAACACATTTTCAAACGATTCTGAAACGGATATGCTTTTGGGAAGTTGTAAACATGATTTCAAATCGGGACTATCGTCTTCGACTAAATCTGCCTTTTCCGAAGAGCCTATGGCACTGTCTACTTCTGAGATGGAGCAATCCATTCTCAAATTATTGTGGAGAGGAGTTATGTGCTTTTAGGAAACAGTAAACCTGATTTAAAATCATTTGGGACCATCAGGCAAGGATCGTCTTCGACCAAATCTGCCTTTTCTGAGGAGCCTATGTCAGTTCCAAGTCCTAAGATAAGGCAACACGTATACAAATAATTTTGTGCCTTCAGGAAGTATTAAACCTAATTTAAAATGACCTGAGATTATCAGGCAAGGATTGTCTTAAATCAAATCCGCCTTTTTTGATGAGCCTATGTCATTGCCAAGTCCCAAGATTGGGCAACACATTCTCAAACGATTCTGCAAGAGATGTGCTTTTACGAAATGCTGAACATGATTTGCAATCATTTGAGAATATCATGCAAGGATAGTCTTCGATCAAATCTGCCTTTTCTGAGGAGCCTTTGTCAGTTCCAAGTCCTAAGATGAAGCAACACATATACAAATAACTTTGTGCCTTTAGGAAGTAATAAACTCAATTTAAAATTACCTCAGATTATCAGGCAAGGATTGTCTTCAACTAAATCCGCCTTTTTTGATGAGCCTATGTCATTGACTATTTCAAGATGAGGCAACACATTCTCAAACGATTTTGAAAAGGATGTGCTTTTAGGAAATTGTATACATGATTTAAAATCACTTGGGACTACCAGATATGGATCGTCTTCGACCAAATCTGCCTTTTCCAAGGAGCCTATGCCAAGTCAAATCTCAAGACAAGACAATACATTAAACGATTCTGGAAGGCAGCAAATCCACTTTTCCAAGGAGCCTACATCATAACCAAGTCTCAAGATGAGGCAACACATTCTCAAACGGTTCTGAAAGGGATCTGCTCTTAGGAAGTCATAAACATGATTTGAAATCACTTGGAACTGTCTTTGACCAAATCTGCCTTTTCTGAGAAATCTAAGTCTTGGCCAAATCCCAAAACAAGGCAATACATCATTAAACAATTCTTAAAGTGAGCACTGTGCTATAAAGAAACAATAAAGTTGATTTAAAATGACCTGAGATTATCAGGCAAGGATTGTCTTCAACCAAATCCGCCTTTTCTGAAGAGCCTATATCATTGCCAAGTCTCAAGATGAGGCAACACATTCTCAAATGATTCTATAAAGGATGTGCTTTTAGGAAGTTGTAAACATGATTTGAAATCACTTGGGATTATCAGGCAAAGATTGTCTTCGACCAAATCTGCCTTTTCTGAAGAGCCTATGTCATTGTCTAATCTTAAAATGGAGCAATTCATTCTCAAATCACTCTGGAGAGGAGTTATGTGCTTTTAGGAAGCAGTAAACAAGATTTGGTTCCACTTGGGACTATTAGGCAAAGATCGTCTTCGACCGAATCTGCCTTTTCTGAGAAGCCTATGTCATTGTCAAGTCCCAATATAAGGCAACACATCTTCAAACTATTTTGAAAAATATCTTTGTGCTTTTAGGAAGTAATAAACCTAATTTAAAATGACTTGAGATTATCAGACCAGGATTGTCTCCAACCAAATCCGCCTTTTTTGATGAGCCTATGTCATTGCCAAGTCCCAAAATTGGGCAACACATTCTCAAACGATTTTGAAAAGGATGTGCTTATAGGAAGTTGTATACATGATTTTAAATCACTTGGGACTATCAGGCAAGGATCGTCTGACCAAATCTCCCTTATCTGAGGAGCCTATGTTAGTTTCAAGTCCTAAGATGAGACAAAACACCTTCAAACTACTTTGGAAAATATCTTTGTGCTTTTAGCAAGTAATAAACCTAATTTTAAATGACCTGAGATTATCACGAAAGGATTGTCTTCGACCAAATCCGCCTTTTTCAATGAGCCTAAGTCATTGTCAAGTCTCAAGATGAGGCAACACATTCTCAACCGATTCTGAATGGCATGTGCTTTTAGGAAGCAGTAAACATGATTTGAAATCCCTTTGGACTATCAGGCAAGGATCGTCTCCGACCAAATCTTCATTTTCTAAGGAGCCTATGTTAGTTCCAATTCCTGAGATAAGGCGACACATTATCAAACGATTTCAGAAAATATCTTTGTGCTTTTAGGAAGTAATAAACCTAATTTAAAATGATCTAAGATTATCAGGTAAGGATTGTCTTCGACCAAAGCCGCCTTTTTTGATAAACCTATGTCATGGCCAAGTCTCAAAATGAGGCAACACATTCTCGAACGATTCCGAAAAGGATGTGTTTCTGGAAAGTTGTAAGCATGATTTCAAATCACGTGGAACTATTGGACAAGGATCGTCTTTGACCAAATTTGCTTTTTCTGAGGAGCCTATATCATTTTCAAGTCCCAAGATGAAACAATCTATTCTTAAATCATCCGGGAAAGCAGCTATGTGCTTTTAGGAAGCAGTAAACATGATTTGAAATCACTTGGGACTATCAAGTAATGATTGTCTTTGACCAAATCCGCCTTTTTTGATGAGCCTAAGTCATTGTCAAGTCTCAAGATGAGGCAATACATTCTCAACCGATTCTGAAAGGCATGTGCTTTTAGGAAGCAGTAAACATGATTTGAAATCCCTTTGGACTATCAGGCAAGGATCGTCCTTGACCAAATTTGCCTTTTCTGAGGATCCTATGTCATTTTTAAGTCCCAAGATGAAACAACCTATTCTTAAATCATCCGGAAAGGGAGCTATGTGCTTTTAGGAAGCAGCAAACATGATTTGAAATCACTTGGGACTATCAAGTAAGAATGGTCTTTGACCAAATCAGCCTTTTTCGATGAGCCTATGTCATTGCCAATCCTCAAAATGAGGCAACACATTCTCGAACGATTCTGAAAGGGATGTGCTTCTGGAAAGTTGTAAACATGATTTCAAATCACGTGGGACCATTAGGCAAGGATTGTCTTTGACCAAATTTGCCTTTTCTGAGGAGCCTATGTCATTTTTTAGTCCCAAGATGAAATAACCCATTCTTAAATCATCCGGGAAGGGAGCTATGTGCTTTTAGGAAGCAGTAAACATGATTCGAAATCACTTGGTACTATCAAGTAAGGATTGTCTTCGACCAAATCAGCCTTTTTTGATGAGCCTAAGTCATTGCAAAGTCTTAAGATTAGGCAACACATTCTCAAACGATTCTGGATGGAAAATTCTTTTGGAAAGTTGTAAACATGATTTCAAATCACGTGGGACTATCAGGCAAGGATCGTCTTTGACCAAATTTCCTTTTTCTGAGGAGCCTATGTCATTTTTTAATCCCAAGATGGAACAACCTATTCTTAAATCATCCGGGAAGGCAGCTATGTGCTTTTAGGAAGCAGTAAACATGATTTGAAATCGCTTGGGACTATCAGGCAAGAAACGTCTTCGTCCAAATCTGCCTTTCCTGACGAGCCTATGTCATTGTCTAATCCTAAGATGCAGCAACCCATTTTCAAATCATTCTGGAGAGGAGTTATGTGTTTTTAGGAAGTAGTAAACATGATTTGAAATCACTTGGGATTATCAGGCAAATTTGCGTTTTCTGAGGAGCCTATGTCATTTTTAAGTCCCAAGATAAAACAATATATTCTTAAATCATCCGGGAAGGGAGCTATGTGCTTTTAGGGAGCAGTAAACATGATTTGCAATCGCTTGGGACTATTAGGCAAGAATCGTCTTCGACCAAATCTGCCTTTTCTGAGGAGCCTATGTCATTGCCAAATCTCAAGACTAGGCAATACATCCTCAACGACAAGGAGGCAGGAAGATGTTGACAGACGATCCTTGCCTAACTGGCCAATTTTCAACCAAGTCTCTGCCTTTTTTGATGAGCCTATGTTATTGCCGAGTCCAGAGACAAGCAGACGATTCTGAAATACAGCTCTGAGAATTAAGTTAGCAATAAACATGTTTGATACTGGTATAGGCTCATCAAAAAAGGCAGGAAGATGATTCTTGCCTGAATGGTCCATCTTCAGCCAATTCTGTCTTTTTTGATGAGCCTGTGTCGATGCCAAGTTCCAGAACAAGTTGCCCTGACCTCAAACGATTCTGAAGAGACATAGGCTTATGAAAAAAAAATTGAGTTGGTGGGAGCCAATCTTCACCTGAGCATAACATCTTTAAATGGTCTTCAACTCAACTCCTTATCTTTTCCAAGGAGCCTATGTCATTGTTAATCAAAATTGACGATAGCTCAAAGGATAGTGACCTAATTAGGCACAAATTTGGAGAGTTAGGTTTCAATCAGTCACGCAGAAGGTTCTGATGTGTGATAATGTCCAAAAAGATGCTATCAACGTTTTGTCTTCAACCAAATCCCCGCCTTTTTTTGAGCCTATGTTACATCCAAAGTTCTGCTGCGATGAGGTCGGACCGACCTCATCGCAGCAGTAGAGTTGAATTTGTTTGTATTATTAGGTAGTTATTGTTCAAGATTAATTTCCAAATACCTCCCTGTATTCTTAAATCAGAAATCTCCATTGTGCAGCCCATCTGATCAATATTTTATGATATTTAATAATTTATAATAAATAATGATTGAAAAATATTCCAGCAACCCTTTTTCAATTCTTCTACCCCAAAAAGATGTATGACGAATATGTAAAGCCCGCTTCACACTCCACGCATCGTTGGTTGCAACTTTATTGAATTATACTCCGATCTAGGGGGTTATGCCTAACCTAGCACACTGTAATGCAAGTTAAGGGATGAAATGAAAGTAGTGATTGTATTTTTAAATGGAATTATTATGATTTATTGGTTGGGTTAATCTGATAAGATGGGTCGGTGAATTTTCAAAATTAGAATCGGAAATTTGGTAGCTGATTTCATTATGGACCAAACGGAGTGGTAATTGATAATTAAGTTATATTGAGGGTGGGAATATGGTTGTTTCATTTTATATTCTGAAACTCTCCATGTATATCTACTAATAAATAAATGTTTATCCAATTTTGTTAAAGTAAGGACGTAAATTTCGTCCCGTTTTCTTGTAAATGTCAAAACGTAACTTTTTTATCTTTCGTAACATTAATTTCCCAAATAGCATCATTCTATCTAATTTTACGACTATCGTTTCTTTGTTCTCGTATTAATTTATCGTCAAAGAAAATTGTCTTCAAACACGGAATTAATTTAGTTTAGGGATCACAGGGCACGTCATGGGCGATTCAGTTTTGTTCTTAACTAGGTTAGACAACATTGATTCTTTGTTGTTTTTATAAAGTTTGGCGTCGCTGATCGAATTTGGACTTGAGAAGAGATTAATATCAAAAAATCGTAGAGGAGCCCCAATTATATAATTATATTAAGAATAAATTTCAGTAGTAGTTCTTGAAGTATCAAAATTTCATGCAACCATATCTCCCCTCTAAATTAAGGTCTTATATTTCCATTAGTTTAGCAAAACTCATCTCTTTTACTTGTCACATCTATAATAAACCTAACACTGATTCAAGTTTACAGCCTTAATAAATAAAAATACCTCTCCATTCAAAAAACTACTTTCAAGATGGTATAAAATTTTCATCTCCATCTTCACTAACAAAAAACATCATCTTGGCTGAAGGATAATGAAATTGCCATTATAAATATACAACAGCAACCCTTGGATTAAAGTTTCATGTGCGCGTAGATCACAGTTGAGTGTGGAATGAATGGAACAAAAGAGAATCGTGAGATCCCGCTTGAGAAGTAGGATATAGTTACATGCAAATGATGTTGAAATAAATAGTTTTTTCTTTACAATAGCCCTGAAAAAGGAAATAGGTAATCTCTCCATTCGTGCACTTCAACGATCAAACCACTCCCTTCGACACAACATCAAGAAACACCCTGTGAATTGTTCCGACTTTTCAAGACATAACACGGTTGGGGTCGTACAGCTTAAAGGCCTGGGTTCAAATGCTATGCGAAAACGCAGGGGATTTACTAAAGCTAAACAAGAATTTGAAGGTATCTCGAGTGCATCAGCAATACTATAATGATCTAATAAGGCCTTAATGTCTCTGTAGCCTGCAGCATTCTCTATTTCAGATAATTTATACACTGAATAATATCAAATACTAGTTAACTTTATAATGTTACCTATTTGTTATTTCTAACGTGTAATTTACAAGCACAATGTGTTTGCTCACAAAACAGGTACACGGCGTGAAGTGCCGTAATTCGATGCAATATTTCATGCGAACAAAACTATTTTAGGAGCATCGTAATTTCCATACGAAATAAACTATTATATATACTGAATTAGTCAATACTTTCATATATACTAGTTGTTTTCAAAATCTGCTTGTTCTTTTTATGCAATGCTATCAATATCATTTATATCATACTTGGCAATAAACATAGCCTCATCAAAATTCCAGATCATTATGTCATGTTCATTGCTCCCTGCAAGCACAAAGCTCTTAGAGGATACATTGCGTTGTATTGGGATTGGGCGATGACATAGGCTCCTCAGAAAAGGCAGAGTTGCTTGAAGACAATCCTTGCCTGATAATCTCAGGTCGTTTTAAATCATGTCTATCACTTCCTAAAAGCACAAAGTCTTCTTTCAGAATCGTTCAAGAATGTTTTGCTTTGTCTTGAAACTTGGCCAGTACATTGGCTCATTAAAAAAGGTAGAGTTGGTTGAAAACGATCCTTGCCTGATGATTCCAGATCATTTTAATTCATTTTAATTGCTTCCTGAAAGCACAGGATACATTGCTTTGTCTTGGGATTTGGCAATGGAATAGGCTCCTCAGAAAAGGCACAGTTGGTTGAAGACAATCCTTGCTTGATAATCTCAGGTCGTTTCAAATCATGTCTATCACTTCCTAAAAGCACAAAGTCTTCTTTCAAAATCGTTCAAGAATGTTTCACCTTGTCTTGAAACTTGGCAAGTACATTGGCTCATCAAAAAAGGCAGAGTTGGTGGAAAACGATCCTTGCCTGGTAATTCAAGGTCATTTTAAGTCATGTTCATTGCTTCCTGGAAGCATATAGCTCTTTGAGGATGCATTGCTTTGTTTCGGGATTGGGCAATGACAAAGGCTCCTCAGAAAAGGCAGAGTTGGCTGAAGACAATCCTTGCCTGATAATCTCCGGTCATTTCAAATCATGTCTATCACTTCCTAAAAGCACAAAGTCTTCTTTCAAAATCGTTTAAGAATGTTTTACCTTGTCTTGAAACTTGGCCAGTTCATTGGCTCATCAAAAAACGCAGAGTTGGTTGAAAACGATCCTTGCCTGGTAATTTCAGGTCATTTTAAGTCATGTTCATTGCTCCCTGCAAGCACAAATCTCTTTGAGGATGCATTGCCCTGTATTGAGATTGGGCAATGACATAGGCTCCTCAGAAAAGGCAGAGTTGGTTTGAGACAATCCTTGCCTGATAATCTCAGGTCATTTTAAGTCATGTCTATCACTTCCTAAAAGCACAAAGTCTTCTTCCAAAATCGTTCATGAATGTTTGACCTTGTCTTGAAACTTGGCCAGTTCATTGGCTCATCAAAAAAGGCAGAGTTGGTTGAAAATAATCCTTGCCTGATAATTCCAGGTTATTTTGAGTCATGTTCATTGCTTCCTGAAAGCACAAAGTTCTTCGAGGATGCATTGCCTTGTATTGGAATTTGGCAATGACATAGGTTCCTCAGAAAAGGCAGAGTTGGTTGAAGACAATCCTTGCCTGATAATCTCAGGTCATTTTAAATCATGTCTATCACTTTCTAAAAGCACAGAGTCTTTTTTCAGAATCGTTCAAGAATGTTTTACCTTGTCTTGAAACTTGGCAAGTACATTTGCTCATCAAAAAAGGCAGAGTTGGTTGAAAACGATCCTTGTCTGGTAATTTCAGGTCATTTTAAGTCATGTTCATTGCTCCCTGCAAGCACAAATCTCTTTGAGGATGCATTGCCTTGTATTGAGATTGGGCAATGACATAGGCTCCTCAGAAAAGGCAGAGTTGGTTGAAGACAATCCTTGCCTGATAATCTCAGGTCATTTTAAATCATTGTCTATCACTTCCTAAAAGCACAAAGTCTTCTTTCAGAATCGTTCAAGAATGTTTTGCTTTGTTTTGAAACTTAGCCAGTACATTGGCTCATCAAAAAAGGCAGAGTTGGTTGAAAACGATCTTTGCCTGATAATTCCAGATCATTTTGAGTCATTTTAATTGCTTCCTGAAAGCACAAAGCTCTTTGAGGATGCATTGCCTTGTCTTGGAATTTGGCAATGACATAGGCTCCTCAGAAAAGGCAGAGTTGGTTGGAGACAATCCTTGCCTAATAATCTCAGGTCGTTTTAAATCATGTCTATCACTTCCTAAAAGCAAAAAGTCTTCTTTCAGAATCGTTCAAGAATGTTTCACTTTGTCTTGAAACTTGGCCACTACATTGGCTCATCAAAAAAGGCAGAGTTGGTTAAAAATAATCCTTGCCTGATAATTCCAGGTTATTTTGAGTCATGTTCATTGCTTCCTGAAAGCACAAAGCTCTTCGAGGATGCATTGCCTTGTATTGGGATTGGGCAATGACATAGGCTCCTCAGAAAAGGCAGAGTTGGTTGAAGACAATCCTTGCCTGATAATCTCAGGTCATTTTAAATCATTGTCTATCACTTCCTAGAAGCACAGAGTCTTCTTTCAGAATCGTTCAAGAATGTTTTTGTTTTATCTTGGGACTTGGCCAGTACATTGGCTCATCAAAAAATGCAGAGTTGGTTTGAGAATAGGTTGCTTCATCTTGGGACTTGACAATGCCATAGGCTCTTCAGAAAAGGCAGAATCGCTTGATAATCTCAGGTTATTTTAAATCAAGCTTATTGCTTCTTAATACCAAAGTGCTCCCTTTTAGAATCATTTGATGATGTATTGCCCTATCTTGGAACTTGGCATTGACATGGGCTCTTTGAAAAAGGCAAAGTTTGTTGAAGACGATCTGCGCATGAAACTCCCAGATCATTTTAAATCATGTTTATTGCTTCCTTGAAGCACAGAACTTATTTCCAGAATCATTTGAGGATGTGTTATTTTATTTGAAGTCTTGACAATAACATAGGCTCATCAAAAAAGCGAACTTTTTCAAATACAATCCTTGCCTTATGATCTCAAGTCATTTGAAATTTAGTCTATTGCTTTCTAAAAGTACAAAGCTAATTATCAGAATCGTTTAAAGATGTATTGCCTTATCTTGACATTTGGCGATGACATAGGCTCCCCAGAAAAGGCAGATTTGTTCGCAGACGATCCTTGCCTGATAGTTTCAATTGATTTGAAATCATGTTTACTGTTTTCTATGAGCAAATAGCTCATTTCAGAATGGTTTGAGAATAGGTTGTCTCATTTTGGAATTTGAAAGTAACATAGGCTTCTCAGAAAAGGCAGAGAAAACGATGCATGTCTTATTAATCCCAAATAATTTCAATTCATGTTAATTGCTTTTTGAAAGCACAGAGCTGTTTTTAGAATGGTTTGAATATGTCTTTCCTCACCTTGAGACTGATCGATGACATAGGCTCCTCAAAAAAGGGAAAGTTAGTTGAAGACGATCCTTACCTGCTAATCGCAGGTCATTTCAAAGAATATTTATTGCTTCATCCAAGATTGTTTGATAATGTGTTGTTTGGCCTCGAAGCTTGGCAGTGACAAAGGCCCATCAAAAAAGGCAATGCTGGCTGAAGACAATCCTTGCCTTATAATCCCAGGTCATTCTAAATTAGATTCATTTCTTCCTGAGAGCAAAAAGATATTTTCCAGAATCGTTTGAAGATGTGTTGTCTGATCTTAGGACTTGGCAATAATATAGGGCCCTCAGAAAAGGCAGATTTGATCGATCCTCGCCTGATAATCCCAATTAATTTCAAATTATGCTTATTGCTTCGTAAAAGCACAGAGCTCTTTTTCAGAAACGTTTGAGTATGAGTTGTCGTATTTTGGGACTTGATAATGACATAGGCTCTTCAGAAGCGGCAGATTCTGTCGAAGACAATTTTTTCCTAAAAGTCCCAGGTAATTTCAAATGATATTTACTGCTTTCTGAAAGCACATAGTTTCTTTGCAAGATGGTTCAAGAATTGGTTGCTTCATCTTGGGACTTGGAAATGACATAGGCTCCTCAGAAAAGGCAGATTTGGTCGAAGACGAACCTTATCTGATAGTCCCAAGTGAAATCAAATAATGTTTATTGCTTCCTAAAAGCACATAGTTCTTTTTCAGAAACGTTTGAGGATGTATTGTCTTGTCTTGGGACCTACCAGTGACATAGGCCCATCAAAAAAGGCAGAGCTGGGTAAAGACAATTCTCACCTGATAATCTCAGGTCATATTAAATCAATTTTATTGCTTCCTAGGAGCGCAAAGATATTTTCCAAAATCATTTGAAGATAAGCTGTCTTATCTTGGGACTTGACAATAATAAAGTCTCCTCAGAAAAGGCGGATTTAGTCGAAGACGATCCTTGCTCGATAGTCCCAAAGTCTCAAGTGATTTCAAATCATGTTTACTGCTTCCTAATAGCACATTGCTCCCTTCCAGATTGGTTTAAGAATGTGTTGCCTCATCTTGAGATTTGGCAATGACATAGGCTCCTTAGAAAAGGCAGATTTGGTCGCAGACGATCCTTGTCTGATAGTCTCAAGTGATTTCAAATAATGTTTATTGCTTCCTAAAAGCACAGAGCTCTTTTCCAGAAACGTTTGAGCATGAGTTGTCGTATTTTGAGACTTAGCAATGACATAGGCTCTTCAGAAAAGGCAGATTTGGTCGAAGACAATCTTTTCCTTGAAGTCCCAAGTGATTTCAAATGATGTTTACTGCTTCCTGAAAGAACATAGCTTCATTCCAGGATGATTTAAGAATAGGTTGTTTTATCTTGGGACTTGAAAATGACATAATCTCTTCAGAGGAGGCAGATTTAATCGAAAACGATCCTTGCCTGATAATCCCGAGTAATTTCAAATCACGTTTTCTGCTTCCTGAATGCATACAACTCTTCTCCAGAATGTTCAAAAATGGGTTGCTTTATCTTAGAATTTGGCAATGACATAGGCTCTTCAGATAAGGCAGAATTGCTTGATGATCTCAGATTAATTTAAATCAAGCTATTTTGGGAGAATCGTAATTTCCATATCAAATAAACTCCATTTCACTATTCTCTGTTCACTATTCACTTAGGCTGTTCGCCTATATATATACGGAAACCAAACATCCAGAAATTTCTACGTTATTCTCGAATGTCGTGACGTAAAGGGAAGACAGGCTCCGCCCGGACAACAGGGACTTCAGGCATTCATTTAGATTGATAATTTGAAAATTGGTTTGTTTCCAAAGGTTATTGGACTCTCAAGGTTTATACAGTGATGAAAGTTTAAAGCTTTTACTTCACCGAAAGTACATTTGTACTTAAAGTGGGGCTTCCACCGTCTGTCGAATTAAAAAAAAAAGTTCCTATTACTCAGTTCTTTGTTTCGCATCCCAAAGCAAACATCTACAACGCACAATTAATCCACACTATCCAACTATCTCCACATTATCTCTTTGATGTTTCTGGACGATCACAGCCTCCTTCTTCTATATCTACGACGTCAACACGTGTTCTGAGCCCGACACGCGACATACACGTGTGCGTGAGTCACTAAGATACGCGCGTGATGTTAGTTGTTACACTAGTTAGCAAGATGAAGGACCAAAAAGAGAGGGACGCACCTCGAGGGACTAGATTTGTGATCTGGCAAATGGCTGATTGGTAATTTGTTAGACTTTACAATGTGTGAAACATGTAATTTTTTGTAAGATTGAAGTGGGGACTTTGAAATTTGATTTGAGCAATTTATTGGTTGAAAATTATCAATCATTTCCCGCTAAATAATAGAGGGCCCACCCTTTAATCATTTGGAATATGAGTTAACAAACGAACCCCCTTAAATCCACTACAATACAAATAGTAGTGTTTCCCGAATAAACAATCGACAATCGCTCTCCATTCTCTTGTTTTACCTTAATGCGTCTTCGACAATTCATTTCCAAGTGACTGCTTTTGCAGCAAATAACATGCGATAATATCAAAAGCTGATTAAATGCAAGGAAAGAATAGGCCTCTGAAGGGCCTGTTTCCGTCTTAGGACCTTTTGAAAGTTAGTGAATGGTTCAAGAGGGATTACAGAGAATGGTAGTTTAAATTTGAAGTATTCTGAACTATAGTAATGCTATTAAGGGATTATATTTACCGGTGGACAAACTTAATCAAGTGTGTGATATTTCTGTTGCATTTTTGTGCTAAACTCCAACTTTGAAATTCAACACGATGTGTTCTCAATAGTGTTTAGTTCAACCCTTTCCTGGTACTTAAAGAGTAACGCGAAATTCAAGTAGGTAGGCGATCACATGACTGTAAAGGGTTGAACTGGCTAGTTTAATTACACCCCAGTGATGTCTTAGGGGGCTATTGATATTCGAGTATCTGCAATTTCACTACGAACAATACGAACGGTTGTAACAAGTCACTTGAATTGGACACCTGCTTGCCACTACATTCTAAACAATAGAAACAAGATTTCTCCGCCCCATTTTGTGCTACTTCGAAGTTATCATCAATCATGATTGACTGTGACATAGGCTCCTCAAAAAACGAAGATTACATTCAAGCATCTTTTCTGTAACTCACAGAGACTTAATTCCCCAAATTTGTGTCTAATTGGATCACTAACTTTTAAATTATAGTTAATTACAATTGACGGTCACATAGGCTTCATGAAAAAGGCAGGGAGTTGATTGAAGTCCATATTTGCCTAAAAAGTACATTATTACATAGCAGCACATTTTGTGTAACTCCTTAAAAACTAATTACCCAAATTTGTGCCTGATTAGGTCACTAACTTCTGCCTTTTCGTCAATTATGTTTGCCAGCAGCATAGGCTCCTCGAAAAAGGCAGGGAGATTATTCTTGTCATCTCTTTGGTCATTGTCACACAACAGCACATTTTGTGTAACTTATTGAGACCTAATTTCCCAAATTTGGGCCTAATTGGGTCAATTTTGATTGGCAGTGACATAGGCTCCTCGAAAAAGGCAGGGAGGGAGCTGAGAAACATTCTTGCCCAAGATACATGCATGCCATATTCTTTAATTGAAGATGTCTATAGAAATGGCATCAATGAACTATTCAGATGGAAATTGGCTCCCACCAACTCACTACTTTTTTTATTACTCCACCTGAAATCACAAGATTGTCTTCCAGAATTGTTTGAAACTAGACAATGACATAGGCTCATCAAAAAAGGTTGAATTGGTTCAATATCTGTCGACACCATTTCTTCGCCAATGTTTGCATCCATGTGTAAGAAAATCTATTCTAGAATTGCTTGAGAAACTTGACAGTGATTAAGGTTTGTCGAAAAAGGCAGAAAGTTAATTGAAAGTAGGCCAATTCGTCAAGGATTGTCTCCCATCATTTCCCAGCCTTTTTTGATAGTCCCATACCATTTTCGGTCATGTTTGTTGCTTCCTTGAACCACAAAAGTCGCTTCTAAAACCGTTTGAAGATGTGCTTTCTTGTCTTGGGACTTGGCAATGACATAGGCTCATCAAAAAATCACAGAGTTAGTTGACGTTAGACCAATTAGACAAGGGTCGTCTCCCATCATCTCCCAGCCTTTTTGATGAGCTTATGTCATTTTCGGCCATGTTAAAATCGTTTGGGGAAGTCTTGCCTTGGAAATGGCATAGGCCAATCAAAAAAAGCTGAAACTTGACGGAAGATTGGCCATTCATGTAAGGATCGTCTCTTACTATCTCCCTGCCTTTTTTATTGATTGTTTCCCAAAAACACATAGCTTTCTTCCAGAATCGTTTGAGGATGTGCTTCCTTATCTTGGGACTTGGCAATGACATAGGCTCATCAAAAAAGCGGAGAGTTAGTTCCTCTTCCACCGTCCCCCTACTTTTTTTGATAAGCTCATGCCATTTACAGTTATGTTTGTTGCTTCCTTATACCACAGAATTTCCTTCCAAAATCGTTTGAGGATGTCTTGCATTGTCTTGGGACTTGGCAACGGCATAGGCTCATCGAAAAAGGCAGGAGATTGATTGAAGATGGGACATTCAGGCAAATATCGTCTCTCACTATTGTCCTACGTTTTTTCGATAAGCCCAACTAAAATTACGTAGCTCCCTTCCAAAATCGTTTGACGATCTGCTTCTTTGTCTTGGGACTTGGCATAGGCTCATCAAAAAAGGCAAAGAGTTGGAGATGATTCTCACTCAAGTAATGCCATCTCCCTGGATATTGTTGGTAAATTAAAATGCCTGTACTGCAAAATGTCCAGGGAAATAGCATCAATGATTCATTCAGGCAAGGATCGTCTTCAACGAGTTCTGCCTTTTTTGATGAGCCTATTTTATTGCCAAGTCTTCTGGATTCTGGAAGAAAGTCTCGTGTTTTCAGGAAGCAAAAATTTAAAATGGCATGGGTTATCAGGAAAGGATAGTCTTCAACCTTTTTTGATGAGTTAAGGGCTTTTCCAGAATGTGTCTCTTTTTCTTGGAGCCTTATAATAATATAAGGTCATCAAAAAAAGCAAAAAAAAAGATTGACGAAGATCGTCGACTAAGTGATGCCATTTCTTCGGGTATTGTTGTGGGAATACAAATGCTATTAATAGACCATTTAGGCAAAGATCGTCTTCAACTAACTCTGCCTTTTTTGATGAGCCTATGTCATTGCCAAATCTTATGACGAGGCAACACATCTTGAAACGATTCTGGAAAGCCTGAAGAAGAATGAGATTATTTAGGTGAGAATTGTCTATAACCAACTCTGCCTTTTTTGATGAGCCTATGTCATATCAAGGTTATAGCTGTCTGCAATCATGAAGGCCTCTTTCAGAATTGTTCAAGGATACATTTTCTTGGAACTTAATAATGATGTAGGCTCATCAAAAAAAAAAACGAAAAGCTGGTTGTGATGCCATTTTTTAGAATATTTTTGGGAAAATTAGAATGCCCGTACTGAAAGATGTCCAAGGAAATGGCCTTCAACCAACTTTGCCTTTTTTGATGATTCTATGTTTATATTGTTCTGCGATCATTTTAGAATCGTTTGAAGATGTGTTTCCTTGCCTTGGAACTCAATAATGATGTAGGCTCATCAAAAAAGGCAAAGTTGGTCGAAAAAGTGATACCATTTTCTCGAACATTGTTGAAATAATGGAAATGCCTTTAATATATGATTTCGGAAAGGACCGTCTTCGACTATTTCTGCCTTTTTTGATGAGCCTATGTTATTGCCAAGTCCTATGACGAGGCATCACATTTTAAAATGATTCTGGGAGCTTTGTGTTCTCTTTCAACCAACTTATGTCATTATATTAAGATTATAGTTTCCTGAAATCATAGAGGCCTTTTTCAAAATGTTTAAGGATTCCTCTTCTTGTCTCAAAGCTCAATAATAATGTAGGCTCATCAAAAAAGGCGAAGAGTTGGTTGCCGATGATCGTCGATTGAGTGTTCCGTGGATATTGTTAGGAAAATGAAAATGTCATCAATGGCCAATTAGACAAGGATCTTCTCTAACTAACTTTGCCTTTTTGATGAGCCTATGTCATTGCCAAGTTCTATGACAAGGCCATACATCTTCAAACGATTCTTGGCGCCCTATGTTTTCAGGATTCAAAATGGCATAGGCTTATCTTCAACGAATTATGCGTTTTTTGATGAGCTTCAGTCATTGATGTATTTTCCAGAATTGTTCAAGGAACTTAATAATGATGTAGGCTCATCAAAAAAGGCGAAGTTGGTTGACGATGATCGTCGACTGAGTGATGCCATTTCCTCGGATATTGTTAGGAAAATTGAAAAGCCATCAATTTAGGCAATAATCGTCTTCAACCAGATTTGCCTTTTTTGATGAGCCTATGTCATTGCCATGTTGGGACAATCAAATTATTCTTCTAATGGTACGAAACTAGTTCCTTGCAAATAATATTCGTTTCCAGGCAGGAATAACAGTTTTTAAGATCAATCTTTAATGGTGGAAGGATTCCCACATACAACATGAACTACAAAAGACAAATTCACCCAACAAAACGATTTTGATTAACCCAGCTCACTGGTTCCTATGAATAGTCCTCGTTATTGAATTTTTGCAACGTGGTGTGCATCGCACATACATCCTACCCTCCATACACCCCCACATCCCTCACAAAAGAGATAAACTTAGATCATTACCCTGCGTGTTATCAGACTCGTTACTTTTGGTCCATTTGGACATTTGCATTTGACCGGAACGTAGTTGACGTCATATCCGTGGGTGTGGTGGAGCTTGTATGTCATCGGAATTAATGCGAGATTGTCGTTAGTAATGGTTTGTGGTAAGGGGGAGTACTGTGGTTTATCTTAAATAGATGCTTTATATTCCAGCTGATATTGAGATTAGATTTATTTTAAAGCAAAATACTTCATCCACGACAGAAACAATTCACATTTCCTCTGCGCTCACTTCATCTGAGTTCAAGCACACAGCATGACGTATGAAATACTGTTTCTTGTTTCTAGTCTGTAGTCTAGTTCAGGATGTCATGCTCCAGGCGTTCATCAGTTGGGAAATCACCAGGAAATGGTGGAAATAATATATATAAGAGAATGACAAAGTTTCTTGATTCTGTCCAATTAAAAAATAGTAATTTTCGCTTGCAACTGTACTCATTTGCACTTGCAAGTGCGGAGCGTGTGTCACAAAGCCCGTGCTTTATTTGCATGCAAGAACGCAGACACCATGCGTCGTATATATGGCTAAGGGCATTGTAGGGCTGTTGTCTTGAGTGTCTGGACGTGTGTTTGTCTCGTAGGGAATAGTACCCCTGAGGATACGCACACCAAACCAACCACTGAAGCATGTGTGATTTTTCTTCATGTGTTACTGGAATATGTATGATTTGTTGATGGTATCCTCGAACGAGACATGAATTTTTACTTTTGATTCAAATTCACTGCCTATTCCACCATTCGCCCAATATATACCGCTTTTTTGACACAAATCGTTCCAGAAATCATAAATGCTACTTAAAATTGACATTAGTAGTTCTTACTACTAGCTTTGCTATATTAAAAATAAAATTTAGACCTCCTTTCGTTTGATAATTGATTCGGCACCAGTGAAAATCGATTGTACTGCTTGTCGAATCGATGTCCTTTCATGGCCACCACTGTTAGGAATACTTCGAAGTCACAGGATGTCAAATTAGATACAGAGTAACAATTCTTGAGACATTCATGTTCATAATTATGAAGCAGTACAAAACAATTCGCCCAATTCTTGCCGTTTTTCGACACAAATCATTTCAGGAACAATAAATGGTACTCAAAACTGATATTAGTAGTTCTCGCTGTCAGCTTTGCTTATCTAGTCTTTCAGACACCCTCTCGTTTAATAATCGATTCGGCACCAGTTGAAATCGATTATACTGCTAATCGAATCGAAGTTATTTCATATCCAACACAAATTAGGTACTGAATAACAATTCTCAATACAATTACCATTAGATGAGAAATCATTCGGGGTACTGTTCAAAATTATTAGGCGGTATAGAACCCCACTCCAAATTTAAGCCGTTTTTTTGGCACAAATAGTTCCAGGAATCATGAATAGTACTTAAAATTTACATTAGTACTTATTGCTGCTAGCTTTGCTAACTTAGTCGAAAGAACAGACAACCTCTTCTTTAGACTATCTTTCAGACCTCTTCTCGTTTGATAATTGATTCGGCACCAGTTAAAATCGATTATACTGCTAATCGAATCGATGTCCTTTTATAGCTACTACTTTTAGGAATACTTTGATGTCACAGGATGCCAAATTAGGTACAAAGTAACAATTCCTAAGGCATTATTGTTCATAATTATGAAGCAGTACAAATCATTCGTCCAATTCATGCCGTTTTTCGATACAAATTATTTTAGTAACCATAAGTGGTCCTCAAAATTGAAATTAGTAGTTGTCGCTATCAGCTTCGCTTACCTAGTCTTTCAGATATCCTCTCATTTAATTATCGATTCGGCACCAGTTGAAATCGACTATACTGCTAATCGAATCGATGTTATTTTATAGCTAGCACTTTAAGGAATCTTGGATGTTACTCAAAATGCTGCTAGCTTTGCTAACACAGCTGAAAGAAATATTAATACCATCTTTCAGATCTTTTTTCATTTGATAATTGATTCGGCAACAGTTAAAATCGATTATACTGCTTATCGAATCGATGTTCTTCCATGAGTATCACTTTTACGATTACTTCTAAATCGCAGGATGCCAAATTAGGAACAGAGTAACAATTCCTAAGGCATAAATGTTCATAATTATGAAGCAGTTCAAAACCATTCGCCCAATTCATGCCGTTTTTCGATAAAAATCATTTTAGGAACCATGAATGGTTCTCAAAATTGAAATTAGTGATTCTCACTGTCAGCTTTGTTAATCTAGTCTTTCAGACCTCTTTTCGTTCAATAATAAATTCGGCACCAGTTGAAATCGATTATACTGCTCATCGAATCGATGTTATTTCATAGCTAGCACTTCTAGGAATCTTAAATGATACTTGAAATGCTGCTATCTATGCTAACACAGTTGAGAGAAATATGAATACCATCTTTCAGACCTTCTTTCATTTGATAATTGATTCGGCAACAGTTAAAATCGATTATACTGCTCATCGAATCGATGTTCTTTCATGATTAAACCTTTCAGGGTTACTTCGAAATCACAAATTGCCAAATTAGGTATAAAGTTACAATTCCTGAGGCAATAATGTTCATAATTATGAATCTGTACAAAACCATTCGCCTAATTCATGCCGTTTTTCGATACAAATTATTTTAGGAACCATAAATGGTTCTCGAAATTGAAATTAGTAGTTCTCGCTGTCAGCTTTGTTAATCTGGTCTTTCAGACACCCTTTTGTTCAATAATCGATTCGGCACCAATTGAAATCGATTATACTGCTTATCGAATCGATGTTATTTCATAGCTAACACTAATTAGGTACTGAGTAACAGTTCTCAATACAATTACCATTAGATAAGAGGTCATTCGGGGTACTGTTCAAAATTATAAGGCGGTATTGAACCATACTCCCAATTTAAGCCGTTTTTTTGGCACAAATAGTTCCAGGAGTCATAAATAGTACTTAAAATTTACATCAATACCTAATGCTGCTAGCTTTGCTAACTCAGACGAAAGAAATGATAACCTCTTCTTCAGACCATCTTTCAGACCTCCTCTCGTTTGATAATTGATTCGGCACCAGTTAAAATCGATTGTACTGCTTGTCGAATCGACTTCCTTTTATGGCCTCTACTTTTAAGAATATTTTGAAGTCACAGGATGCCAAATTTGATACAAAGTAACAACTCCTGAGGCATCAATGTTCATAATTATTAAGCAGTACGAAACCATGCGCCCAATTCATGCCGTTTTTTGACATAAATCATTTAAGGAACCATAAATGATTCTTAAAATTGAAATTAGTAGTTCTCGCTGTCAGCTTTGTTAATCTAGTCTTTCAAACCGCTTTTCGTTTGATAATCGATTCGGTACCAGTTGAAATCGATTATACTGCTTATCAAATCGATGTTATTTTATAGCTAGCACTTCAAGGAATCTTGAATGATACTTAAAATGCTGCTAGCTTTGCTAACACAGTTGAGAGAAATATCAATATCATAATTCAAACTTTTCTTCGTTTGATGATTGATTCGGCACCAGTTGAAATCGATTGTCGAGTCTACGTCCTTTTATGATCACTATTTTTTAGGAATACTTTGAAGTCTCATAGGATGCTAAATTAGGTACAAAGTAACAGTTGCTGAGGCATTAATGTTCATAATTATGAAGCATGAACAAAATCATTCGCCCAATTCATGCCGTTTGTCAGCACTGATCATTTAAGGAACCATAAATGGTTCTTATAATAAAAATCAGTAGTTCTCGCTATCAGCTTTGTTAATCTAGTCTTTCAGACCTCTTTTTGTTTGATAATCGATTTGGCCCCAGTTGAAATCGATTATACTGCTTATTAAATCGATGTCATTCCATAGCTAGCACTTCAAGGGATCCTAAATGATACTTAAAATGCTGCTAGCTTTGCTAACTCAGTTGAGAGAAATATTAATACCATCTTTCAGACCTTCTTTCATTTGATAATTGATTCGGCAACAGTTAAAATCGATTATACTGCCCATCGAATCGATATTCTTCCATGAATACCCCTTTTAGGATTACTTCTAAATCACAGGATGCCAAATTAGGTACAGAGTGACAATTCCATAATTATGAAGCAGTACAAAACCATTCGCCCAATTCATGCCGTTTTTCGATACCATGAATAATTCTCAAAATTGAAACCAGTAGTTCTCGCTGTCAGCTTTGTTAATCTAGTCTTTCAGACCTCTTTTCGTTGAATAATTGATTCGGCACCAGTTGAAGTCGATTATACTGCCTACCGAATCAATGTAATTCCATAGCTAATACTTCAAGGAATACTTAGATGTCACAGTGTGCCAAATTAAGTACGAATTACCAATTCTCAACACAATTATCATTAGTTAAGAAGTCATTCGCGGTACTGTTTAAAATTATTAGGCGGTACAGAAACATTCGCCCATGTTATGGCGTTTTTTCACACGAATCGTTCCAGGAATCATAAATGGTACTTAAAACTGATATTAGTAGTTCTTGCTGCTAGCTTTGCTACTACAGTTGAGAGAAATAATAGCACCATAATTCAGACCTCCTTTCGTTTGACAATTGATTCGGCACCAGTTAAAATCGATTATACTGCTTGTCAAATCAATGTTCTTTCATGGCTATCTTGAAGAATCAGGTACAGAATATCAATTTGTAACCATGAAATAAGATTTAATCGACGAGCAGTATGATCGATTTTAACTGGTACTGAATCGATTATCAAACGAAATGAAATTTGAAAGAGTGTGTTGGCAAAGCTTACATCAAGTACCAATTTTAAATAGAATTCATGATTGATTGAACGATTTTTATCAAATACGGCATAAGTTGGACAAATGGCTCTGTACTGCTTCATAATTATGCCTTATTAAAAAATAAATAAATTAAAAATGGTAACTCTGTGCCTAATTGGACATCCGAAGTGTTCCTAAAAGTCGTGAACATGGAAGAACATTGATTCGACCAGCAGTATGATCGATTTTAACTGGTGCCGAATCAATTATCGTTCCCAAAATCATTATCAGTATTTAAAATTGACTTCAGTATTCTTGCTGCTAGTTTTGCTTATAAAGTTGTCATTACCACCTTTCAAACCTCTTCTCGTTCGATAATCGATTCGGCACCATTACAAAATCGAGCTTACTGCTAGTCGAATCGATATGAGGAATGAATGGAAGTCACAGGATGCTAAATTAGGTACACAGTAAAAATTTAACACAAGAGGTTGTTTGCGGTCCTGTCGTTTTTTGGGAAACAGTACAACCAAATTTTAACTTCTAAAAGTTTGAAGCTCTCTGCTTCAAAAATAGGATTTTTTATACACTAGCTCCATATGAACGCCATACATGTTCGTATGAACAAAAAGAGTGAGGGGTTCCTGTAATTAATTCTCTATTAGATGCGTTGAGAGAAAAATGGAAGGGGATCAAGTGTGCCCTGATATTTACGCAGTTTTTGTTTTGTGTGATGGAATACTTGATATGCAAAAGAATGGTTGCCGCACGAGTGTGTTCTGTATTGTGTGGTGCCTGGTACAGCTGCGGAAAAAATGTTACACATGGCTTCTCATCTATTATTTTTACTTTTGCGCGCTCCGTATCCGTACTACCGAGTTTATTTATGGTTTCTCGAAGCTTCCAGCAGTGAGATGACAGATTTTTCCAAAGTAATTGCTGTAAGAATTAAGCACTTCGCTGCGCTCGTGCGCTCCTAATTTAGACAGCTGTTTTCAACGGAATATAATTCAAGTAAAACTGCTCTGAAAAATGTTTGTAGACCTCTGTTTCAAGCCAAACCAATCACATCCTCATGGCATGTGCGATTTGTGTGGGGTATGTGTCTGTGTCGATAAGGAAGGGTGCAGAAGAGGTTTTAATCAGACATGCTGCCTTTAAAGAGTACCAGTGATTCATCACAGAATGAGAGTCTTCTCGGGTGATTAGGAAATTTTAATATTGAGCTACGATGACTTTATTAAACTGATTTTTGAAGTTGATTGAGGGTGGAGCTCCTCCAGAAGACGCACATTCAATTTTGAACTTTAATTGTTTTAAAATTGAATTATTTAGGATTTGTTGTATGCATAAATAGAATTGCAACTTTGAAAGCTCAAGGAAGGAGGTTCCAGTAAAGATTGTTTGGAGATTTACCCTTTTACCGCTTCGTTCTGTTGTTTTATAAACAAAAACCTTCCTGGAGACTAACGGGTAAACATCATTAACTTGTGACAGGCCCAAATGTTATTTTATGGACCATATTTTCGAAAAGTGGTTATTTTCAGCTAGTATGAGATTTGGAAATGTGGGATCTATACGAATATGGAAATGATTTAGAGCACCCATCGAATTTGGACCCACCCTTATCGAATTGACGATGCATGCATCCCTGATGATCCATAAATCATACAGCATCAATGGGGTAGTTAGCGCCCTTATTGTCTCGGCCCTTTAATGTAACATAGTGCGTGGCTGACACACTGACACTATGACATGATTCACTACTAGCCTTAGGCCCTACAATTCAGTAAAAAATGGGAAATTATTCAGAAATTGATGTTACGCAATTTCCCTGCTCGTACGCCATTAAATTTTTTTAAACTTGGCTTCTGCTATTTAGTGTCAAAATGATTGCTACCTCCATCTGGGTTATTACAATATAAAATCGATGGAAGTCGGCGGTAAGGGTGTTAATTTACCCCCATTGTTGCGCGCGTGAATAATAGCTATTAAAAGTTTCAGCATATATTGCTTCTGTGTTATATCCACACAATCAAATTCGCTTTAAGGCCACAGACAACTTAAATTGTATTATATCCAGAATAAAGCATAATGTGGAATGGAACTTCTAGATTCGAAACGTCCATTCAGAAATATACAAACGAAATAATTACTTTTCGATCGATTATGTTGAACCAATTTCGTTCGAAAATAATTACAACGCTTTCAATAAGCTCTTAGCTTTATTAGTTCAGCATATTTCTGAATAATATGTGGGCGAGCAGTAAAATCGATTTTAAAACAGTAAAGAATCGATTGATGTTGAACAAAGCAAATATATAAACTAAAACTATAATACTGCACCCAAAACATATTTTCGAAACGATAATAATCGATAAAGGTTAATAAAATCGACGAAACATCCTGTACTGCCTAATTTGACAATGAAATAACATCGATTCGACAAACAGTATAATCGATTTTAGCTGATGCCGAATCGATTATCAAACGAAAGGAGGCCTAAAAAATGTGTTACCAAAGCTAGGTGTCAATTTTGAGTACTATATATAATTCCTGCAACGATTCGTGTCAAAAAACGGCATAAATTGGTTCTGTACTGCATCGTAATTTTGAACAGTACGACCGAAAACTTTTCATTCAATAGTAATTGTCTTAAATATTATTATTGTGTACCTCATTTGGCATCCTATCACTTCCAACTATTCCTAACATCAATTCGACAAGCAGTATGATCGATTTTGTAACGGTGCCGAATTCATTATCAAGCGAAAGAAGGTCTTAAAGATAGTGTGATTATTTCTCTTAACTGTGTTCACAAAGTTAGCTGCAAAAAATGTCAATTTTGCTTTCAACTATTTCTAACATCATTCGATTAGCAGTACGATCAATTTCCACATGATGCCGAATCGATTATCAAACAAAAAGAAGTATGAAAGACTGTGCTAGCGAAGCTAGCAGCAAGACTTCTCATCTAATGGTAATTGTGCTAAAAATTATTATTGTGTACCAAATTTAGCATCCTTTGCCTTCCATCTATCCCTAACACAATTTCGAAGAGCAGTATGATCAATTTTGTAATGGTGCCGAATCAAGTATCAAACGAATGAAGGCTTGAAAGATGGTGTTGATATTTCTCTTGACTGGATTAGCAAAGCTAGCAGCAAGAACCACTAATAATTTTGAATGCTATTTATAATTCCTGGAATGATTCGTGTCGTAAAACGGCATGAATTAGGCAAATGGCTGTGTACTGCTTCATAATTATGAATTAATGACTTAAAAATTGTTATTCTGTATCATGTTACAGTATTCCTAATATTGGTAACCAAATAAGAATATCAATTTAACAAGCAGTACAATCGATTTTAACTGGTGTCGAATCGATTTTCAAACGGGAGAAGGTCTGAAAGATGGTGTTTAAATTTATCTCAACTGTGCTAGCAAAGCTAGCAGTAAGAACTACTTCATAACTACAAACAGTACAGTTAAGGGCTTGAATAATTTTACTCTATGGCTCATTTTCAACATCCTGTGTCTTAGAAGTATTCCTAAAAGTGGTAATCATGAAAGTACATTGATTGAACAAGCAGTACAATCGATTTAGACGTGTGCCGAATCAATTATCAAACGGTAGGAGATCTGAAAAATAGTGGTAATATTACACTCAACTGTGCTAGCAAAGTTAGACGCAAGAACTACCTATACCAATTTTGAGTACCATTTATGATTCCTAGAACGATTTTTGTCAAAAAAACGGCATTACTTGAGCGAGTGGCTGTGAACTGCTTGATAAATTATGAGAAGCACCGCAAATGACTTGAAACTTGTTACTCTGTACTTCATTTGCTATCCTGTGCCTTCAAAGTTTTCCTAAAATAAGTAGCCATGAAAGAACATCGATTCAACAAGCAGTACAATCGATTTTAATGATGCCAAATCAAATATCAAACAAAAAGAGCTCTGAATTATAGTGTTAATATTTCTGTGATCCTAATTTGGCATTCTGTGATATTTAAGTTGTCCTTGAAATGCTAGCTATTAAATAACATCAAATCGATTGGCAGTACAATCGATTTCAACTGGTGCCGGATCGATTATTAAACAAAAAGAAGTCTGGAAGACTAGGTCAGCAAAGCTGACAGCAAAAACTATTAATATCAATTTTGAGTACCATTTATAGTTCCTGAAACGATTTGTGTCGAAAAACGGCATAAGTTGGACGAATGGTTTTGTACTGCTTTATAATTATTATGAATAATGAAGAATTAAGAATTGATATTTTGGACCTAATTTGGCATCGTGTAACACCAAATTATTTCTAAGAGTGGTAGCCATGGAACAACATCGATTCGACAAGCAGTAAAATCGATTTTAACTGGTTCCGAATCAATTATCAAACAAAAAGTGGTCTGAAGGATGGTGCTAATATTTTTTCAACTGTGTTAGCAAAGCTTGCAGCAATAACTACTTTTGTCAATTTTAATCACCATTTATGGTTCCTGGAACGGTTCGTGCGGAAAAATCGGCATAAATTCGGCAAATGCTTGTGTACTGCCTCATAATTTATGAACAGTACCGCGAATGACTTTTTATCTAATTTTAATTGTGTTGAGAATTGGTACTCTGTACATAATTTGTGCTAGTTATGGAATAACATCGATTCGATAAGCAGTATAATCGATTTCAACTGGTACCGAATTGATTATTGAACGAAAGGAGGTCTGAAAGACCAAGTTAGCAAAGCTGACAGCGAGAGCTGCTAATATCAATTTTGAGTACCAATTTGGTTCCTGAAATGATTTGTCTCGAAAAGTGGCATGAATTGGGCGAATGGTTTTGTACTGCTTGATAATTATGAACATTAATGACTCGAGAATTGTCACTCTGCACCTAATTTGGTATCCTGTAACCTCGAAGTATTCCTATAAGTGGTAGCTATGAAAGGACATCGATTCGACAAGCAGTACAATCGATTTTAATTGGTGCCGAATCAATTATTTGAACGAAAGGAGGTCTGAATCATGGTGTTATTATTTCTTTCAACTGTGTTAGCAAAGCTAGCAGTATGAACTGAATTTTAAATACCATCAATGGTTCCTTGAATGATTTGTGTCGAAAAACGGCATGAATTGGGCGAATGGTTCCGTACTGCTTGATAATTATGAACATTAATGGCTTGAGAATTGTTACTCTTTACCTTATTTGGCATCCTGTGACTTCGATGTACTCTTAAAAGTGGTAGCTACGGAAGGTCATCGATTCGATGAGCAGTACAATCGATTTCGGTGCCGAATCAATTATCAAACGAAAAGAGGCCCGAAAGATATTTTTTCAACTGTGCCAGGAAAACTAGGTTGAAGAACTACCAATGTCAGTTTTAAGTACCGTTTATGATTCCTGGATCGATTCGTATAAAAAAAAACGGCATAACTTGGGTGAATGGTTCTATACTGCTTCATATTTATGAATGACTTGCAAATTATTATTCTGTTTTTGTGATTGCGAAGTATCTTTGAAAGTGGTAGCCATAAAAAAATTCGGCAAGCAGTATGATCGATTTTGTACTGGTACCGAATCGATTATCAATCGAAAGGATATCTGAAAGATAGTTTGACTATTTTTTGCAACTTGGTAGCAATTAATATGGCCTAAATAACAAACAAAGATATTGATCCCACCTTTGTAATTAATTTTGATGAGCTTATTATAATAAATATGTTACACGAAGGAGTTCTTCACAAAAGCTGTTCATATTTCAATCAAAAATAGTTCCTTAACAAAAGAAAATGTTATTCTATTGTAATCTGTTCTTTGTTTGGCTCTATTGTGAAGACTTTCGTTGATATGAAGTATGCAAGATTGATTTCTCAAACTTAAATTTTCTTTTGATAAATAAATGGCTTTAATAATAATTAAGGGCTGTTTTTTAATGCACCAGCAGTGACTTGAACACATTTCTGTAAATGTTCAAAATTAATTAGCGAGTTGAGCTGTGCTTGCCACTAAAATAAAACTTTTGTTTGCTTAAGACACTCTTGGGAACTTTTAAGAAGTCACCGCAGCACGTCGCTGCTGTTCTGGAGGATTTTGGACTGTTATGTTGCCTCCACTGAGACGAGGTTTGAGAAAAGTGTCAGGCGTGATCTGTTACTGTACAAAACGTACTTTAACTTTGAAATAAATTGAATTATGATAGTGGAGCCTCCACAAAATGTATTTAGGATACATGAGGACAATAATCCTTGCCAAACCACGTATAATCCTAACTCCTGCTGGGTATCCTTAGTAACACTTGGTGTTCGGAATGCAGACACTTGCAGTAATTTGTAGTGTCAGTTTACACTGGTTATGCCATGCCACAAGCAAGCGCTAAGTTTTCTTGCTAATTGCTGTTTGGTTGTTTGCTCTTTGGAGGGGAAAGGGCAGGAATCTTACAATGTTCTATTCTGTTGTAGAGTTGTCTGCAGTTATGGAGGTTAGAAGCGAAATTGGTAACAGGAGGACTGTTTGGAATATGAAATTTATGGAAGGGATGTTCAAGGAAACTTGAACTGTTGACCAATTTATGATAATCGAAGGATAACCCATTTCGTCAAATATAAACAGCCCTAAATCATAATTCATAGGTCCTAACCTACCATTTCCAGCTCTCTTTTGTTCTGCACGTGTTGAGGATTGCCAAACATAACAGATACATCATGATACCCGAGGAAATGATTTTATCGAAATGTTTCGACTGTTTACCGAAGGATTAACTTATTTCAAGCCACGTGGATCCTTGGGAACGATATTATAGAATCAATAGATCATATCCTGTTCAAATAGTGCCACGAGGAAGGCAATCCAATGATTAAATCAAAGTTGCAAATAAAGTCATGCTACAAAATATTCTTCAATGTTGTTTACTCTTCTTTATGGATAGCCTCATGTGTTTTGAGTTATCGCCAATAAATTAATAGTTCTATACAAATAGCCATAAATTCTGGGCTCCCACCCCAAGTTGCAAAACAAACACCCTCTTGTACGCAACACTCAGAGACCCCAAAAACTTAAAACATACAAACACCCTTCGAAGCCTAAAGGCACAAACCTTGGGCCTTTAAAGGGTACATGCCCTAGATAGAAAATTTGTTCGAAGGCAATTTGCCTTCAAAATATTATCAACCATCTATTGAAATTCTTTCTAAATCAACTGAAACCTTCAGAATCCCTTTTCAGAGCTTGCTACGTTGTCAATCGATTCAACATCTTTGCAAAATCCATTTTACTGCTTGTCGAATCGATGCTTTTCCTTGGTTATCACTTTTATGAATAGTTAGACATCACAGAATGTCAAACAATTCTTATTAATAAGTTCATTTGTCCAATTTGAAAGAACAATTTGACATAAATCGTCTCAATATTACTCAACATCGATATAAGTACCATTTGCGACTAGCTTCGCTACTACAACTCCTTCTAAATTACAGAGAAACGTCATTACAACATTTCAGATTTTTTCTCGTTGACAATCGATTTAATATTTATGCAAAATCGATTGTACTGCCCATCGAATCGATGTTCTTCCATGATTATCACTTTTATGAATAGTTGGACGTCGTAGAATGTCAAATAAAGTACATTTCTTATCATTCTCGATCGTGAAGCATAATAAGTACATTTGTTCAATTTGAAGCAACAATTTGACATAAATCGTCTCAATACTATTCAACATCGATAGAAGTACCTTTTGCGACTAGCTTCGCTGGTACAATTCCTCTCAAATTACAGAGAAACGTCAGCACAATATTTCAGACTTTTCTTGTGGAGAATCGATTCATTATTCCTGCAAAATCGATTTTACTGCCCATAAAATCGATGTTTTTTCATGGATATCACTTTAATGAATAGTTGGACGTCGCAGAATGTCAAATAAAGTACATTTCCTATTATTCTCGATCGTGCAGCATATTAAGTACATTTTTTCAATTTGAAGCAAAAATTTGATATAAATTGTCCAAATGCTGCTTAACATCGATATAAGTAAATTTTGCGACTAGCTTTGCTAGTACAATTTCCCTCAAATTATAGAGAAACGTTAATACAATATTCCAGACATTATCTCATTGACAATCGATTTGATATTTGTGCAGAATCGATCTTACTGCCCATTAAATCTATGTTTTTTCATGGTTATCACTTTTTATGAATAGTTGGGCGTCGCAGAATGTCAAATAAAGTACAATTCTCATTATTCTCGATCGTGAAGCAGAATAAGTAAATTTGTCCAATTTGAAGCAAAAATTTGACATAAATCGTTTCGATACTAGTCCACATCGATATAACTACGTTTTGCGATTAGTTTGGGTGACACAAGTCTTTCCAAATTATAGAAAAATATCAATACAATCTTCCAGATCTTCTCTTGCTAACAGTCGATTTATTATTTCTGCAAAATCGATTTTACTGCCCATCAAATCGATATCGTTATCTTTTCTATAAATAGTTGGACGTCACAGAATGTCAAAAAAAGTACGATTCTTATTATTCGCAATCATGAAGCAGAATAAGTTAATTCACTCAATTTGAAAGAGCAATTTGATATAAATCGTGTCAATACTACTCAACATTGATGTAAGTACCTAGCGACTAGCTTCGGTAACACGATTCCTCCCAAATTTTAGAGAAACGTCAAAACAACCTTTCAAACCTTCTTGCGTTGCCAATTGATTTATTATTTGTGCCAAATCGATTGTACTGCTTACCGAATCGATTTTTTTCTCATGGTTATCACTTTCATGAATAGTGAGACTTCATAGAATGTTAATTGGAGTACAATTCATATTTTTCCTAATCATGAAGCAAAATAAGACCATTTGCCTAATTTACAGGTAAAATTTGAAATAAATCGTTTCGATACTACTCAAAATCGATATAAGTACGCTATGCGACAAGCTTGGGTAACACAATTGCTCCCAAATTTCAGGAAAACTTCAATCAAATCTTCCAGATCTTCTCTGGTTGTTAATAGATTTGATTGCTTTTCAAAATCGATTGCACTGCTCATCGAATCAGTGCTTTTTTATGGTTATCACTTTTATGAATAGTTGAGCGTTAAAAATTTTCACTGTTTCTTTCAATGAAGCAGAATAAGGCCATTCACTAAATTCGTAGACGTTTTTCGATATAAGTCGTTCCGACAACGTTCCAGGAATCACAAATTATACTCAACATCGATTGTGTAAGAAGCTTTGCTAATACAATTCCTCCCAAATTAAGGGAACCATCAACACAACCTTTCTAAACTTCTCTCGTTGCCAATTGATTTAATATTTGTGCAAAATCGATTGTATTGCTCATCGAATCTATTTCTATTCAGATTTATCACTTTTATGAACAGTCGGATAGCACAGAATGCTCAACAAGGTACATTTTTTTTCTGTTATTTTCCATGAAGCAGAATGAAGCCATTCACTAAATTCGAGGACGTTTTTCGATATAAGTCGTTTCGATAACGTTTCAGGAATCACAAATTATACTTAACATCGATTTTGTAACTAGCTTTGCCAACATAATTCCTCGCAAATCAAAAAAAAAGTCATTACAGCCTTTCAAACCTTCTTTCGTTATCAATTGATTCAACATCGGTGCAGAATCGATTTGACTGCACATCGAATGAATTTTTATTCATAATTATTACTTTTATGAACAGTCGGATGTTATAGAATGCCCAACAAGTACAATTTTTTCTGTTTTTTCCCTTGAAGTAGAATAAGACTACTCACTCAATTCGAAGACGTTTTTCGATATAAGTCGTTTCGACAACGATCCAGGAATCACTAATTATAATTAACATCGATTTTGTAACTAGCTTTGCTAACATAATTCTCCCCAAATCAAGGAAAACGTCAACACAACCTTTCAAACCATCTCTCGTTGTCAATCGATTCAATATTTGTGCAGAATCGATTGTACTGCTCATCGAATCGATTTTTTCCCCTGAATATCACTTTTATAAACAGTCGAATGACACAGAATGCCCAACAAGGTACAATTTTTTTTGTTCTTTGCCATGAAGTAGAATAAGACCATTCACTAAATTCGAAGACGTTTTTCGATATAAGTCGTTTTGACAACGTTCCAGGAATCACAAATCATACTTAACATCGATTTTGTAACTAGCTTTGCTAATACTATCCCTCGCAAATCTAAAAAAGGTATAAACAGCCTTCAAACCTTCTTTCGTTGCCAATTGATTCAATATTTATGCAAAATCGATTGTACTGCTCATCGCATTAATTTTTTTTTAGATTTATCTCTTCTATGAACAGTCGGATGTTATAGAATGCCCAACAAGTACAATTTTTTCTGTTCTCTCCCATGAAGCAGAACTAGCCCATTCACTCAATTCGAAGACGTTTTTCGATATAAGTCGTTTCGACAACGTTTCAGGAATCATAAATTATATCAAGCATCGATTTTGTAACTAGCTTTGCTAACACAATTTCTCGCGAATAAAAAAGAAGGTCAACAGTGTCTTTCAAACCTTCTTTCGTTGCCAATTGATTCAACTTTTGTGCAAAATCGATTGTACTGCTCATCGAATCGATATTTCTTCATAATTATCACTTTTATGAACTGTCGAATGTTACAAAATGCCCAACAAGGTGAATTTTTTTCTGTTCTCTCCCATGAAGCAGAATAAGGCCATTCATTCAATTCGAGGACGTTTTTTCGCTATAAGTCGTTTCGACAACGTTCCAGGAATCACAATATATATTCAACATCGATTTTGTAACTGGCTTTGCTAACACAATTCCTCGCAAATGAAAAAAAAGTTAACACAGCCATTCACACCTTCTTTCGTTGCCAATTGATTTAACATTTGTGCAGAATCGATTTTACTGCTCATCGAATCGATATTTCATCATAATTATCACTTTTATGAACAGTCGGATGTTATAGACGCCCAACAAGTACAATTTTTATAAAGCCAGAATAAGACTATATACTCAATTCAAAGACGTTTTTTTTGATATAGGTCGTTTCGGTATCGTTTCAGGGATCACAAATAATACCTAACATCGATTTTGTGACTAGCTTGGCTAACATTATTCTTCCCAAAACAAGGAAAACATCAACACAATCTTTCAAACCCTCTCTCGTTGCCTTTGATTTGAAATTTGTGCAAAATCGATTGTACTGCACATCGAATCGATTTTTCTCCATTATTACAACTTTTATCAATATACGAATGTCATAGAACACCAAATGAAGTACAATCTTCACTGTCCCTTATCATAAAGCATGATGAGATTATTTGCCAAATTTAAATATATTTTTTGACAGCAATCGATTCTTCAATATTCCAGGAGTCACAAATGGTACTTTAAATCGATATGGGTACTTTTTACGACCAAATTCACGAACATAATTCCTCTCAAATTAAGAAAAAATGTCTATACAACATCTTAGACCTTTTCTCGTTGCCAATCGATTAGATACTTCTGCAAAATCGATTTTATTGCTCATCGAATCAATGTTCCTTTCGATTGGATGTCATAGAATACCAAATGAAGTACAATTTTCACTATTCCTCATTATGAAGTACAGCAAAACTACTGGTTCAATTTGAATATTTTTTTTGATAGAAATCGATTTGGTAATATTTCAGGAGTCCCAACTGATATTGTAAATCGATATGGGTACTTTTTACGACCAGCTTCATTCAAATAACTTATATCAAATCAAGATAAAATGTATACACAACATTTTAGACATTTTCTCGCTGCCAATCGATTAGATTCTTCTGCAAAATCGATTTCACTGCTCATCGAATCGATGTTCCTTCCGATTGGATGACATCTAATACCAATCAAAATACAATTTTTGCAGTTACTTATCATAAAGCACAACAAGACTATTGGCCCAATTTGAACATATTTTTTGACAAAAATCGATTCAGTAATATTCCAGAAGTCACAAATGGTACTTAAAATCGATATGGGTATCTTTTACGACCAGCTTCACTTATATTATTTCTCTCAAATCAAGAAAAAATGTCTATACAACATTTCAAACCTTCTGTCGTTGCCAATCGAATCAACACTTCTGCAAAATCGATATTACTGCTCATCGAATCGATGTTCCTTCCGAGTGGATGTCATAGAATACCAAATAAAGTACATTTTCTACTGTTGCTTATCAGGAAGCACAAAAAAACTATTGGCCCAATTTGAATAGATTTTTTGACAAAAATCGATTCGCTAATATTTCAGGAGTCCCAAATGGTACTTTAAATCAATATGGGTACCTTTTACGCCCAGCTTCACTTGCATTTTTCCTCTCAATTCAAGAAAAAACGTCTATACAATATTTCAGACCGTCTCTCGCTGTTATTCGATTTAACATCTCTGCAAATTCAATTGTACTGCTTTTGCTCCATAATTATTACTTTTATGAATAGGTAGACATCACAAAATGTCAAATGAAGTACAATTTCTACTATTTCTGTTCATTAAGCAGAATGAGACCATTTTCCCAATTTAGGGCTAAATGCAACTAAACATCGATAAAAATATCTTTTGCGACTAGCTTCGGTCATAAAATTGTTCCCAAATCACAGAGAAACGTCAACACAACATTTCAAACTTCCTCTCGTTGACAATCGATTCAATATTTCGGCAAAATCGATTGTACTGCTCATCGAATCGTTGCTCCTTCTATGAATAGTTGGACGTCACATAAATCCAAATAAACACACAATCTTTCAGAACTTCTCTCGTAGTCAATCGATTCAACATTTATGCAAAATCGATTGTACTGCTCGTCGAATCAATTATTATTTTTATATTTCTGTTTGTTCTATTGAATAATGGTTCTGTGAAATTAAAATAAATCGGCATGCTTGTCATCAAATATATTTATTTACTTTGATAATACTGTTTGTAGAATAAACATTGACACAAATAATTACAAAATTACAGCCCTCCTTCCCACCCTCTCTTAAAATATGAAATCCTGTGCGAAATATTCCAAATATAACCATATTTCACAATTAACTGTGGCAGAAAAAACATATGAATCAATATAATCAAAACAAATATCATATACCTCACGGTTTAATTGTTAATAATGGCTTGGCAACTGTCTGGACAGACGAGGGAAACGCATTATACATGCATATAATAAATATCAGCATTTGCAACGTTCAACTAACGACTGTGTGAACAGGGATAGTAAACTAGGATGGAATGACGTTTTGGTGACTTTATATAAAATATTTATTAAGATTGTGGGACATTTTCGGAAGGCTGAGTAGTTGGATGGATATCAGGAAATGTCTGCTTTTGTTTTATTTGTGGTTGTCACTGGCACAAACTCAATTTAGTTTTGAAAAGCAAAATTAGATTAGTTGGATGGTGGATTGTAACGAAATCTAATCAGGGATTTGTTGAATAAGTACGTATCCATCTTCATTTGTTTTCCTATTACCTGACGCGTGCTACAACATCTGCTACTCCGGAACCGTGATCTACAGACATGGAAGACGCGAACGTGACGCCGAAACAAGCGAGAAACGCTTAATTAATAACCAGCGATTAACTTCAATGAAGACACATTCATAATTAACAAGGGAGGAAGAAAATCGATTCGGAATCGATTTTACTACCCATTAACAGTCAGAGAATATGTATTGCGACAACATGCTTTTCTTTGTGAGACAAACAGCCACATTTATGCAAACAAACCATTCATCCGCGTATTTTATGGCGGCAATTCCATTTTGTTTTTAGACAGAGAAATGGGCACTCGCTGAGCGCCGTTCGGCTGTTTCCAGCGCCCACTATAAAATCTAAGATATTTGCAGACACTTTTTTATACGTCTCCGAAAATAATTTTATTTATAACACAGAGGCGGGATGCTTGGGACCCAGATGCGTTTAACAGCTCCTTCGGAATGGACGATGGCCAATGCTGGATTATTAAACGAATATTTCATGAAATGTTTCAAAAAGATAGTCATCAAAGCTCGAGACCATCAGCATTTGACTGGAACGTATAGTGGAGCTGTAACATATATATATACTCAAAGACTCTCTTCCAGAAGACGAATGACGAATTATGTGAGTAATTAATGAAAGTGGACCCGTGTCCGAGTATCATGTCGCGTTTGTGTTTGTCAGTGTCGCCAACCGGGCGAATAAAACGTTTTTATATTCTCTGTGATGGTTGCCAACCCCAAAGTTGGACTAATGTAATATTATTTTATTTAGAGGATAAACGGACCTTCATTTCCGTTGCGGATGAAAAGAAGGTTTTACTCTGGTTGCGACTTTGATGACAGAGAAAGATGAACGGAAATGAAAAGAGAGGGAATTTGAATTCATATTTGTTATTATAATTTATAGAAAAAAAATGTTTTAATGGAAGATTGTTCCTGAAATGATTCACCCCTTGATATATTTGTTTTAGTCCGGTTCTGTCCACCCCCTGACATAAACAGATGCAAATTTCACACATCCCTTAACTAGTTAGGTCTGAACTCATGCGTACATATGCAATGTCACTGCGTATGTAAGAAACTTGTCATAAATCAAAATGAATTAGCTTGTATATGTCGTGTGTGTATTTGGATGTTTGTATGCACAGATGATGAATTGGATAACTGAGATTGAGTGGATTAAGAGGCACAATATTGAAAAGACTCATAAAATCCATTCATTACTTTACTCCTCTTTTCTAACTTCAAATAAGTCAAAGGGAGAAGTGTAACAATTTTCATAATTGAGAAAGAGATGTTAGCAGTAATATGACCAACACAGAGATTTAGTTAATTTAATTATGATGTTAAAGTTGTTAGAGATGAAGGCTGATGTTTAAATATGTCATGTTGTAAGTGATAGCGTCTGCAGCTGTTAGGATATGAATATGCGAGGGAAGGATAACAGCGCTAACTAGCGGAGAATATCAGTTATTAATTTTCAGATCATCACCCTTTCTTAAAATAGCCACTTCACCAGCATTCATTTGTTTGTTCTCATTGTGGTAACAAACACTTCAGGCATTGATAATTTTCTTCCTAGTGGCAGGAGAAGACGTATTGTCCCCTAAAATTATTGTGAAACTGTTGCTGACTGTCTTAAAGGGTCATGAATGGTTCTGACAGCTGAATACAAGCACACCACCCCAGAAAATACTAGATCTAATATTTGTTTTACTGGGTACTCCCAATATTCAACAATTCTTGTTACTTTACACATTCATTTTTACTGGATACTCATTTCTAACAAACCGATTATAGCAAAAAGTTTCAATTTATTTTCAATTCTGTCTTTGAATTAATTTATCTTCGACGCTTGTGAAACCAAACTGGTTCCCAAGTAGTGAATCTACTCCACTTCCGGACTGGTTTTTTGAATTTTCGATATTTTAGAAAATATCCTCCAAATCCAATTTGGTTTCAAGATTCGTAATCTACATGGATGATACTATATAATTCCATGGCTAACTCAAAATAATTGGGATCAAAAAATTTAATTTTTTTTATCACGGCTCACTCTTTGCTATGAATTCAGGATTTTGCCTATTCTGAGATTCTTCTCTATAGAATCTGTAATTGTGGTCCAATCGCTTCGAAATTTAGAACATTTATTGCATATAGTATGCCTGATCGATCGATGCTATCAGCAATTTTGTATCTCAATTATTTATATGAGTTTTTGACTCACCGCTTCCGGCTCCGCTTCCGGACTGGATTTTTAAATTTTTGATATCTTGGAAAATATCCTCCAGATCCAAATTTGGTTTCAAGATTCGTAATCTACATGGATGAAACTATATAATTCCATGCTCAACTCAAAATAATTGGGATCAAAAAATTTATTTTTTTTTATCACGGCTCACTCTTCGCTATGAATTCAGGATTTTGCCTATTCTGAGATTCTTCTCTATAGAATCTGTAATTGTGGTCCAATCGCTTCGAAATTTGGAACATTCATAGCATATAGTATGCCTGATCGATCGCTGCTATCCGCAATTTTGTATCTCAATTATTTATATGGGTTTTTGACTCCCCGCTTCCGGCTCCGCTTCCGGACTGGATTTTTAAATTTTTGATATCTTGGAAAATATCCTCCAGATCCAAATTTGGTTTCAATATTCGTAATCTACATGGATGAAACTATATAATTCCATGCCTAACTCAAAATAATTTGGATCAAAAAATTTAATTTTTTTTATCACGGCTCACTCTTCGCTATGAATTCAGGATTTTGCCTATTCTGAGATTCTTTTCTATAGAATCTGTAATTGTGGTCCAATCGCTTCGAAATTTGGAACATTCATAGCATATAGTATGCCTGATCGATCGCTGCTATCAGCAATTTTGTATCTCAATTATTTATATGAGTTTTTGACTCCCCGCTTCCGGCTCCGCTTCCGGACTGGATTTTTAAATTTTTGATATCTTGGAAAATATCCTCCAGATCCAAATTTGGTTTCAAGATTCGTAATCTACATGGATGCAACTATATAATTCCATGCCTAACTCAAAATAATTGGGATCAAAAAATTTAATTTTTTTTATCACGGCTCACTCTTCGCTATGAATTCAGGATTTTGCCTATTCTGAGATTCTTCTCTATAGAATCTGTAATTGTGGTCCAATCGCTTCGAAATTTGGAACATTCATAGCATATAGTATGCCTGATCGATCGCTGCTATCAGCAATTTTGTATCTCAATTATTTATATGAGTTTTTAACTCCCCGCTTCCGGCTCCGCTTCCGGACTGGATTTTTAAATTTTTGATATCTTGGAAAATATCCTCCAGATCCAAATTTGGTTTCAAGATTCGTAATCTACATGGATGCAACTATATAATTCCATGCCTAACTCAAAATAATTGGGATCAAAAAATTTAATTTTTTTTATCACGGCTCACTCTTCGCTATGAATTCAGGATTTTGCCTATTCTGAGATTCTTCTCTATAGAATCTGTAATTGTGGTCCAATCGCTTCGAAATTTGGAACATTCATAGCATATAGTATGCCTGATCGATCGCTGCTATCAGCAATTTTGTATCTCAATTATTTATATGAGTTTTTGACTCCCCGCTTCCGGCTCCGCTTCCGGACTGGATTTTTAAATTTTTGATATCTTGGAAAATATCCTCCAGATCCAAATTTTGTTCCAAGTTTCGTGATCTTCATGGATGCAACTATATATTTCCATGCCTAACTCAAAATAATTGGGATCAAAAAATTTAATTTTTTCTATCACGGCTCACTCTTCGCTATGAATTCAGGATTTTGCCTATTCTGAGATTCTTCTCTATAGAATCTGTAATTGTGGTCCAATCGCTTCGAAATTTGGAACATTCATAGCATATAGTATGCCTGATCGATCGCTGCTATCAGCAATTTTGTATCTCAATTATTTATATGAGTTTTTGACTCCCCGCTTCCGGCTCCGCTTCCGGACTGGATTTTTAAATTTTTGATATCTTGGAAAATATCCTCCAGATCCAAATTTTGTTCCAAGTTTCGTGATCTTCATGGATGCAACTATATATTTCCATGCCTAACTCAAAATAATTGGGATCAAAAAATTTAATTTTTTTTATCACGGCTCACTCTTCGCTATGAATTCAGGATTTTGCCTATTCTGAGATTCTTCTCTATAGAATCTGTAATTGTGGTCCAATCGCTTCGAAATTCGGAACATTCATAGCATATAGTATGCCTGATCGATCGCTGCTATCAGCAATTTTGTATCTCAATTATTTATATGAGTTTTTGACTCCCCGCTTCCGGCTCCGCCTCCGGACTGGATTTTTAAATTTTTGATATCTTGGAAATTATCCTCCAGATCCAAATTTTGTTCCAAGTTTCGTGATCTTCATGGATGCAACTATATATTTCCATGCCTAACTCAAAATAATTGGGATCAAAAAATTTAATTTTTTTTATCACGGCTCACTCTTTGCTATGAATTCAGGATTTTGCCTATTCTGAGATTCTTCTCTATAGAATCTGTAATTGTGGTCCAATCGCTTCGAAATTTGGAACATTCATAGCATATAGTATGCCTGATCGATCGCTGCTATCAGCAATTTTGTATCTCAATTATTTATATGAGTTTTTGACTCTCCGCTTCCGGCTCCGCTTCCGGACTGGATTTTTAAATTTTTGATATCTTGGAAAATATCCTCCAGATCCAAATTTGGTTTCAAGATTCGTAATCTACATGGATGCAACTATATAATTCCATGCCTAACTCAAAATAATTGGGATCAAAAAATTTAATTTTTTTTATCACGGCTCACTCTTCGCTATGAATTCAGGATTTTGCCTATTCTGAGATTCTTCTCTATAGAATCTGTAATTGTGGTCCAATCGCTTCGAAATTTGAAACATTCATAGCATATAGTATGCCTGATCGATCGCTGCTATCAGCAATTTTGTATCTCAATTATTTATATGAGTTTTTAACTCCCCGCTTCCGGCTCCGCTTCCGGACTGGATTTTTAAATTTTTGATATCTTGGAAAATATCCTCCAGATCCAAATTTGGTTTCAATATTCGTAATCTACATGGATGCAACTATATAATTCCATGCCTAACTCAAAATAATTGGGATCAAAAAATTTAATTTTTTTTATCACGGCTCACTCTTCGCTATGAATTCAGGATTTTGCCTATTCTGAGATTCTTCTCTATAGAATCTGTAATTGTGGTCCAATCGCTTCGAAATTTGAAACATTCATAGCATATAGTATGCCTGATCGATCGCTGCTATCAGCAATTTTGTATCTCAATTATTTATATGAGTTTTTAACTCCCCGCTTCCGGCTCCGCTTCCGGACTGGATTTTTAAATTTTTGATATCTTGGAAAATATCCTCCAGATCCAAATTTGGTTTCAAGATTCGTAATCTACATGGATGCAACTATATAATTCCATGCCTAACTCAAAATAATTGGGATCAAAAAATTTAATTTTTTTTATCACGGCTCACTCTTCGCTATGAATTCAGGATTTTGCCTATTCTGAGATTCTTCTCTATAGAATCTGTAATTGTGGTCCAATCGCTTCGAAATTTGGAACATTCATAGCATATAGTATGCCTGATCGATCGCTGCTATCAGCAATTTTGTATCTCAATTATTTATATGAGTTTTTAACTCCCCGCTTCCGGCTCCGCTTCCGGACTGGATTTTTAAATTTTTGATATCTTGGAAAATATCCTCCAGATCAAAATTTGGTTTCAAGATTCGTAATCTACATGGATGCAACTATATAATTCCATGCCTAACTCAAAATAATTGGGATCAAAAAATTTAATTTTTTTTATCACGGCTCACTCTTCTCTATGAATTCAGGATTTTGCCTATTCTGAGATTCTTCTCTATAGAATCTGTAATTGTGGTCCAATCGCTTCGAAATTTAGAACATTCATAGCATATAGTATGCCTGATCGATCGCTGCTATCAGCAATTTTGTATCTCAATTATTTATATGAGTTTTTGACTCCCCGCTTCCGGCTCCGCTTCCGGACTGGATTTTTAAATTTTTGATATCTTGGAAAATATCCTCCAGATCCAAATTTGGTTCCAAGATTCGTAATCTACATGGATGCAACTATATATTTCCATGCCTAACTCAAAATAATTGGGATCAAAAAATTTGATTTTTTTTATCACGGCTCACTCTTCGCTATGAATTCAGGATTTTGCCTATTCTGAGATTCTTCTCTATAGAATCTGTAATTGTGGTCCAATCGCTTCGAAATTTGAAACATTCATAGCATATAGTATGCCTGATCGATCGCTGCTATCAGCAATTTTGTATCTCAATTATTTATATGAGTTATTGACTCCCCGCTTCCGGCTCCGCTTCCGGACTGGATTTTTAAATTTTTGATATCTTGGAAAATATCCTCCAGATCCAAATTTTGTTCCAAGTTTCGTGATCTTCATGGATGCAACTATATATTTCCATGCCTAACTCAAAATAATTGGGATCAAAAAATTTAATTTTTTTTATCACGGCTCACTCTTCGCTATGAATTCAGGATTTTGCCTATTCTGAGATTCTTCTCTATAGAATCTGTAATTGTGGTCCAATCGCTTCAAAATTTGAAACATTCATAGCATATAGTATGCCTGATCGATCGCTGCTATCAGCAATTTTGTATCTCAATTATTTATATGAGTTTTTGACTCCCCGCTTCCGGCTCCGCTTCCGGACTGGATTTTTAAATTTTTGATATCTTGGAAAATATCCTCCAGATCCAAATTTGGTTCCAAGATTCGTAATCTACATGGATGCAACTATATAATTCCATGCCTAACTCAAAATAATTTGGATCAAAAAATTTGATTTTTTTTATCACGGCTCACTCTTCGCTATGAATTCAGGATTTTGCCTATTCTGAGATTCTTCTCTATAGAATCTGTAATTGTGGTCCAATCGCTTCGAAATTTGAAACATTCATAGCATATAGTATGCCTGATCGATCGCTGCTATCAGCAATTTTGTATCTCAATTATTTATATGAGTTTTTGACTCCCCGCTTCCGGCTCCGCTTCCGGACTGGATTTTTAAATTTTTGATATCTTGGAAAATATCCTCCAGATCCAAATTTTGTTCCAAGTTTCGTGATCTTCATGGATGCAACTATATATTTCCATGCCTAACTCAAAATAATTGGGATCAAAAAATTTAATTTTTTTTATCACGGCTCACTCTTCGCTATGAATTCAGGATTTTGCCTATTCTGAGATTCTTCTCTATAGAATCTGTAATTGTGGTCCAATCGCTTCAAAATTTGAAACATTCATAGCATATAGTATGCCTGATCGATCGCTGCTATCAGCAATTTTGTATCTCAATTATTTATATGAGTTTTTGACTCCCCGCTTCCGGCTCCGCTTCCGGACTGGATTTTTAAATTTTTGATATCTTGGAAAATATCCTGCAGATCCAAATTTGGTTTCAAGATTCGTAATCTACATGGATGCAACTATATAATCCCATGCCTAACTCAAAATAATTTGGATCAAAAAATTTAATTTTTTTTATCACGGCTCACTCTTCGCTATGAATTCAGGATTTTGCCTATTCTGAGATTCTTCTCTATAGAATCTGTAATTGTGGTCCAATCGCTTCGAAATTTGGAACATTCATAGCATATAGTATGCCTGATCGATCGCTGCTATCAGCAATTTTGTATCTTGATTATTCATATGAGTTTTTGACTCCCCGCTTCCGGCTCCGCTTCCGGACTGGATTTTTAAATTTTTGATATCTTGGAAAATATCCTCCAGATCCAAATTTGGTTTCAAGATTCGTAGTCTACATGGATGCAACTATATAATTCCATGCCTAACTCAAAATAATTTGGATCAAAAAATTTAATTTTTTTTATCACGGCTCACTCTTCGCTATGAATTCAGGATTTCGCCTATTCTTAGATTCTTCTCTATAGAATCTGTAATTGTGGTCCAATCGCTTCAAAATTTGGAACATTCATAGCATATAGTATGCCTGATCGATCGCTGCTATCAGCAATTTTGTATCTCAATGATTTATATGAGTTTTTGACTCCCCGCTTCCGGCTCCGCTTCCGGACTGGATTTTTAAATTTTTGATATCTTGGAAAATATCCTCCAGATCCAAATTTGGTTTCAAGATTCGTAATCTACATGGATGCAACTATATAATTCCATGCCTAACTCAAAATAATTTGGATCAAAAAATTTAATTTCTTTTATCACGGCTCACTCTTCGCTATGAATTCAGGATTTTGCCTATTCTGAGATTCTTCTCTATAGAATCTGTAATTGTGGTCCAATCGCTTCGAAACTTGAAACATCCATAGCATATAGTATGCCTGATCGATCGATGTTATCAGCAATCTTGTATCTGAATGATTTATATGAGTTTTTGACTCCCCGCTTCCGGCTCCGCTTCCGGACTGGATTTTTAAATTTTTGATATCTTGGAAAATATCCTCCAGATCCAAATTTGGTTTCAAGATTCGTAATCTACATGGATGAAACTATATAATTCCATGCCTAACTCAAAATAATTGGGATCAAAAAATTTAATTTTTTTTATCACGGCTCACTCTTCGCTATGAATTCAGGATTTTGCCTATTCTGAGATTCTTCTCTATAGAATCTGTAATTGTGGTCCAATCGCTTCGAAATTTGAAACATTCATAGCATATAGTATGCCTGATCGATCGCTGCTATCAGCAATTTTGTATCTCAATTATTTATATGAGTTTTTGACTCCCCGCTTCCGGCTCCGCTTCCGGACTGGATTTTTAAATTTTTGATATCTTGGAAAATATCCTGCAGATCCAAATTTGGTTTCAAGATTCGTAATCTACATGGATGCAACTATATAATCCCATGCCTAACTCAAAATAATTTGGATCAAAAAATTTAATTTTTTTTATCACGGCTCACTCTTCGCTATGAATTCAGGATTTTGCCTATTCTGAGATTCTTCTCTATAGAATCTGTAATTGTGGTCCAATCGCTTCGAAATTTGAAACATCCATAGCATATAGTATGCCTGAACGATCGATGTTATCAGCAATCTTGTATCTGAATGATTTATATGAGTTTTTGACTCCCCGCTTCCGGCTCCGCTACCGGACTGGATTTTTAAATTTTTGATATCTTGGAAAATATCCTCCAGATCCAAATTTGGTTTCAAGATTCGTAATCTACATGGATGAAACTATATAATTCCATGCCTAACTCAAAATAATTTGGATCAAAAAATTTAATTTTTTTTATCACGGCTCACTCTTCGCTATGAATTCAGGATTTTGCCTATTCTGAGATTCTTCTCTATAGAATCTGTAATTGTGGTCCAATCGCTTCGAAATTTGAAACATTCATAGCATATAGTATGCCTGATCGATCGATGTTATCAGCAATCTTGTATCTGAATGATTTATATGAGTTTTTGACTCCCCGCTTCCGGCTCCGCTTCCGGACTGGATTTTTAAATTTTTGATATCTTGGAAAATATCCTCCAGATCCAAATTTGGTTTCAAGATTCGTAATCTACATGGATGCAACTATATAATTCCATGCCTTACTCAAAATAATTTGGATCAAAAAATTTAATTTTTTTTATCACGGCTCACTCTTCGCTATGAATTCAGGATTTTGCCTATTCTGAGATTTTTCTCTATGTAATCTGTAATTGTGGTCCAATCGCTTCGAAACTTGAAACATCCATAGCATATAGTATGCCTGATCGATCGATGTTATCAGCAATCTTGTATCTGAATGATTTATATGAGTTTTTGACTCCCCGCTTCCGGCTCCGCTTCCGGACTGGATTTTTAAATTTTGGATATCTTGGAAAATATCCTCCAGATCCAAATTTGGTTTCAAGATTCGTAATCTACATGGATGCAACTATATAATTCCATGCCTAACTCAAAATAATTTGGATCAAAAAATTTAATTTTTTTTATCACGGCTCACTCTTCGCTATGAATTCAGGATTTTGCCTATTCTGAGATTCTTCTCTATAGAATCTGTAATTGTGGTCCAATCGCTTCGAAATTTGGAACATTCATAGCATATAGTATGCCTGATCGATCGCTGCTATCAGCAATTTTGTATCTCAATTTTTCATATGAGTTTTTGACTCCCCGCTTCCGGCTCCGCTTCCGGACTGGATTTTTAAATTTTTGATATCTTGGAAAATATCCTCCAGATCCAAATTTGGTTTCAAGATTCGTAATCTACATGGATGAAACTATATAATTCCATGCCTAACTCAAAATAATTTGGATCAAAAAATTTAATTTTTTTTATCACGGCTCACTCTTCGCTATGAATTCAGGATTTTGCCTATTCTGAGATTCTTCTCTATAGAATCTGTAATTGTGGTCCAATCGCTTCGAAATTTGGAACATTCATAGCATATAGTATGCCTGATCGATCGCTGCTATCAGCAATTTTGTATCTCAATTATTTATATGAGTTTTTGACTCCCCGCTTCCGGCTCCGCTTCCGGACTGGATTTTTAAATTTTTGATATCTTGGAAAATATCCTCCAGATCCAAATTTGGTTTCAAGATTCGTAATCTACATGGATGAAACTATATAATTCCATGCCTAACTCAAAATAATTTGGATCAAAAAATTTAATTTTTTTTATCACGGCTCACTCTTCGCTATGAATTCAGGATTTTGCCTATTCTTGAATTCTTCTCTATAGAATCTGTAATTGTGGTCCAATCGCTTCGAAATTTGGAACATTCATAGCATATAGTATGCCTGATCGATCGCTGCTATCAGCAATTTTGTATCTCAATTATTTATATGAGTTTTTGACTCCCCGCTTCCGGCTCCGCTTCCGGACTGGATTTTTAAATTTTTGATATCTTGGAAAATATCCTCCAGATCCAAATTTGGTTTCAAGATTCGTAATCTACATGGATGAAACTATATAATTCCATGCCTAACTCAAAATAATTTGGATCAAAAAATTTAATTTTTTTTATCACGGCTCACTCTTCGCTATGAATTCAGGATTTTGCCTATTCTGAGATTCTTCTCTATAGAATCTGTAATTGTGGTCCAATCGCTTCGAAATTTGGAACATTCATAGCATATAGTATGCCTGATCGATCGCTGCTATCAGCAATTTTGTATCTTAATTATTTATATGAGTTTTTGACTCCCCGCTTCCGGCTCCGCTTCCGGACTGGATTTTTAAATTTTTGATATCTTGGAAAATATCCTCCAGATCCAAATTTGGTTTCAAGATTCGTAATCTACATGGATGCAACTATATAATTCCATGCCTAACTCAAAATAATTTGGATCAAAAAATTTATTTTTTTTTATCACGGCTCACTCTTCGCTATGAATTCAGGATTTTGCCTATTCTGAGATTCTTCTCTATAGAATCTGTAATTGTGGTCCAATCGCTTCGAAATTTGGAACATTCATAGCATATAGTATGCCTGATCGATCGCTGCTATCAGCAATTTTGTATCTCAATTATTTATATGAGTTTTTGACTCCCCGCTTCCGGCTCCGCTTCCGGACTGGATTTTTAAATTTTTGATATCTTGGAAAATATCCTCCAGATCCAAATTTGGTTTCAAGATTCGTAATCTACATGGATGAAACTATATAATTCCATGCCTAACTCAAAATAATTTGGATCAAAAAATTTATTTTTTTTTATCACAGCTCACTCTTCGCTATGAATTCAGGATTTTGCCTATTCTGAGATTCTTCTCTATAGAATCTGTAATTGTGGTCCAATCGCTTCGAAATTTGGAACATCCATAGCATATAGTATGCCTGATCGATCGCTGCTATCAGCAATTTTGTATCTCAATTATTTATATGAGTTTTTGACTCCCCGCTTCCGGTTCCGCTTCCGGACTGGATTTTTAAATTTTTGATATCTTGGAAAATATCCTCCAGATCCAAATTTGGTTTCAAGATTCGTAATCTACATGGATGCAACTATATAATTCCATGCCTAACTCAAAATAATTTGGATCAAAAAATTTAATTTCTTTTATCACGGCTCACTCTTCGCTATGAATTCAGGATTTTGCCTATTCTGAGATTCTTCTCTATAGAATCTGTAATTGTGGTCCAATCGCTTCGAAACTTGAAACATCCATAGCATATAGTATGCCTGATCGATCGATGTTATCAGCAATCTTGTATCTGAATGATTTATATGAGTTTTTGACTCCCCGCTTCCGGCTCCGCTTCCGGACTGGATTTTTAAATTTTTGATATCTTGGAAAATATCCTCCAGATCCAAATTTGGTTTCAAGATTCGTAATCTACATGGATGCAACTATATAATTCCATGCCTAACTCAAAATAATTTGGATCAAAAAATTTAATTTTTTTTATCACGGCTCACTCTTCGCTATGAATTCAGGATTTTGCCTATTCTGAGATTCTTCTCTATAGAATCTGTAATTGTGGTCCAATCGCTTCGAAACTTGAAACATCCATAGCATATAGTATGCCTGATCGATCGCTGCTATCAGCAATTTTGTATCTCAATTTTTCATATGAGTTTTTGACTCCCCGCTTCCGGCTCCGCTTCCGGACTGGATTTTTAAATTTTTGATATCTTGGAAAATATCCTCCAGATCCAAATTTGGTTTCAAGATTCGTAATCTACATGGATGAAACTATATAATTCCATGCCTAACTCAAAATAATTTGGATCAAAAAATTTAATTTTTTTTATCACGGCTCACTCTTCGCTATGAATTCAGGATTTTGCCTATTCTGAGATTCTTCTCTATAGAATCTGTAATTGTGGTCCAATCGCTTCGAAATTTGGAACATTCATAGCATATAGTATGCCTGATCGATCGCTACTATCAGCAATTTTGTATCTCAATTATTTATATGAGTTTTTGACTCCCCGCTTCCGGCTCCGCTTCCGGACTGGATTTTTAAATTTTTGATATCTTGGAAAATATCCTCCAGATCCAAATTTGGTTTCAAGATTCGTAATCTACATGGATGCAACTATATAATTCCATGCCTAACTCAAAATTATTTGGATCAAAAAATTTAATTTTTTTTATCACGGCTCACTCTTCGCTATGAATTCAGGATTTTGCCTATTTTGAGATTCTTCTCTATAGAATCTGTAATTGTGGTCCAATCGCTTCGAAATTTGGAACATTCATAGCATATAGTATGCCTGATCGATCGCTGCTATCAGCAATTCTGTATCTCAATTTTTCATATGAGTTTTTGACTCCCCGCTTCCGGCTCCGCTTCCGGACTGGATTTTTAAATTTTTGATATCTTGGAAAATATCCTCCAGATCCAAATTTGGTTTCAAGATTCGTAATCTACATGGATGAAACTATATAATTCCATGCCTAACTCAAAATAATTTGGATCAAAAAATTTAATTTTTTTTATCACGGCTCACTCTTCGCTATGAATTCAGGATTTTGCCTATTCTGAGATTCTTCTCTATAGAATCTGTAATTGTGGTCCAATCGCTTCGAAATTTGGAACATTCATAGCATATAGTATGCCTGATCGATCGCTACTATCAGCAATTTTGTATCTCAATTATTTATATGAGTTTTTGACTCCCCGCTTCCGGCTCCGCTTCCGGACTGGATTTTTAAATTTTTGATATCTTGGAAAATATCCTCCAGATCCAAATTTGGTTTCAAGATTCGTAATCTACATGGATGCAACTATATAATTCCATGCCTAACTCAAAATAATTTGGATCAAAAAATTTAATTTTTTTTATCACGGCTCACTCTTCGCTATGAATTCAGGATTTTGCCTATTCTGAGATTCTTCTCTATAGAATCTGTAATTGTGGTCCAATCGCTTCGAAATTTGGAACATCCATAGCATATAGTATGCCTGATCGATCGCTGCTATCAGCAATTTTGTATCTCAATTATTTATATGAGTTTTTGACTCCCCGCTTCCGGCTCCGCTTCCGGACTGGATTTTTAAATTTTTGATATCTTGGAAAATATCCTCCAGATCCAAATTTGGTTTCAAGATTCGTAATCTACATGGATGAAACTATATAATTCCATGCCTAACTCAAAATAATTTGGATCAAAAAATTTAATTTTTTTTATCACGGCTCACTCTTCGCTATGAATTCAGGATTTTGCCTATTCTTAGATTCTTCTCTATAGAATCTGTAATTGTGGTCCAATCGCTTCGAAATTTGGAACATTCATAGCATATAGTATGCCTGATCGATCGCTGCTATCAGCAATTTTGTATCTCAATTATTTATATGAGTTTTTGACTCCCCGCTTCCGGCTCCGCTTCCGGACTGGATTTTTAAATTTTTGATATCTTGGAAAATATCCTCCAGATCCAAATTTGGTTTCAAGATTCGTAATCTACATGGATAAGACTATATAATTCCATGCCTAACTCAAAATAATTTGGATCAAAAAATTTAATTTTTTTTGTCACGGCTCACTCTTCGCTATGAATTCAGGATTTTGCCTATTCTTAGATTCTTCTCTATAGAATCTGTAATTGTGGTCCAATCGCTTCGAAATTTGGAACATTCATAGCATATAGTATGCCTGATCGATCGCTGCTATCAGCAATTTTGTATCTCAATTATTTATATGAGTTTTTGACTCCCCGCTTCCGGCTCCGCTTCCGGACTGGATTTTTAAATTTTTGATATCTTGGAAAATATCCTCCAGATCCAAATTTGGTTTCAAGATTCGTAATCTACATGGATAAGACTATATAATTCCATGCCTAACTCAAAATAATTTGGATCAAAAAATTTAATTTTTTTTGTCACGACTCACTCTTCGCTATGAATTCAGGATTTTGCCTATTCTTAGATTCTTCTCTATAGAATCTGTAATTGTGGTCCAATCGCTTCGAAATTTGGAACATTCATAGCATATAGTATGCCTGATCGATCGCTGCTATCAGCAATTTTGTATCTCAATTATTTATATGAGTTTTTGACTCCCCGCTTCCGGCTCCGCTTCCGGACTGGATTTTTAAATTTTTGATATCTTGGAAAATATCCTCCAGATCCAAATTTGGTTTCAAGATTCGTAATCTACATGGATGAAACTATATAATTCCATGCCTAACTCAAAATAATTTGGATCAAAAAATTTAATTTTTTTTATCACGGCTCACTCTTCGCTATGAATTCAGGATTTTGCCTATTCTTAGATTCTTCTCTATAGAATCTGTAATTGTGGTCCAATCGCTTCAAAATTTGGAACATTCATAGCATATAGTATGCCTGATCGATCGCTGCTATCAGCAATTTTGTATCTCAATTATTTATATGAGTTTTTGACTCCCCGCTTCCGGCTCCGCTTCCGGACTGGATTTTTAAATTTTTGATATCTTGGAAAATATCCTCCAGATCCAAATTTGGTTTCAAGATTCGTAATCTACATGGATGAAACTATATAATTCCATGCCTAACTCAAAATAATTTGGATCAAAAAATTTAATTTTTTTTATCACGGCTCACTCTTCGCTATGAATTCAGGATTTTGCCTATTCTTAGATTCTTCTCTATAGAATCTGTAATTGTGGTCCAATCGCTTCGAAATTTGGAACATTCATAGCATATAGTATGCCTGATCGATCGCTGCTATCAGCAATTTTGTATCTCAATTATTTATATGAGTTTTTGACTCCCCGCTTCCGGCTCCGCTTCCGGACTGGATTTTTAAATTTTTGATATCTTGGAAAATATCCTCCAGATCCAAATTTGGTTTCAAGATTCGTAATCTACATGGATGAAACTATATAATTCCATGCCTAACTCAAAATAATTTGGATCAAAAAATTTAATTTTTTTTATCACGGCTCACTCTTCGCTATGAATTCAGGATTTTGCCTATTCTTAGATTCTTCTCTATAGAATCTGTAATTGTGGTCCAATCGCTTCGAAATTTGGAACATTCATAGCATATAGTATGCCTGATCGATCGCTGCTATCAGCAATTTTGTATCTCAATTATTTATATGAGTTTTTGACTCCCCGCTTCCGGCTCCGCTTCCGGACTGGATTTTTAAATTTTTGATATCTTGGAAAATATCCTCCAGATCCAAATTTGGTTTCAAGATTCGTAATCTACATGGATAAGACTATATAATTCCATGCCTAACTCAAAATAATTTGGATCAAAAAATTTAATTTTTTTTGTCACGGCTCACTCTTCGCTATGAATTCAGGATTTTGCCTATTCTTAGATTCTTCTCTATAGAATCTGTAATTGTGGTCCAATCGCTTCGAAATTTGGAACATTCATAGCATATAGTATGCCTGATCGATCGCTGCTATCAGCAATTTTGTATCTCAATTATTTATATGAGTTTTTGACTCCCCGCTTCCGGCTCCGCTTCCGGACTGGATTTTTAAATTTTTGATATCTTGGAAAATATCCTCCAGATCCAAATTTGGTTTCAAGATTCGTAATCTACATGGATGAAACTATATAATTCCATGCCTAACTCAAAATAATTTGGATCAAAAAATTTAATTTTTTTTGTCACGGCTCACTCTTCGCTATGAATTCAGGATTTTGCCTATTCTTAGATTCTTCTCTATAGAATCTGTAATTGTGGTCCAATCGCTTCGAAATTTGGAACATTCATAGCATATAGTATGCCTGATCGATCGCTGCTATCAGCAATTTTGTATCTCAATTATTTATATGAGTTTTTGACTCCCCGCTTCCGGCTCCGCTTCCGGACTGGATTTTTAAATTTTTGATATCTTGGAAAATATCCTCCAGATCCAAATTTGGTTTCAAGATTCGTAATCTACATGGATGAAACTATATAATTCCATGCCTAACTCAAAATAATTTGGATCAAAAAATTTAATTTTTTTTATCACGGCTCACTCTTCGCTATGAATTCAGGATTTTGCCTATTCTTAGATTCTTCTCTATAGAATCTGTAATTGTGGTCCAATCGCTTCGAAATTTGGAACATTCATAGCATATAGTATGCCTGATCGATCGCTGCTATCAGCAATTTTGTATCTCAATTATTTATATGAGTTTTTGACTCCCCGCTTCCGGCTCCGCTTCCGGACTGGATTTTTAAATTTTTGATATCTTGGAAAATATCCTCCAGATCCAAATTTGGTTTCAAGATTCGTAATCTACATGGATAAGACTATATAATTCCATGCCTAACTCAAAATAATTTGGATCAAAAAATTTAATTTTTTTTGTCACGGCTCACTCTTCGCTATGAATTCAGGATTTTGCCTATTCTTAGATTCTTCTCTATAGAATCTGTAATTGTGGTCCAATCGCTTCGAAATTTGGAACATTCATAGCATATAGTATGCCTGATCGATCGCTGCTATCAGCAATTTTGTATCTCAATTATTTATATGAGTTTTTGACTCCCCGCTTCCGGCTCCGCTTCCGGACTGGATTTTTAAATTTTTGATATCTTGGAAAATATCCTCCAGATCCAAATTTGGTTTCAAGATTCGTAATCTACATGGATGCAACTATATAATTCCATGCCTAACTCAAAATAATTTGGATCAAAAAATTTAATTTTTTTTATCACGGCTCACTCTTCGCTATGAATTCAGGATTTTGCCTATTCTGAGATTCTTCTCTATAGAATCTGTAATTGTGGTCCAATCGCTTCGAAATTTGGAACATCCATAGCATATAGTATGCCTGATCGATCGCTGCTATCAGCAATTTTGTATCTCAATTATTTATATGAGTTTTTGACTCCCCGCTTCCGGCTCCGCTTCCGGACTGGATTTTTAAATTTTTGATATCTTGGAAAATATCCTCCAGATCCAAATTTGGTTTCAAGATTCGTAATCTACATGGATGAAACTATATAATTCCATGCCTAACTCAAAATAATTTGGATCAAAAAATTTAATTTTTTTTATCACGGCTCACTCTTCGCTATGAATTCAGGATTTTGCCTATTCTTAGATTCTTCTCTATAGAATCTGTAATTGTGGTCCAATCGCTTCGAAATTTGGAACATTCATAGCATATAGTATGCCTGATCGATCGCTGCTATCAGCAATTTTGTATCTCAATTATTTATATGAGTTTTTGACTCCCCGCTTCCGGCTCCGCTTCCGGACTGGATTTTTAAATTTTTGATATCTTGGAAAATATCCTCCAGATCCAAATTTGGTTTCAAGATTCGTAATCTACATGGATAAGACTATATAATTCCATGCCTAACTCAAAATAATTTGGATCAAAAAATTTAATTTTTTTTGTCACGGCTCACTCTTCGCTATGAATTCAGGATTTTGCCTATTCTGAGATTCTTCTCTATAGAATCTGTAATTGTGGTCCAATCGCTTCGAAATTTGGAACATTCATAGCATATAGTATGCCTGATCGATCGCTGCTATCAGCAATTTTGTATCTCAATTATTTATATGAGTTTTTGACTCCCCGCTTCCGGCTCCGCTTCCGGACTGGATTTTTAAATTTTTGATATCTTGGAAAATATCCTCCAGATCCAAATTTGGTTTCAAGATTCGTAGTCTACATGGATGACACTATATAATTCCATGCCTAACTCAAAATAATTTGGATCAAAAAATTTAATTTTTTTTATCACGGCTCACTCTTCGCTATGAATTCAGGATTTTGCCTATTCTGAGATTCTTCTCTATAGAATCTGTAATTGTGGTCCAATCGCTTCGAAATTTGGAACATTCATAGCATATAGTATGCCTGATCGATCGCTGCTATCAGCAATCTTGTATCTCAATTATTTATATGAGTTTTTGACTCCCCGCTTCCGGCTCCGCTTCCGGACTGGATTTTTAAATTTTTGATATCTTGGAAAATATCCTCCAGATCCAAATTTGGTTTCAAGATTCGTAATCTACATGGATGCAACTATATAATTCCATGCCTAACCCAAAATAATTTGGATCAAAAAATTTAATTTTTTTTATCACGGCTCACTCTTCGCTATGAATTCAGGATTTTGCCTATTCTGAGATTCTTCTCTATAGAATCTGTAATTGTGGTCCAATCGCTTCGAAATTTGGAACATCCATAGCATATAGTATGCCTGATCGATCGCTGCTATCAGCAATTTTGTATCTCAATTATTTATATGAGTTTTTGACTCCCCGCTTCCGGCTCCGCTTCCGGACTGGATTTTTAAATTTTTGATATCTTGGAAAATATCCTCCAGATCCAAATTTGGTTTCAAGATTCGTGATCTACATGGATGCAACTATATAATTCCATGCCTAACTCAAAATAATTTGGATCAAAAAATTTAATTTTTTTTATCACGGCTCACTCTTCGCTATGAATTCAGGATTTTGCCTATTCTGAGATTCTTCTCTATAGAATCTGTAATTGTGGTCCAATCGCTTCGAAATTTGGAACATCCATAGCATATAGTATGCCTGATCGATCGCTGCTATCAGCAATTTTGTATTTCAATTATTTATATGAGTTTTTGACTCCCCGCTTCCGGCTCCGCTTCCGGACTGGATTTTTAAATTTTTGATATCTTGGAAAATATCCTCCAGATCCAAATTTGGTTTCAAGATTCGTAATCTACATGGATGAAACTATATAATTCCATGCCTAACTCAAAATAATTTGGATCAAAAAATTTAATTTTTTTTATCACGGCTCACTCTTCGCTATGAATTCAGGATTTTGCCTATTCTGAGATTCTTCTCTATAGAATCTGTAATTGTGGTCCAATCGCTTCGAAATTTGTAACATTCATAGCATATAGTATGCCTGATCGATCGCTGCTATCAGCAATTTTGTATCTCAATTATTTATATGAGTTTCTGACTCCCCGCTTCCGGCTCCGCTTCCGGACTGGATTTTTAAATTTTTGATATCTTGGAAAATATCCTCCAGATCCAAATTTGGTTTCAAGATTCGTAATCTACATGGATGAAACTGTATAATTCCATGCCTAACTCAAAATAATTTGGATCAAAAAATTTAATTTTTTTTATCACGGCTCACTCTTCGCTATGAATTCAGGATTTTGCCTATTCTGAGATTCTTCTCTATAGAATCTGTAAGTGTGGTCCAATCGCTTCGAAATTTGGAACATTCATAGCATATAGTATGCCTGATCGATCGCTGCTATCAGCAATTTTGTATCTCAATTATTTATATGAGTTTTTGACTCCCCGCTTCCGGCTCCGCTTCCGGACTGGATTTTTAAATTTTTGATATCTTGGAAAATATCCTCCAGATCCAAATTTGGTTTCAAGATTCGTAATCTACATGGATGAAACTATATAATTCCATGCCTAACTCAAAATAATTTGGATCAAAAAATTTAATTTTTTTTATCACGGCTCACTCTTCGCTATGAATTCAGGATTTTGCCTATTCTGAGATTCTTCTCTATAGAATCTGTAATTGTGGTCCAATCGCTTCGAAATTTGGAACATTCATAGCATATAGTATGCCTGATCGATCGCTGCTATCAGCAATTTTGTATCTCAATTATTTATATGAGTTTTTGACTCCCCGCTTCCGGCTCCGCTTCCGGACTGGATTTTTAAATTTTTGATATCTTGGAAAATATCCTCCAGATCCAAATTTGGTTTCAAGATTCGTAATCTACATGGATGCAACTATATAATTCCATGCCTAACTCAAAATAATTTGGATCAAAAAATTTAATTTTTTTTATCACGGCTCACTCTTCGCTATGAATTCAGGATTTTGCCTATTCTGAGATTCTTCTCTATAGAATCTGTAATTGTGGTCCAATCGCTTCGAAATTTGGAACATTCATAGCATATAGTATGCCTGATCGATCGCTGCTATCAGCAATTTTGTATCTCAATTATTTATATGAGTTTTTGACTCCCCGCTTCCGGCTCTGCTTCCGGACTGGATTTTTAAATTTTTGATATCTTGGAAAATATCCTCCAGATCCAAATTTGGTTTCAAGATTCGTAATCTACATGGATGCAACTATATAATTCCATGCCTAACTCAAAATAATTTGGATCAAAAAATTTAATTTTTTTTATCACGGCTCACTCTTCGCTATGAATTCAGGATTTTGCCTATTCTGAGATTCTTCTCTATAGAATCTGTAATTGTGGTCCAATCGCTTCGAAATTTGGAACATTCATAGCATATAGTATGCCTGATCGATCGCTGCTATCAGCAATTTTGTATCTCAATTATTTATACGAGTTTTTGACTCCCCGCTTCCGGCTCCGCTTCCGGACTGGATTTTTAAATTTTTGATATCTTGGAAAATATCCTCCAGATCCAAATTTGGTTTCAAGATTCGTAATCTACATGGATGCAACTATATAATTCCATGCCTAACTCAAAATAATTTGGATCAAAAAATTTAATTTTTTTTATCACGGCTCACTCTTCGCTATGAATTCAGGATTTTGCCTATTCTGAGATTCTTCTCTATAGAATCTGTAATTGTGGTCCAATCGCTTCGAAATTTGGAACATTCATAGCATATAGTATGCCTGATCGATCGCTGCTATCAGCAATTTTGTATCTCAATTATTTATATGAGTTTTTGACTCCCCGCTTCCGGCTCCGCTTCCGGACTGGATTTTTAAATTTTTGATATCTTGGAAAATATCCTCCAGATCCAAATTTGGTTTCAAGATTCGTAATCTACATGGATGAAACTATATAATTCCATGCCTAACTCAAAATAATTTGGATCAAAAAATTTATTTTTTTTTATCACGGCTCACTCTTCGCTATGAATTCAGGATTTTGCCTATTCTGAGATTCTTCTCTATAGAATCTGTAATTGTGGTCCAATCGCTTCGAAATTTGGAACATTCATAGCATATAGTATGCCTGATCGATCGCTGCTATCAGCAATTTTGTATCTCAATTATTTATATGAGTTTTTGACTCCCCGCTTCCGGCTCCGCTTCCGGACTGGATTTTTAAATTTTTGATATCTTGGAAAATATCCTCCAGATCCAAATTTGGTTTCAAGATTCGTAATCTACATGGATGAAACTATATAATTCCATGCCTAACTCAAAATAATTTGGATCAAAAAATTTATTTTTTTTTATCACGGCTCACTCTTCGCTATGAATTCAGGATTTTGCCTATTCTGAGATTCTTCTCTATAGAATCTGTAATTGTGGTCCAATCGCTTCGAAATTTGGAACATTCATAGCATATAGTATGCCTGATCGATCGCTGCTATCAGCAATTTTGTATCTCAATTATTTATATGAGTTTTTGACTCCCCGCTTCCGGCTCCGCCTCCGGACTGGATTTTTAAATTTTTGATATCTTGGAAAATATCCTCCAGATTCAAATTTGGTTTCAAGATTCGTAATCTACATGGATGAAACTATATAATTCCATGCCTAACTCAAAATAATTTGGATCAAAAAATTTATTTTTTTTTATCACGGCTCACTCTTCGCTATGAATTCAGGATTTTGCCTATTCTGAGATTCTTCTCTATAGAATCTGTAATTGTGGTCCAATCGCTTCGAAATTTGGAACATTCATAGCATATAGTATGCCTGATCGATCGCTGCTATCAGCAATTTTGTATCTCAATTATTTATATGAGTTTTTGACTCCTCGCTTCCGGCTCCGCTTCCGGACTGGATTTTTAAATTTTTGATATCTTGGAAAATATCCTCCAGATCCAAATTTGGTTTCAAGATTCGTAATCTACATGGATGAAACTATATAATTCCATGCCTAACTCAAAATAATTTGGATCAAAAAATTTAATTTTTTTTATCACGGCTCACTCTTCGCTATGAATTCAGGATTTTGCCTATTCTGAGATTCTTCTCTATAGAATCTGTAATTGTGGTCCAATCGCTTCGAAATTTGAAACATCCATAGCATATAGTATGCCTGATCGATCGATGTTATCAGCAATCTTGTATCTGAATGATTTATATGAGTTTTTGACTCCCCGCTTCCGGCTCCGCTTCCGGACTGGATTTTTAAATTTCTGATATCTTGGAAGATATCCTCCAGATCCAAATTTGGTTTCAAGATTCGTAATCTACATGGATGCAACTATATAATTCCATGCCTAACTCAAAATAATTGGGATCAAAAAATTTATTTTTTTTTATCACGGCTCACTCTTCGCTATGAATTCAGGATTTTGCCTATTCTGAGATTCTTCTCTATAGAATCTGTAATTGTGGTCCAATCGCTTCGAAATTTGGAACATTCATAGCATATAGTATGCCTAATCGATCGCTGCTATCAGCAATTTTGTATCTCAATTATTTATATGAGTTTTTGACTCCCCGCTTCCGGCTCCGCTTCCGGACTGGATTTTTAAATTTTTGATATCTTGGAAAATATCCTCCAGATCCAAATTTGGTTTCAAGATTCGTAATCTACATGGATGAAACTATATAATTCCATGCCTAACTCAAAATAATTTGGATCAAAAAATTTAATTTTTTTTATCACGGCTCACTCTTCGCTATGAATTCAGGATTTTGCCTATTCTGAGATTCTTCTCTATAGAATCTGTAATTGTGGTCCAATCGCTTCGAAATTTGAAACATCCATAGCATATAGTATGCCTGATCGATCGATGTTATCAGCAATCTTGTATCTGAATGATTTATATGAGTTTTTGACTCCCCGCTTCCGGCTCCGCTTCCGGACTGGATTTTTAAATTTCTGATATCTTGGAAGATATCCTCCAGATCCAAATTTGGTTTCAAGATTCGTAATCTACATGGATGCAACTATATAATTCCATGCCTAACTCAAAATAATTGGGATCAAAAAATTTATTTTTTTTTATCACGGCTCACTCTTCGCTATGAATTCAGGATTTTGCCTATTCTGAGATTCTTCTCTATAGAATCTGTAATTGTGGTCCAATCGCTTCGAAATTTGGAACATTCATAGCATATAGTATGCCTAATCGATCGCTGCTATCAGCAATTTTGTATCTCAATTATTTATATGAGTTTTTGACTCCCCGCTTCCGGCTCCGCTTCCGGACTGGATTTTTAAATTTTTGATATCTTGGAAAATATCCTCCAGATCCAAATTTGGTTTCAAGATTCGTAATCTACATGGATGAAACTATATAATTCCATGCCTAACTCAAAATAATTTGGATCAAAAAATTTAATTTTTTTTATCACGGCTCACTCTTCGCTATGAATTCAGGATTTTGCCTATTCTGAGATTCTTCTCTATAGAATCTGTAATTGTGGTCCAATCGCTTCGAAATTTGAAACATCCATAGCATATAGTATGCCTGATCGATCGATGTTATCAGCAATCTTGTATCTGAATGATTTATATGAGTTTTTGACTCCCCGCTTCCGGCTCCGCTTCCGGACTGGATTTTTAAATTTCTGATATCTTGGAAGATATCCTCCAGATCCAAATTTGGTTTCAAGATTCGTAATCTACATGGATGCAACTATATAATTCCATGCCTAACTCAAAATAATTGGGATCAAAAAATTTATTTTTTTTTATCACGGCTCACTCTTCGCTATGAATTCAGGATTTTGCCTATTCTGAGATTCTTCTCTATAGAATCTGTAATTGTGGTCCAATCGCTTCGAAATTTGGAACATTCATAGCATATAGTATGCCTGATCGATCGCTGCTATCAGCAATTTTGTATCTCAATTATTTATATGAGTTTTTGACTCCCCGCTTCCGGCTCCGCTTCCGGACTGGATTTTTAAATTTTTGATATCTTGGAAAATATCCTCCAGATCCAAATTTGGTTTCAAGATTCGTAATCTACATGGATGAAACTATATAATTCCATGCCTAACTCAAAATAATTTGGATCAAAAAATTTATTTTTTTTTATCACGGCTCACTCTTCGCTATGAATTCAGGATTTTGCCTATTCTGAGATTCTTCTCTATAGAATCTGTAATTGTGGTCCAATCGCTTCGAAATTTGAAACATCCATAGCATATAGTATGCCTGATCGATCGATGTTATCAGCAATCTTGTATCTGAATGATTTATATGAGTTTTTGACTCCCCGCTTCCGGCTCCGCTTCCGGACTGGATTTTTAAATTTCTGATATCTTGGAAGATATCCTCCAGATCCAAATTTGGTTTCAAGATTCGTAATCTACATGGATGCAACTATATAATTCCATGCCTAACTCAAAATAATTGGGATCAAAAAATTTATTTTTTTTTATCACGGCTCACTCTTCGCTATGAATTCAGGATTTTGCCTATTCTGAGATTCTTCTCTATAGAATCTGTAATTGTGGTCCAATCGCTTCGAAATTTGGAACATTCATAGCATATAGTATGCCTAATCGATCGCTGCTATCAGCAATTTTGTATCTCAATTATTTATATGAGTTTTTGACTCCCCGCTTCCGGCTCCGCTTCCGGACTGGATTTTTAAATTTTTGATATCTTGGAAAATATCCTCCAGATCCAAATTTGGTTTCAAGATTCGTAATCTACATGGATGAAACTATATAATTCCATGCCTAACTCAAAATAATTTGGATCAAAAAATTTAATTTTTTTTATCACGGCTCACTCTTCGCTATGAATTCAGGATTTTGCCTATTCTGAGATTCTTCTCTATAGAATCTGTAATTGTGGTCCAATCGCTTCGAAATTTGAAACATCCATAGCATATAGTATGCCTGATCGATCGATGTTATCAGCAATCTTGTATCTGAATGATTTATATGAGTTTTTGACTCCCCGCTTCCGGCTCCGCTTCCGGACTGGATTTTTAAATTTCTGATATCTTGGAAGATATCCTCCAGATCCAAATTTGGTTTCAAGATTCGTAATCTACATGGATGCAACTATATAATTCCATGCCTAACTCAAAATAATTGGGATCAAAAAATTTATTTTTTTTTATCACGGCTCACTCTTCGCTATGAATTCAGGATTTTGCCTATTCTGAGATTCTTCTCTATAGAATCTGTAATTGTGGTCCAATCGCTTCGAAATTTGGAACATTCATAGCATATAGTATGCCTAATCGATCGCTGCTATCAGCAATTTTGTATCTCAATTATTTATATGAGTTTTTGACTCCCCGCTTCCGGCTCCGCTTCCGGACTGGATTTTTAAATTTTTGATATCTTGGAAAATATCCTCCAGATCCAAATTTGGTTTCAAGATTCGTAATCTACATGGATGCAACTATATAATTCCATGCCTAACTCAAAATAATTTGGATCAAAAAATTTAATTTTTTTTATCACGGCTCACTCTTCGCTATGAATTCAGGATTTTGCCTATTCTGAGATTCTTCTCTATAGAATCTGTAATTGTGGTCCAATCGCTTTGAAATTTGAAACATCCATAGCATATAGTATGCCTGATCGATCGATGTTATCAGCAATCTTGTATCTGAATGATTTATATGAGTTTTTGACTCCCCGCTTCCGGCTCCGCTTCCGGACTGGATTTTTAAATTTCTGATATCTTGGAAGATATCCTCCAGATCCAAATTTGGTTTCAAGATTCGTAATCTACATGGATGCAACTATATAATTCCATGCCTAACTCAAAATAATTGGGATCAAAAAATTTATTTTTTTTTATCACGGCTCACTCTTCGCTATGAATTCAGGATTTTGCCTATTCTGAGATTCTTCTCTATAGAATCTGTAATTGTGGTCCAATCGCTTCGAAATTTGGAACATTCATAGCATATAGTATGCCTAATCGATCGCTGCTATCAGCAATTTTGTATCTCAATTATTTATATGAGTTTTTGACTCCCCGCTTCCGGCTCCGCTTCCGGACTGGATTTTTAAATTTTTGATATCTTGGAAAATATCCTCCAGATCCAAATTTGGTTTCAAGATTCGTAATCTACATGGATGCAACTATATAATTCCATGCCTAACTCAAAATAATTTGGATCAAAAAATTTAATTTTTTTTATCACGGCTCACTCTTCGCTATGAATTCAGGATTTTGCCTATTCTGAGATTCTTCTCTATAGAATCTGTAATTGTGGTCCAATCGCTTCGAAATTTGGAACATTCATAGAATATAGTATGCCTGATCGATCGCTGCCATCACCAATTTTGTATCTCAATTATTTATATGAGTTTTTGACTCCCCGCTTCCGGCTCCGCTTCCGGACTGGATTTTTAAATTTTTGATATCTTGGAAAATATCCTCCAGATCCAAATTTGGTTTCAAGATTCGTAATCTACATGGATGCAACTATATAATTCCATGCCTAACTCAAAATAATTTGGATCAAAAAATTTAATTTTTTTTATCACGGCTCACTCTTCGCTATGAATTCAGGATTTTGCCTATTCTGAGATTCTTCTCTATAGAATCTGTAATTGTGGTCCAATCGCTTCGAAATTTGAAACATCCATAGCATATAGTATGCCTGATCGATCGATGTTATCAGCAATCTTGTATCTGAATGATTTATATGAGTTTTTGACTCCCCGCTTCCGGCTCCGCTTCCGGACTGGATTTTTAAATTTCTGATATCTTGGAAAATATCCTCCAGATCCAAATTTGGTTTCAAGATTCGTAATCTACATGGATGCAACTATATAATTCCATGCCTAACTCAAAATAATTGGGATCAAAAAATTTAATTTTTTTTATCACGGCTCACTCTTCGCTATGAATTCAGGATTTTGCCTATTCTGAGATTCTTCTCTATAGAATCTGTAATTGTGGTCCAATCGCTTCGAAATTTGGAACATTCATAGCATATTGTATGCCTAATCGATCGCTGCTATGAGCAATTTTGTATCTCAATTATTTATATGAGTTTTTGACTCCCCGCTTCCGGCTCCGCTTCCGGACTGGATTTTTAAATTTTTGATATCTTGGAAAATATCCTCCAGATCCAAATTTGGTTTCAAGATTCGTAATCTACATGGATGAAACTATATAATTCCATGCCTAACTCAAAATAATTTGGATCAAAAAATTTAATTTTTTTTATCACGGCTCACTCTTCGCTATGAATTCAGGATTTTGCCTATTCTGAGATTCTTCTCTATAGAATCTGTAATTGTGGTCCAATCGCTTCGAAATTTGGAACATTCATAGAATATAGTATGCCTGATCGATCGCTGCCATCACCAATTTTGTATCTCAATTATTTATATGAGTTTTTGACTCCCCGCTTCCGGCTCCGCTTCCGGACTGGATTTTTAAATTTTTGATATCTTGGAAAATATCCTCCAGATCCAAATTTGGTTTCAAGATTCGTAATCTACATGGATGCAACTATATAATTCCATGCCTAACTCAAAATAATTTGGATCAAAAAATTTAATTTTTTTTATCACGGCTCACTCTTCGCTATGAATCCAGGATTTTGCCTATTCTGAGATTCTTTTCTATAGAATCTGTAATTGTGGTCCAATCGCTTTGAAATTTGGAACATTCATAGCATATAGTATGTCTGATCGATCGCTGCTATCAGCAATTTTGTATCTTAATTATTTATATGAGTTTTTGACTCCCCGCTTCCGGCTCCGCTTCCGGACTGGATTTTTAAATTTTTGATATCTTGGAAAATATCCTCCAGATCCAAATTTGGTTTCAAGATTCGTAATCTACATGGATGCAACTATATAATTCCATGCCTAACTCAAAATAATTAGGATCAAAAAATTTAATTTTTTTTATCACGGCTCACTCTTCGCTATGAATTCAGGATTTTGCCTATTCTGAGATTCTTCTCTATAGAATCTGTAATTGTGGTCCAATCGCTTCGAAATTTGAAACATCCATAGCATATGGTATGCCTGATCGATCGATGTTATCAGCAATCTTGTATCCGAATGATTTATATGAGTTTTTGACTCCCCGCTTCCGGCTCCGCTTCCGGACTGGATTTTTAAATTTTTGATATCTTGGAAAATATCCTCCAGATCCAAATTTGGTTTCAAGATTCGTAATCTACATGGATGCAACTATATAATTCCATGCCTAACTCAAAATAATTTGGATCAAAAAATTTAATTTTTTTTATCACGGCTCACTCTTCGCTATGAATTCAGGATTTTGCCTATTCTGAGATTCTTCTCTATAGAATCTGTAATTGTGGTCCAATCGCTTCGAAACTTAAAACATCCATAGCATATAGTATGCCTGATCGATCGATGTTATCAGCAATCTTGTATCTGAATGATTTATATGAGTTTTTGACTCCCCGCTTCCGGCTCCGCTTCCGGACTGGATTTTTAAATTTTTGATATCTTGGAAAATATCCTCCAGATCCAAATTTGGTTTCAAGATTCGTAATCTACATGGATGCAACTATATAATTCCATGCCTAACTCAAAATAATTTGGATCAAAAAATTTAATTTTTTTTATCACGGCTCACTCTTCGCTATGAATTCAGGATTTTGCCTATTCTGAGATTCTTCTCTATAGAATCTGTAATTGTGGTCCAATCGCTTCGAAATGTGGAACATTCATAGCATATAGTATGCCTGATCGATCGCTGCTATCAGCAATTTTGTATCTCAATTATTTATATGAGTTTTTGACTCCCCGCTTCCGGCTCCGCTTCCGGACTGGATTTTTAAATTTTTGATATCTTGGAAAATATCCTCCAGATCCAAATTTGGTTTCAAGATTCGTATTCTACATGGATGAAACTATATAATTCCATGCCTAACTCAAAATAATTGGGATCAAAAAATTTAATTTTTTTTATCACGGCTCACTCTTCGCTATGAATTCAGGATTTTGCCTATTCTGAGATTCTTCTCTATAGAATCTGTAATTGTGGTCCAATCGCTTCGAAATTTGAAACATTCATAGCATATAGTATGCCTGATCGATCGCTGCTATCAGCAATTTTGTATCTCAATTATTTATATGAGTTTTTGACTCCCCGCTTCCGGCTCCGCTTCCGGACTGGATTTTTAAATTTTTGATATCTTGGAAAATATCCTCCAGATCCAAATTTGGTTTCAAGATTCGTATTCTACATGGATGAAACTATATAATTCCATGCCTAACTCAAAATAATTGGGATCAAAAAATTTAATTTTTTTTATCACGGCTCACTCTTCGCTATGAATTCAGGATTTTGCCTATTCTGAGATTCTTCTCTATAGAATCTGTAATTGTGGTCCAATCGCTTCGAAATTTGAAACATTCATAGCATATAGTATGCCTGATCGATCGCTGCTATCAGCAATTCTGTATCTCAATTATTTATATGAGTTTTTGACTCCCCGCTTCCGGCTCCGCTTCCGGACTGGATTTTTAAATTTTTGATATCTTGGAAAATATCCTCCAGATCCAAATTTGGTTTCAAGATTCGTAATCTACATGGATGCAACTATATGATTTCATGCCTAACTCAAAATAATTTGGATCAAAAAATTTAATTTTTTTTATCACGGCTCACTCTTCGCTATGAATTCAGGATTTTGCCTATTCTGAGATTCTTCTCTATAGAATCTGTAATTGTGGTCCAATCGCTTCGAAATTTGGAACATTCATAGCATATAGTATGCCTGATCGATCGCTGCTATCAGCAATTTTGTATCTCAATTATTTATATGAGTTTTTGACTCCCCGCTTCCGGCTCCGCTTCCGGACTGGATTTTTAAATTTTTGATATCTTGGAAAATATCCTCCAGATCCAAATTTGGTTTCAAGATTCGTAATCTACATGGATGAAACTATATAATTCCATGCCTAACTCAAAATAATTGGGATCAAAAAATTTAATTTTTTTTATCACGGCTCACTCTTCGCTATGAATTCAGGATTTTGCCTATTCTGAGATTCTTCTCTATAGAATCTGTAATTGTGGTCCAATCGCTTCGAAATTTAAAACATCCATAGCATATAGTATGCCTGATCGATCGATGTTATCAGCAATCTTGTATCTGAATGATTTATATGAGTTTTTGACTCCCCGCTTCCGGCTCCGCTTCCGGACTGGATTTTTAAATTTCTGATATCTTGGAAAATATCCTCAAGATCCAAATTTGGTTTCAAGATTCGTAATCTACATGGATGAAACTATATAATTCCATGCCTAACTCAAAATAATTGGGATCAAAAAATTTAATTTTTTTTATCACGGCTCACTCTTCGCTATGAATTCAGGATTTTGCCTATTCTGAGATTCTTCTCTATAGAATCTGTAATTGTGGTCCAATCGCTTCGAAATTTGGAACATTCATAGCATATAGTATGCCTGATCGATCGCTGCTATCAGCAATTTTGTATCTCAATTATTTATATGAGTTTTTGACTCCCCGCTTCCGGCTCCGCTTCCGGACTGGATTTTTAAATTTTTGATATCTTGGAAAATATCCTCCAGATCCAAATTTGGTTTCAAGATTCGTAATCTACATGGATGAAACTATATAATTCCATGCCTAACTCAAAATAATTTGGATCAAAAAATTTAATTTTTTTTATCACGGCTCACTCTTCGCTATGAATTCAGGATTTTGCCTATTCTGAGATTCTTCTCTATAGAATCTGTAATTGTGGTCCAATCGCTTCGAAATTTGGAACATTCATAGCATATAGTATGCCTGATCGATCGCTGCTATCAGCAATTTTGTATCTTAATTATTTATATTAGTTTTTGACTCCCCGCTTCCGGCTCCGCTTCCGGACTGGATTTTTAAATTTTTGATATCTTGGAAAATATCCTCCAGATCCAAATTTGGTTTCAATATTCGTAATCTACATGGATGAAACTATATAATTCCATGCCTAACTCAAAATAATTTGGATCAAAAAATTTAATTTTTTTTATCACGGCTCACTCTTCGCTATGAATTCAGGATTTTGCCTATTCTGAGATTCTTCTCTATAGAATCTGTAATTGTGGTCCAATCGCTTCGAAATTTGGAACATTCATAGCATATAGTATGCCTGATCGATCGCTGCTATCAGCAATTTTGTATCTTAATTATTTATATGAGTTTTTGACTCCCCGCTTCCGGCTCCGCTTCCGGACTGGATTTTTAAATTTTTGATATCGTGGAAAATATCCTCCAGATCCAAATTTGGTTTCAATATTCGTAATCTACATGGATGAAACTATATAATTCCATGCCTAACTCAAAATAATTTGGATCAAAAAATTTAATTTTTTTTATCACGGCTCACTCTTCGCTATGAATTCAGGATTTTGCCTATTCTGAGATTCTTCTCTATAGAATCTGTAATTGTGGTCCAATCGCTTCGAAATTTGGAACATTCATAGCATATAGTATGCCTGATCGATCGCTGCTATCAGCAATTTTGTATCTTAATCATTTATATGAGTTTTTGACTCCCCGCTTCCGGCTCCGCTTCCGGACTGGATTTTTAAATTTTTGATATCTTGGAAAATATCCTCCAGATCCAAATTTGGTTTCAATATTCGTAATCTACATGGATGAAACTATATAATTCCATGCCTAACTCAAAATAATTTGGATCAAAAAATTTAATTTTTTTTATCACGGCTCACTCTTCGCTATGAATTCAGGATTTTGCCTATTCTAAGATTCTTCTCTATAGAATCTGTAATTGTGGTTCAATCGCTTCGAAATTTGGAACATTCATAGCATATAGTATGCCTGATCGATCGCTGCTATCAGCAATTTTGTATCTTAATTATTTATATGAGTTTTTGACTCCCCGCTTCCGGCTCCGCTTCCGGACTGGATTTTTAAATTTTTGATATCTTGGAAAATATCCTCCAGATCCAAATTTGGTTTCAATATTCGTAATCTACATGGATGAAACTATATATTTCCATGCCTAACTCAAAATAATTTGGATCAAAAAATTTAATTTTTTTTATCACGGCTCACTCTTCGCTATGAATTCAGGATTTTGCCTATTCTGAGATTCTTCTCTATAGAATCTGTAATTGTGGTCCAATCGCTTCGAAATTTGGAACATTCATAGCATATAGTATGCCTGATCGATCGCTGCTATCAGCAATTTTGTATCTTAATTATTTATATGAGTTTTTGACTCCCCGCTTCCGGCTCCGCTTCCGGACTGGATTTTTAAATTTTTGATATCTTGGAAAATATCCTCCAGATCCAAATTTGGTTTCAATATTCGTAATCTACATGGATGAAACTATATAATTCCATGCCTAACTCAAAATAATTTGGATCAAAAAATTTAATTTTTTTTATCACGGCTCACTCTTCGCTATGAATTCAGGATTTTGCCTATTCTGAGATTCTTCTCTATAGAATCTGTAATTGTGGTTCAATCGCTTCGAAATTTGGAACATTCATAGCATATAGTATGCCTGATCGATCGCTGCTATCAGCAATTTTGTATCTTAATTATTTATATGAGTTTTTGACTCCCCGCTTCCGGCTCCGCTTCCGGACTGGATTTTTAAATTTTTGATATCTTGGAAAATATCCTCCAGATCCAAATTTGGTTTCAATATTCGTAATCTACATGGATGAAACTATATTATTCCATGCCTAACTCAAAATAATTTGGATCAAAAAATTTAATTTTTTTTATCACGGCTCACTCTTCGCTATGAATTCAGGATTTTGCCTATTCTGAGATTCTTCTCTATAGAATCTGTAATTGTGGTTCAATCGCTTCGAAATTTGGAACATTCATAGCATATAGTATGCCTGATCGATCGCTGCTATCAGCAATTTTGTATCTTAATTATTTATATGAGTTTTTGACTCCCCGCTTCCGGCTCCGCTTCCGGACTGGATTTTTAAATTTTTGATATCTTGGAAAATATCCTCCAGATCCAAATTTGGTTTCAATATTCGTAATCTACATGGATGAAACTATATTATTCCATGCCTAACTCAAAATAATTTGGATCAAAAAATTTAATTTTTTTTATCACGGCTCACTCTTCGCTATGAATTCAGGATTTTGCCTATTCTTAGATTCTTCTCTATAGAATCTGTAATTGTGGTTCAATCGCTTCGAAATTTGGAACATTCATAGCATATAGTATGCCTGATCGATCGCTGCTATCAGCAATTTTGTATCTTAATTATTTATATGAGTTTTTGACTCCCCGCTTCCGGCTCCGCTTCCGGACTGGATTTTTAAATTTTTGATATCTTGGAAAATATCCTCCAGATCCAAATTTGGTTTCAATATTCGTAATCTACATGGATGAAACTATATAATTCCATGCCTAACTCAAAATAATTTGGATCAAAAAATTTAATTTTTTTTATCACGGCTCACTCTTCGCTATGAATTCAGGATTTTGCCTATTCTGAGATTCTTCTCTATAGAATCTGTAATTGTGGTCCAATCGCTTCGAAATTTGGAACATTCATAGCATATAGTATGCCTGATCGATCGCTGCTATCAGCAATTTTGTATCTTAATTATTTATATGAGTTTTTGACTCCCCGCTTCCGGCTCCGCTTCCGGACTGGATTTTTAAATTTTTGATATCTTGGAAAATATCCTCCAGATCCAAATTTGGTTTCAATATTCGTAATCTACATGGATGAAACTATATAATTCCATGCCTAACTCAAAATAATTTGGATCAAAAAATTTAATTTTTTTTATCACGGCTCACTCTTCGCTATGAATTCAGGATTTTGCCTATTCTGAGATTCTTCTCTATAGAATCTGTAATTGTGGTCCAATCGCTTCGAAATTTGGAACATTCATAGCATATAGTATGCCTGATCGATCGCTGCTATCAGCAATTTTGTATCTTAATTATTTATATGAGTTTTTGACTCCCCGCTTCCGGCTCCGCTTCCGGACTGGATTTTTAAATTTTTGATATCTTGGAAAATATCCTCCAGATCCAAATTTGGTTTCAATATTCGTAATCTACATGGATGAAACTATATAATTCCATGCCTAACTCAAAATAATTTGGATCAAAAAATTTAATTTTTTTTATCACGGCTCACTCTTCGCTATGAATTCAGGATTTTGCCTATTCTGAGATTCTTCTCTATAGAATCTGTAATTGTGGTTCAATCGCTTCGAAATTTGGAACATTCATAGCATATAGTATGCCTGATCGATCGCTGCTATCAGCAATTTTGTATCTTAATTATTTATATGAGTTTTTGACTCCCCGCTTCCGGCTCCGCTTCCGGACTGGATTTTTAAATTTTTGATATCTTGGAAAATATCCTCCAGATCCAAATTTGGTTTCAAGATTCGTAATCTACATGGATGAAACTATATAATTCCATGCCTAACTCAAAATAATTTGGATCAAAAAATTTAATTTTTTTCATCACGGCTCACTCTTCGCTATGAATTCAGGATTTTGCCTATTCTGAGATTCTTCTCTATAGAATCTGTAATTGTGGTCCAATCGCTTCGAAATTTGGAACATTCATAGCATATAGTATGCCTGATCGATCGCTGCTATCAGCAATTTTGTATCTTAATTATTTATATGAGTTTTTGACTCCCCGCTTCCGGCTCCGCTTCCGGACTGGATTTTTAAATTTTTGATATCTTGGAAAATATCCTCCAGATCCAAATTTGGTTTCAATATTCGTAATCTACATGGATGAAACTATATAATTCCATGCCTAACTCAAAATAATTTGGATCAAAAAATTTAATTTTTTTTATCACGGCTCACTCTTCGCTATGAATTCAGGATTTTGCCTATTCTGAGATTCTTCTCTATAGAATCTGTAATTGTGGTTCAATCGCTTCGAAATTTGGAACATTCATAGCATATAGTATGCCTGATCGATCGCTGCTATCAGCAATTTTGTATCTTAATTATTTATATGAGTTTTTGACTCCCCGCTTCCGGCTCCGCTTCCGGACTGGATTTTTAAATTTTTGATATCTTGGAAAATATCCTCCAGATCCAAATTTGGTTTCAATATTCGTAATCTACATGGATGAAACTATATAATTCCATGCCTAACTCAAAATAATTTGGATCAAAAAATTTAATTTTTTTTATCACGGCTCACTCTTCGCTATGAATTCAGGATTTTGCCTATTCTGAGATTCTTCTCTATAGAATCTGTAATTGTGGTTCAATCGCTTCAAAATTTGGAACATTCATAGCATATAGTATGCCTGATCGATCGCTGCTATCAGCAATTTTGTATCTTAATTATTTATATGAGTTTTTGACTCCCCGCTTCCGGCTCCGCTTCCGGACTGGATTTTTAAATTTTTGATATCTTGGAAAATATCCTCCAGATCCAAATTTGGTTTCAATATTCGTAATCTACATGGATGAAACTATATAATTCCATGCCTAACTCAAAATAATTTGGATCAAAAAATTTAATTTTTTTTATCACGGCTCACTCTTCGCTATGAATTCAGGATTTTGCCTATTCTGAGATTCTTCTCTATAGAATCTGTAATTGTGGTTCAATCGCTTCAAAATTTGGAACATCCATAGCATATAGTATGCCTGATCGATCGCTGCTATCAGCAATTTTGTATCTTAATTATTTATATGAGTTTTTGACTCCCCGCTTCCGGCTCCGCTTCCGGACTGGATTTTTAAATTTTTGATATCTTGGAAAATATCCTCCAGATCCAAATTTGGTTTCAATATTCGTAATCTACATGGATGAAACTATATAATTCCATGCCTAACTCAAAATAATTTGGATCAAAAAATTTAATTTTTTTTATCACGGCTCACTCTTCGCTATGAATTCAGGATTTTGCCTATTCTGAGATTCTTCTCTATAGAATCTGTAATTGTGGTTCAATCGCTTCGAAATTTGGAACATTCATAGCATATAGTATGCCTGATCGATCGCTGCTATCAGCAATTTTGTATCTTAATTATTTATATGAGTTTTTGACTCCCCGCTTCCGGCTCCGCTTCCGGACTGGATTTTTAAATTTTTGATATCTTGGAAAATATCCTCCAGATCCAAATTTGGTTTTAATATTCGTAATCTACATGGATGAAACTATATAATTCCATGCCTAACTCAAAATAATTTGGATCAAAAAATTTAATTTTTTTTATCACGGCTCACTCTTCGCTATGAATTCAGGATTTTGCCTATTCTGAGATTCTTCTCTATAGAATCTGTAATTGTGGTTCAATCGCTTCAAAATTTGGAACATTCATAGCATATAGTATGCCTGATCGATCGCTGCTATCAGCAATTTTGTATCTTAATTATTTATATGAGTTTTTGACTCCCCGCTTCCGGCTCCGCTTCCGGACTGGATTTTTAAATTTTTGATATCTTGGAAAATATCCTCCAGATCCAAATTTGGTTTCAATATTCGTAATCTACATGGATGAAACTATATAATTCCATGCCTAACTCAAAATAATTTGGATCAAAAAATTTAATTTTTTTTATCACGGCTCACTCTTCGCTATGAATTCAGGATTTTGCCTATTCTGAGATTCTTCTCTATAGAATCTGTAATTGTGGTTCAATCGCTTCGAAATTTGGAACATTCATAGCATATAGTATGCCTGATCGATCGCTGCTATCAGCAATTTTGTATCTTAATTATTTATATGAGTTTTTGACTCCCCGCTTCCGGCTCCGCTTCCGGACTGGATTTTTAAATTTTTGATATCTTGGAAAACATCCTCCAGATCCAAATTTGGTTTCAATATTCGTAATCTACATGGATGAAACTATATAATTCCATGCCTAACTCAAAATAATTTGGATCAAAAAATTTAATTTTTTTTATCACGGCTCACTCTTCGCTATGAATTCAGGATTTTGCCTATTCTGAGATTCTTCTCTATAGAATCTGTAATTGTGGTTCAATCGCTTTGAAATTTGGAACATTCATAGCATATAGTATGCCTGATCGATCGCTGCTATCAGCAATTTTGTATCTTAATTATTTATATGAGTTTTTGACTCCCCGCTTCCGGACTGGATTTTTAAATTTTTGATATCTTGGAAAATATCCTCCAGATCCAAATTTGGTTTCAATATTCGTAATCTACATGGATGAAACTATATAATTCCATGCCTAACTCAAAATAATTTGGATCAAAAAATTTAATTTTTTTTATCACGGCTCACTCTTCGCTATGAATTCAGGATTTTGCCTATTCTGAGATTCTTCTCTATAGAATCTGTAATTGTGGTTCAATCGCTTCGAAATTTGGAACATTCATAGCATATAGTATGCCTGATCGATCGCTGCTATCAGCAATTTTGTATCTTAATTATTTATATGAGTTTTTGACTCCCCGCTTCCGGCTCCGCTTCCGGACTGGATTTTTAAATTTTTGATATCTTGGAAAATATCCTCCAGATCCAAATTTGGTTTCAATATTCGTAATCTACATGGATGAAACTATATAATTCCATGCCTAACTCAAAATAATTTGGATCAAAAAATTTAATTTTTTTTATCACGGCTCACTCTTCGCTATGAATTCAGGATTTTGCCTATTCTGAGATTCTTCTCTATAGAATCTGTAATTGTGGTTCAATCGCTTCGAAATTTGGAACATTCATAGCATATAGTATGTCTGATCGATCGCTGCTATCAGCAATTTTGTATCTTAATTATTTATATGAGTTTTTGACTCCCCGCTTCCGGCTCCGCTTCCGGACTGGATTTTTAAATTTTTGATATCTTGGAAAATATCCTCCAGATCCAAATTTGGTTCCAATATTCGTAATCTACATGGATGAAACTATATAATTCCATGCCTAACTCAAAATAATTTGGATCAAGAAATTTAATTTTTTTTATCACGGCTCACTCTTCGCTATGAATTCAGGATTTTGCCTATTCTGAGATTCTTCTCTATAGAATCTGTAATTGTGGTCCAATCGCTTCGAAATTTGGAACATTCATAGCATATAGTATGCCTGATCGATCGCTGCTATCAGCAATTTTGTATCTTAATTATTTATATGAGTTTTTGACTCCCCGCTTCCGGCTCCGCTTCCGGACTGGATTTTTAAATTTTTGATATCTTGGAAAATATCCTCCAGATCCAAATTTGGTTTCAATATTCGTAATCTACATGGATGAAACTATATAATTCCATGCCTAACTCAAAATAATTTGGATCAAAAAATTTAATTTTTTTTATCACGGCTCACTCTTCGCTATGAATTCAGGATTTTGCCTATTCTGAGATTCTTCTCTATAGAATCTGTAATTGTGGTCCAATCGCTTCGAAATTTGGAACATTCATAGCATATAGTATGCCTGATCGATCGCTGCTATCAGCAATTTTGTATCTTAATTATTTATATGAGTTTTTGACTCCCCGCTTCCGGCTCCGCTTCCGGACTGGATTTTTAAATTTTTGATATCTTGGAAAATATCCTCCAGATCCAAATTTGGTTTCAATATTCGTAATCTACATGGATGAAACTATATAATTCCATGCCTAACTCAAAATAATTTGGATCAAAAAATTTAATTTTTTTTATCACGGCTCACTCTTCGCTATGAATTCAGGATTTTGCCTATTCTGAGATTCTTCTCTATAGAATCTGTAATTGTGGTTCAATCGCTTCGAAATTTGGAACATTCATAGCATATAGTATGCCTGATCGATCGCTGCTATCAGCAATTTTGTATCTTAATTATTTATATGAGTTTTTGACTCCCCGCTTCCGGCTCCGCTTCCGGACTGGATTTTTAAATTTTTGATATCTTGGAAAATATCCTCCAGATCCAAATTTGGTTTCAATATTCGTAATCTACATGGATGAAACTATATAATTCCATGCCTAACTCAAAATAATTTGGATCAAAAAATTTAATTTTTTTTATCACGGCTCACTCTTCGCTATGAATTCAGGATTTTGCCTATTCTGAGATTCTTCTCTATAGAATCTGTAATTGTGGTTCAATCGCTTCGAAATTTGGAACATTCATAGCATATAGTATGCCTGATCGATCGCTGCTATCAGCAATTTTGTATCTTAATTATTTATATGAGTTTTTGACTCCCCGCTTCCGGCTCCGCTTCCGGACTGGATTTTTAAATTTTTGATATCTTGGAAAATATCCTCCAGATCCAAATTTGGTTTCAATATTCGTAATCTACATGGATGAAACTATATAATTCCATGCCTAACTCAAAATAATTTGGATCAAAAAATTTAATTTTTTTTATCACGGCTCACTCTTCGCTATGAATTCAGGATTTTGCCTATTCTGAGATTCTTCTCTATAGAATCTGTAATTGTGGTTCAATCGCTTCGAAATTTGGAACATTCATAGCATATAGTATGTCTGATCGATCGCTGCTATCAGCAATTTTGTATCTTAATTATTTATATGAGTTTTTGACTCCCCGCTTCCGGCTCCGCTTCCGGACTGGATTTTTAAATTTTTGATATCTTGGAAAATATCCTCCAGATCCAAATTTGGTTCCAATATTCGTAATCTACATGGATGAAACTATATAATTCCATGCCTAACTCAAAATAATTTGGATCAAGAAATTTAATTTTTTTTATCACGGCTCACTCTTCGCTATGAATTCAGGATTTTGCCTATTCTGAGATTCTTCTCTATAGAATCTGTAATTGTGGTCCAATCGCTTCGAAATTTGGAACATTCATAGCATATAGTATGCCTGATCGATCGCTGCTATCAGCAATTTTGTATCTTAATTATTTATATGAGTTTTTGACTCCCCGCTTCCGGCTCCGCTTCCGGACTGGATTTTTAAATTTTTGATATCTTGGAAAATATCCTCCAGATCCAAATTTGGTTTCAATATTCGTAATCTACATGGATGAAACTATATAATTCCATGCCTAACCCAAAATAATTTGGATCAAAAAATTTAATTTTTTTTATCACGGCTCACTCTTCGCTATGAATTCAGGATTTTGCCTATTCTGAGATTCTTCTCTATAGAATCTGTAATTGTGGTCCAATCGCTTCGAAATTTGGAACATTCATAGCATATAGTATGCCTGATCGATCGCTGCTATCAGCAATTTTGTATCTTAATTATTTATATGAGTTTTTGACTCCCCGCTTCCGGCTCCGCTTCCGGACTGGATTTTTAAATTTTTGATATCTTGGAAAATATCCTCCAGATCCAAATTTGGTTTCAATATTCGTAATCTACATGGATGAAACTATATAATTCCATGCCTAACTCAAAATAATTTGGATCAAAAAATTTAATTTTTTTTATCACGGCTCACTCTTCGCTATGAATTCACGATTTTGCCTATTCTGAGATTCTTCTCTATAGAATCTGTAATTGTGGTCCAATCGCTTCGAAATTTGGAACATTCATAGCATATAGTATGCCTGATCGATCGCTGCTATCAGCAATTTTGTATCTCAATTATTTATATGAGTTTTTGACTCCCCGCTTCCGGCTCCGCTTCCGGACTGGATTTTTAAATTTTTGGTATCTTGGAAAATATCCTCCAGATCCAAATTTGGTTTCAATATTCGTAATCTACATGGATGAAACTATATTATTCCATGCCTAACTCAAAATAATTTGGATCAAAAAATTTAATTTTTTTTATCACGGCTCACTCTTCGCTATGAATTCAGGATTTTGCCTATTCTGAGATTCTTCTCTATAGAATCTATAATTGTGGTCCAATCGCTTCGAAATTTGAAACATTCATAGCATATAGTATGCCTGATCGATCGCTGCTATCAGCAATTTTGTATCTTAATTATTTATATGAGTTTTTGACTCCCCGCTTCCGGCTCCGCTTCCGGACTGGATTTTTAAATTTTTGATATCCTGGAAAATATCCTCCAGATCCAAATTTGGTTTCAATATTCGTAATCTACATGGATGAAACTATATAATTCCATGCCTAACTCAAAATAATTTGGATCAAAAAATTTAATTTTTTTTATCACGGCTCACTCTTCGCTATGAATTCAGGATTTTGCCTATTCTGAGATTCTTCTCTATAGAATCTGTAATTGTGGTCCAATCGCTTCGAAATTTGGAACATTCATAGCATATAGTATGCCTGATCGATCGCTGCTATCAGCAATTTTGTATCTCAATTATTTATATGAGTTTTTGACTCCCCGCTTCCGGCTCCGCTTCCGGACTGGATTTTTAAATTTTTGATATCTTGGAAAATATCCTCCAGATCCAAATTTGGTTTCAATATTCGTAATCTACATGGATGAAACTATATAATTCCATGCCTAACTCAAAATAATTTGGATCAAAAAATTTAATTTTTTTTATCACGGCTCACTCTTCGCTATGAATTCAGGATTTTGCCTATTCTGAGATTCTTCTCTATAGAATCTGTAATTGTGGTCCAATCGCTTCGAAATTTGGAACATTCATAGCATATAGTATGCCTGATCGATCGCTGCTATCAGCAATTTTGTATCTTAATTATTTATATGAGTTTTTGACTCCCCGCTTCCGGCTCCGCTTCCGGACTGGATTTTTAAATTTTTGATATCTTGGAAAATATCCTCCAGATCCAAATTTGGTTTCAATATTCGTAATCTACATGGATGAAACTATATATTTCCATGCCTAACTCAAAATAATTTGGATCAAAAAATTTAATTTTTTTTATCACGGCTCACTCTTCGCTATGAATTCACGATTTTGCCTATTCTGAGATTCTTCTCTATAGAATCTGTAATTGTGGTCCAATCGCTTCGAAATTTGGAACATTCATAGCATATAGTATGCCTGATCGATCGCTGCTATCAGCAATTTCGTATCTCAATTATTTATATGAGTTTTTGACTCCCCGCTTCCGGCTCCGCTTCCGGACTGGATTTTTAAATTTTTGATATCTTGGAAAATATCCTCCAGATCCAAATTTGGTTTCAATATTCGTAATCTACATGGATGAAACTATATAATTCCATGCCTAACTCAAAATAATTTGGATCAAAAAATTTAATTTTTTTTATCACGGCTCACTCTTCGCTATGAATTCAGGATTTTGCCTATTCTGAGATTCTTCTCTATAGAATCTGTAATTGTGGTCCAATCGCTTCGAAATTTGGAACATTCATAGCATATAGTATGCCTGATCGATCGCTGCTATCAGCAATTTTGTATCTTAATTATTTATATGAGTTTTTGACTCCCCGCTTCCGGCTCCGCTTCCGGACTGGATTTTTAAATTTTTGATATCTTGGAAAATATCCTCCAGATCCAAATTTGGTTTCAATATTCGTAATCTACATGGATGAAACTATATAATTCCATGCCTAACTCAAAATAATTTGGATCAAAAAATTTAATTTTTTTTATCACGGCTCACTCTTCGCTATGAATTCAGGATTTTGCCTATTCTGAGATTCTTCTCTATAGAATCTGTAATTGTGGTCCAATCGCTTCGAAATTTGGAACATTCATAGCATATAGTATGCCTGATCGATCGCTGCTATCAGCAATTTTGTATCTTAATTATTTATATGAGTTTTTGACTCCCCGCTTCCGGCTCCGCTTCCGGACTGGATTTTTAAATTTTTGATATCTTGGAAAATATCCTCCAAATCCAAATTTGGTTTCAATATTCGTAATCTACATGGATGAAACTATATAATTCCATGCCTAACTCAAAATAATTTGGATCAAAAAATTTAATTTTTTTTATCACGGCTCACTCTTCGCTATGAATTCAGGATTTTGCCTATTCTGAGATTCTTCTCTATAGAATCTGTAATTGTAGTCCAATCGCTTCGAAATTTGGAACATTCATAGCATATAGTATGCCTGATCGATCGCTGCTATCAGCAATTTTGTATCTTAATTATTTATATGAGTTTTTGACTCCCCGCTTCCGGCTCCGCTTCCGGACTGGATTTTTAAATTTTTGATATCTTGGAAAATATCCTCCAGATCCAAATTTGGTTTCAATATTCGTAATCTACATGGATGCAACTATATAATTCCATGCCTAACTCAAAATAATTTGGATCAAAAAATTTAATTTTTTTTATCACGGCTCACTCTTCGCTATGAATTCAGGATTTTGCCTATTCTGAGATTCTTCTCTATAGAATCTGTAATTGTGGTCCAATCGCTTCGAAATTTGGAACATTCATAGCATATAGTATGCCTGATCGATCGCTGCTATCAGCAATTTTGTATCTTAATTATTTATATGAGTTTTTGACTCCCCGCTGCCGGCTCCGCTTCCGGACTGGATTTTTAAATTTTTGATATCTTGGAAAATATCCTCCAGATCCAAATTTGGTTTCAAGATTCGTAATCTACATGGATGAAACTATATAATTTCATGCCTAACTTAAAATAATTGGGATCAAAAAATTTAATTTTTTTTATCACGGCTCACTCTTCGCTATGAATTCAGGATTTTGCCTATTCTGAGATTCTTCTCTATAGAATCTGTAATTGTGGTCCAATCGCTCCGAAATTTGGAACATTCATAGCATATAGTATGCCTGATCGATCGATGCTATTAGCAATTCTGTATCTCCATTTTTTATATGAGTTTTTGACTCCCCGCTTCTGGCTCCGCTTCCGGACTCGATTTTTAAATTTTCGATATCTTGGAAAATGTCTTTCAGATCCAAATTTGGTTTCAAGATTCGTAATCTACATGGATGAAACTATATAATTCCATGCCTAACTCAAAATAATTGGGATCAAAAAATTTAATGTAGTAAATGGACCTAATCCGCAGTAAAAATTGTTCATTGTTGGGAATTTGGTGACATCCGACTGTTCATAAAAGTGATAATTATAGAGAAAAATCGATTTGATGAGCAGTGAAATCGATTTTGCATAAATTTTAAGCCGATTGTCAACGAAAGAAGATCTGGAAGATTGTATCGACATTTTTCTGTAATTTAGGAGGTATTGTATTACCCAAGCTAGTCGCAAAACGTACTTATATCGATTTTGAGTAGTATCGAAACTATTCATGTCAAATTGTTTCTTCAAATTGGATTCTTCATGATTAAGAATAATAGGAGTTGTACTTTATTTGACATTCTGTGATATCCTGCTATTCATAAAAGTGATAACCTTCAAAAAACATCCATTTGATGAGCAGAACAGTCGATTTTGTAGAAATATCTTTAATTTCAATTTGATTCAAACTTTCGCCTCACTTCTACAAGGGCAGATAAACAATCTCCGAAAATCAAATCGTCAGCCGGCTCGATTTTGAAGTGCAAGTAATTTATTTCTGTCGCGTGTGTAGAAATGCAGTTCGCTGAAGGCTTTGTTCGTCTCGTCGTAAGGTTGTCGCCGGTGCTATTGTCTGAATGAACAACGAAAATAAACCCCGGGGTGCGTTTAGAAAACGCACCGAGGAGGGTGACAATCCGTGCAGCAAAAGTTGAAACGTAAAAAGTGCGTTTATTAATTATCTACTCTCGTCTATTCTCAGATAATACATTAAAAGCAATTTCTATTATTACAGAAATGGCAGCCGTTCTTGCAATTTCATATTCAAATAGAAATAGAATACGGTTGGTGTATTGCAGACAAATGCGCGATTTCAATAGCAATTTATCAGCAAAATGCTACGCGGCATTAATTAGAATTAACTAGTCAAGCTGCTGAGCCGTGGCCACTAGTGTGAACAATTATAATTCCGCTATTGTTTCATTGTAACCGTTGTGTAAAAGCTAATCAGCCTGTGCTGTATGAGATATTGGAGAGAGTTCCATAGAATAGAATATTGAAACGGGGTAAATAAGAGGATCTGGTATGGTTAACAACATCAGGAAGATAATAATTGTGGAGAGCACAAAGTAATAAAAAGAATTTTAATTTCAACACTTTTTACATAAATTTCAGCTTTCCATTCTTTTATCTTTTATATATCATAAAACCACAATAACCCCGTAATAAAACTTCACCCTTATATATAAAAAACAAAAAAGCTCACCTTTATTCAGCATCCAACCCCTTCCTTAAGACACATCTTATATAAAGCCCTTATAAATTTGATGGGGAGCTATGAATGGGAATTATTAATATATCATCAACCAAACACATGCAAACATTCTTAAGAATTATGTGTTGAAGTGAGGTCCAGCCCTGTGCAGCAATCCAATCACCAACCGCATCCCAATTTCAATTCAAATGTAACCAATTCATCCCCAAAAGGTATTCTTAATGGCACCCCCAGAGACACACATATCCTCACCCCTCATCACATGACATGCAATGGAAGAAATCTTGCTAATTGTCTAATTGAAGCTGCTTGAACGAGTTAAGGCGGATAGTTAATCAACTTTTTCACCCTCAAAACATCTGAGAATCGGGTTGCGACTGCTTCCGTTTGTTTTTCTTTCGACATTTATTTATCTCGCGCTACGTGACGAATGAGCTTACAGTCATTTATTCTGCTGTGCTTTTGTTTTTTTTTTGCGGGGATTGTTTTTCTTGAAGTTGAGGAAAACGTGTTTTGCTTGGGTTATTGGGGTGCGTCATTAATAATACTCCCCGGTGGGGTAATGAAGTAATTGACCTCAATTTTGGTATCAAATTACCGTGCATTCAAATCATTCACAAATGAAACATTCTCTTCATGAATACACTGTCAATATAAGTTATTAAAATTAAGCTACAGCAGGGACATTTTGAAGCCATAATCGTCTCATCATAATCCATCAACTGTACATTCATAATTCACGTTCATCAAAAAATCTCGAGTCCAACTCGCAGAGCCAGCCTTGCCAACCAAATATTATTTAATACCTTCTTTCAGCTCTTTCGTTGCGAGCACAAACACAACTGGATCACTCCCATTTCAGACATACAAAATTCTATATATATGTGAAGCACCACAATATGTACCAGGAAAGTGACAATGGTCACGAACTTCGAAATCAACACAAAAAAAGCGCATAATGCGTACGTATTTTGAAAGACCTTTCCGACTAAAAGAAGAGAAAGATCCTCACCTTTTTTGGTACAAACTTTTTGATAGTAAATTTGTTTTCGAGTTCAAAATATGGTATTCATGTTTAGTCTACATTGACGAAACGTTATCTAGTCGATCGTATAATACCAAATCATTCGTACGAACTTCAAAACAGATTGAAAATATTTCGTACGCACTTCAAAACACAGTCGTCATGATCTTCTGGACTAGAAGAAGGATCGCTATTCTTTCTGGCGCATATTCTTCTTTATTTGAACTGTTTCTTGGAGAGGTGCTTAACGGTGAATCCATGATTCGTCCGTAATGACGAAATGATGCCAAAAACTGTCGTCATGATCTTTCTGAGCAAAGACTTGGTTTTGCCTTCTTTGGTATTATTTCGTCATGGTCTTTTCGACTAGAAGAAAAGTCGCTACTCTTTCTGGCGCATACTTTTCTCAATTTGAACTATTTTTTTATGAGGCGTGATTCGTCCGAAATGACGAAATGATGCCAAAAACTATCGTCATGATCTTCCTGAGCAAAGAAATAGTTTTGCCTTCTCTGGTATTTCTTCGTCATGATCTTTTCGACTGGAAGAAAAATCACTACTCTTTCTGCCGCATATTCTTCTTTATTTGAGCTGGTTCTTGATGAGGCGTGCAACGGTGAATTTATGATTCGTCCGTTATGACGAAATGATGCCAAGAACTGTCGTCATTATCTTTCCAAGCAAAAAAATGATTTGTGCCTTCTTTGGTATAAAGTCAAACTGTTTCTTAGCTTCAAGTTCAGAGTGAGGTATTCATGTTTCTTCTACACAGACGACACGACGTCTTGTCGACCTTATAACGCCACACACATTGGAAATCTTTCTTACGCACTTCAAAAGACAGTCGTCAAGGTCTTCTTGACTGGGAGAAGTGTCGTTACTCTTTCTGGTGCACTTTTTTCTTCATTTGAACTGTTTTTAGATGATGCATGTGACAGCGAATCCATGATTCGTCTCTAATGGCGAAATGATGCCAAAAACTGTCGTCATGATCTTTCCAAGCAGAAAAAATGGTTTTTGCCTTCTTTGATGTAGACTCAGACTGTTTCTTAGTTTTAAGCTCAAAGTAAGGTATTCATGTTTGGTCTACATAGACGAAATGACGTCTAGTCGACCTTATAACGTCAAACACATCGGAAATCTTTCGTACGTATTTCAATACACAATCGTCGTGATCTTCGCGACTGAAAGAAGAGTCGCTCCTCTTTCTGGTATACTTTTTTTTTCATTTGAACTGTTTTTTGATAAGGCATGTAACAGCGAATTCAAGACTCGTCCAAAATGACGAAGTGATGCCAAAAACTGTCGTCATGATCTTCTTAAGTAAAAAAAAGGTTTTGCTTTCTTTGGTATAGACTTGGACAGTATTTGAGTTCCAAGTTTGAAGTAGAATATTAATGTTGGGTCTACACAGACGAAACAACGTTTAGTCGACCTTAAAATGCCAAACTCATTAGAAATCTTTCGTACGCACTTCGAAAGACAGTCGTCAAGATCTTCTCAACTGGAAAAAGAGTCGCTACTCTTTTTGGCGCATATTCTTTTTTATTTGAACCGTTTTTTGATGAGGCGTGTAACGGTGAATCCATGATTAGTCCAAAATGATGAAATAATGCCAAAAACTGTCGTCATGATCTTCCTCAGCAAACAAATGATTTTTGCCTTCTTTGGTATAAAGTCAGACTGTTTCTTAGCTTCAAGTTTGAAGTAAGATATTCATGTTTGGTCTACATAGACGAAATGACGTCTAGTCGACCTTATAACGCCAAATACATTGCAAATCTTTCGTACGGACTTTCGTCATGATCCTCTCGACTGGAAGAAAAGTCGCTACTCTTTATGGCGCATATTCTTCTTTATTTGAAATGTTTTTTGATAAGGCGTGTGATGCTGTATCCATGATCTGTTCAAAATGACGAAATAATGGCAAAAACAGTCGTCATGTCCTTTCTAAGCCAAGAAATGGTCTTTGCCTTTTTTGGTACAGACCCAAAGTGTTTCTCAGTTTTAAGTTTGAAGAAAGATATTCATGTTTGGTCTACACAGACGAAGCGACGTCTAGTCAAACTTAAAACGTCAAACTCATTGGAAATCTTTCGTATGCACTTCGAAAGACAGCCGTCAAGATCTTCTCGATTGGAAGAAGAGTCGTTACTCTTTCTGGTGCACTTTTCCTTCATTTGAACTGTCTTTCGATAAGGCATGTAACGGTGAATCAATGATTCGTCAGTAATGACTAAATGATGCCAAAAACAGTTGTCATTATTTGCCTAAGCGCAAAAAATGGTTCTTCCCTTCTGTGGTATAGACTCAAACTGTTTCTCAGTTTCAAGTTCGAAGAAGAGTATTCGTGCTTGGTCCACACATACAAAACGAAGTCCAGTCGACCGTAAAAAGTCAATGACATTGGAAATCTTTCGTACGCACTTCGAAAGACAGTCGTCATGATCTTCTTGACTGAAAGAAGAGCCGCTAGTCTTTTTGGTGCATACTCTTTTCCATTTGAACTGGTTTTTGATGAGGCGTGTAACGGTGGATCCATGATTCGTTCATAATGACGAAATGATGCCAAAAACTGTCGTCTTGATCTTCCTAAGCAAAAGATGTTTCATGCCTTTTTTGGTATAGAGTCAGACTGTTTCGTAGTACCAAGTTTGAAGTAGGGTTCTCATGTTTGGTCTACAGAGACTAAACGACGTCTAGTCGACCTTATTATGCCAAACACATTGAGAATCTTTCGTACGCACTTCAGAACACAGTTGCCATAATCTTCTTGACTGGAAGACGGGTCACTACTCTATTTGGCGCATATTATTTTTTATTTGAGCTGTTCCTCAATGATGCGTGTAACGGTGAATCCATGATTCGTCCATAATAACGAAATGATGCCAAGAACTGTCGTCATGATCTTCTTAAGCAAAGAAATGATTTTTGCCTTCTTTAGTTTGGACTCAGACTGTATCTAGTCGACCTCATAAAGCCAATCACATTGGCAATATTTCGTATGCACTTCGAAAGACAGTCGTCATGATCTCCTCGACTGGAAGAAGAGTCGCTACTTTTTCTGGCACATATTCTTTTTTATTTGAACTGTTTTTTGATGAGGTGTGTAACTGTGAATTCTTGATTCGTCCATAATAACAAAAATATAGCCAAAAACAATCGTCATGATCTTCTCAAGCAAAAAAAAAATGGATTTGCCTTCTTTGGTATAGATTAAGACTGTTTCAGAGTTCCAAGTTTAAAGTAGAGTATTCATATTCGGTCTACACAGACAAAACGACGTCTTGTCGACCTTATAACGCCAAACACATTAGAAATCTTTCGTACGGACTCTCGTCACGATCTTCTCGACTGGAGGAAAAGTCGCTACTTTTTGTGGCGCATATTCTTCTTTATTTGAACTGTTCTTTGATAAGGCGTGTAACGATGAGTTCATGGTTCGTCCGTAATGACGAAATAGGGCAAAAAAAGTTGTCATGATCTTCTTAAGCAAAAAACAAATGGTTTTGATTTCTTTGGTATGAGCTCAAACTGTTTCTTAGTTTCAAGTTTAAAGTAGGGTATTATTGATTGGTCTAAACAGACAAAACGGCGTTTGGTCGACCTTATAACGTCAAACACATTGAAAATTTTCTGTACGGACTTTCGTCATGATCTTCTCGACTGAAAGAAAAATCGCTACACCTCATGGTGCATGTTCTTCTTTATTTGAATTGTTTTTTAATAAAGCGTGTAACGGTGAGTCCATGACTCGTCCGCAATGACAAAATGATGCCAAAAACAGTCGTTATGTTCTTCATAAGGCAAGAAATGGTTTTGCCTTCTTTGGCATAGACTCAGACTGTTTCTTAGTTTCAAGTTTGAAGTATGGTATTCATATTTGGTCTACACAGAAAAAACGACTTCTAGTCGACTTTATAACGCCAAACACATTGGAAAATTTTCGTACGTACTTTCGTCATGATCTTCTCGACTAGAAGAGAAGTCGCTTAATTTGAACTATTTTTTAATGAGGCGTGTAACGGTGAATTCATGATTTGTCCATAAAGACGAAATTAAGCCAAAAACAGTCGTCATGATCTTCCTGAGCCAGAAAATTGTTTTAGCCCTCTTTGGTATAGATTCAGATTGTTTCTTAGTTTCAAGCTTAAAGTAGGGTATTCATATTTGGTCTACACAGACAAAACGACGTCTAGTCGACCATATAACGCCAAACACATTGGAAATTTTTCGTACGGATTTTCGTCATGATTCTCTCGACTGGAAGAGAAGTCGCTACTTATTCTAGCGCATATTCTTCTTCATTTGAACTGTTTTTTGATGAGGCGTGTAACGGTGAATTCATAATTCGAAATTACGAAATGATTCCAAAAACTGTCGTCATGATCTTTTTAGCCAAAGAAAGGTCCTTGCCTTTTTTGGTACTTTGTTTGTACCTGTAAAGTGATGATGATCATGGACTTCCAAATCAAGCCGGAGGAGTTCTTTGGGGCATTCAAATGAACATTTTAATACTTTTGCAATATTTGTTTACTGAGAGAGCCCGAAACAGCCCAGCCCAACATTTCTTGCTTTAAAATATTTCCTGCTTCGCTACATGCATGAATTTTTGAAAAGCTGCTAATCCTGCTGTCCAGTATCGTCTGTCCATTCTCTCGTTTAGATTTTCAAGCTGCTTTGTAAAGTGAGTGGAGATCCGGTCTCCAGTGACTTTTAATTAGCGACAAACATACGGACAGGGGATTATAATCTCACTGCCATGATCAAACAAACGTATGAACAGACAGAAGAGGAATAGAGGAGCATATGTACAAGATATAAACTGAAAATGGAAAGGAAATGTTTCCATAAGTAATATAGAGTGTCCACATTTCTAATGCAGTTAATGTTGACAGTACAATTAACCTTCTTGTTATTCTCAACTATTATTTTCATCAGTCTAGACTCCAAGCCAACTTAGATTCAAATGTCAGCAGCAAATTGCAGTCGCTAGTTAGTTTAGATAACTGTTGCGTAAAATTTCGCTGAAATCAAGTACTAAACGCAAATATAATACTCGTATTCGCCATAAATATTCCTGTAACACTGTTGCCAAAAATGCAATTAGGCTTTCAAAACATTCAGCTGTTCTCTTCCATCAAGTTGGATGGAGACATTTTCATAAATAGAATTTCTTCGAAGACTTTATTATTCTTGGAAAAATCCTCCAGTTATAAAATATGGAAATTCCTCTTCAAATCAAACTTTATGTTCGACACGTCACTTCCGAGTAATGTTCAGAAACTTAATCGAGGAAAAACAAACGAAAACGAAGCGATGGAAAAATCATTCCGCAGTTGTTTCATCACCCCTATTCAGCCATGAATTTAATTAGATATGCAATACTTTTTTTGTTATTTTGAAGTCTCTGAGGGATACTTCACGCATCACACGTCGTTTCACGTACAAAACAAGACATTGAGGTTCACGTACTACCTTTTAACCCTCCTCTAGGGAATATCTAGCTGTCTTTACTGTCTGTGAATTCGATGCTGTCATACATTTCTTAAAAGGGTATATAAGAATTAAAAGTGGAATTTCAAGTATGCCAAAGCTGGGTATTTACTGTCTGAGGGATGAAACGTGCAATAGAAAATATTGATATATCGTTCAGGGGCGTTTTCCAACCGTTTTCTGCTACATAATAATATTGTTTTCGAGCCTAGATATCTTTCGTACGAACTGTTTTCATGTCATCCTTGATTGTAAGAGGAGTCGTCGCCCTTTTTTCTTCTTTTGAACTGTTCTTCAGACAGGCGTACAATGGTGAATCCATGATTCGTCTATAATGACGAAACAATACCAAAAACAGTCATCATAATCTTCCCAGACGCAGGAACTGTCTTCTCCTTTTGTGGTACATATTTTTGAATAGCCAGTTGGTTCAGACTGTCTTTTGGTTTAAAATCACAGTAGAGTATCAATGTTTAGTCTACATAGACGAAACGACGTTGGAAACCTTTCGTACGAATTTCGAGAGACAGTCGTCATGAGCTTTTCGAGTGGAAGAAGAGTCGTCGACCTTTTAAGTGCCTACTGACCTTCATTTGGACTGCTCTTTGGTCAGGCGCTTAGTGATGGATCCATGACTCGTCGACAGAGACGAAACGGTGCCAAAAACAGTCGCCATGATCTTTTCAGCCAAAAAAAGGTCCCCGCCTTTTTTGGTACATATTTTTTGATAGCAACTTTGTTTTCGAGCTCAAAATATGGTATCCATTTTTGGTCTACATCAACCGAACGACATCTGGTCGATCGTAGTACACCAAATTATTCGTACGAATTCAAGACATTTGCCAATAATCTCTCGACTGGGAGGAGAGTCATCGCGTTACTTTTTGATGCATATTCTTCTTTAGTTGTCCTGTTTATTATTGAGGCGTGTAATGGTGGATTCATGATTCATCCATAATGACGAAATGATACCAAAAACAGTCGTCATGATCTTCCTAAACGAAGAAATGGTCTTTGTCTTCTTTGGTACAGCCTCAAACTGTCTCTTGGTTTGAAGTTATAGGTAGGGTATTCATGTTTGGTCTACACAAACGAAACGACGTCTAATCGACCTTATAACGCCAAATACATTGGAAATATTTCGTACGCACTTCGCAAAACAGTCGTCATGATCTTCTCGGCTGGAAGGAGAGCCGCTTTTTTTATTTTGGTGCATATTCTTCTTTATTTGAACTGTTTTTTAATGAGGCGTGTAACGGTGAATCCATGATTCGTTCATAATGACGAAATGATGCCAAAACCAGTCGTCATGTACTTCTCAACCAAAAGAAATGGTTCTGGCTTTCTTTGGCATCAACTTAGACTTTTTTTTAGCTTTAAGTTTAAAGTAGGGTGTTTATGTTTGGTCTACATAGACGAAACGACGTTCAGTCTAGCTAAGAACGACAAACACATCAGAAATCTGACGTACGCACTTCGAAAGACAGTCGTCATGATCTTCTCGACTGAAAGGAGAGTCGCTACTTTTTTTTATGCATATTTTTCTTTATTTGAACTGTTCTTCAATGAGATGTGTAACAATGAATCCATGATTTGTTCATAATGACGGAATAATGCCAAAAACAGTCGTCATGATCTTCTTTGACAAAGAAATTGTTTTTGCCTTCTTTAGTCCAGCCTCAGACTGTCTCTTGGTTTAAAGCTTCACGTAGAGTATTCATGTTTGTCTACATAGACGAAACGACGCTTAGTCCACCTTATAATGCCAAGCACATGGAAAATCTTTAGTATACACTTCGAAAGATAGTCGTCATGATCTTCTCGACTGGAAGGAGAGTTGTTACTGTATTTGACCGATATTCTTCTTTATTTGAATTGGTTTTTGATGATGATGGAACTGTAAATCCATGATTCGTCCACAATGACGAAGTGATCTTCCTAAGCGAAGAAATGATCTTTATCTTCTATGGTATAGAATCAAACTGTTTCTTAGTTTCTAGTTTGAAGTAGGATATTCATGTTAGGTCATATCAGGTCTACACAGACGAAACGACGTCTAGTCGAATATAGAACTTCGAAAACATCGTTTGAATTCGATAAGACAGTCGTCAAGAACTTCTCGACTGGAAGAAGAGTCGCTACTGCTTTTGATGCATATTCTTCTTTATTTGTACTATTTTCTAATAAGGCGTATAACGGTGAATCCATGATTCGTCCATAATGACGAAATAATGCCAAGAACAGTCGTCATGATCTTCCTAAACGAAGAAATGATTTTTGCCTTCTTTGGCATAGACTCAGACTGTTTTTAAGATTCAAGTTTAAAGCAGGGTATTTATGTTTGGTCTACATAGACGAAACGACGTCTAGTCGACCTCATAACGCCAAACACATTGAAAATCTCTTGCACGCACTTCAAAACACAGTCGTCATGATCTTCTTGACTGGAAGGAGAGTCGCTACTCTATAAGATGCATATTATCCTTCATTTGAACTGTGCCTTAAGGAGGCGTGTGACATCAAGTCCACGATTTGTCCATAATGACGAAATGATGCCAAAAACAGTCGTCATGATCCTCTTAACCAGAAGAAATGGTTCTTGCTTTCTTTGGCATAGACTCAGACTGTTTCTTAGTTTGAAGTTCTAAGTAGGGTATCCATGTTTGGTCTACACAGACGAAATGACCTCTAGTCGACCTCAGAACGCCAAACACAGTAGAAATCTTTCGTACGCACTTAGAAAGACAATCGTCATGATCTTTTCGACTGGAAGGAGAGTCGCTACTGTATTTGGTCAATATTCTTCTTTATTCCAATGATTTTTTTGATAATATTTGTAGCAGTGAATCCATGATTTGTCCATTATGACGAAATCATGCCAAAAATAGTCGTCATGATCATAAGCGAAGAAATGGTTTTTTCCTTCTTTGGTACAGCCTCAGACTATTTGTTTCTTAGTTTCAAGTTTGAAGTAGGGTGTCTATGTTTGGTCTACATGAAGGAATCGACGTTTACTCGAACTTCCTACGCTGCTCGAAAGACAATCGTCATGATCTTCACTATTGCTAGGATAATTGCTTCTCTTTTTGTGCATAATAATATTTAGCACTACAGGTCAAGATGGCCCATGGCTTCTTCGATAATATTTCGCCACTGCCCTCTGTTTTGAGCTTTCGCTTCCCAGTTTTTAAATTTCATCTGCTTGATATCATTGAGCACTTCATTTTTCCACTTTTTTCTTGGTCTACCTCTTCCCCTACCCGTATTCACTACACTTCCTTACACTGTTTTTGTTGTTCTGTCTGCCGTCAGTCTCATTACTTGTCCTAACACTCTTTGATGGTTTTGGTGCATATTCTACTTTATTCAAACTGTTCCTCAATGAGGCGTGTAACGGTGAATTCATTATTCGTCTATAAAGACGAAATGATCTCCCTAAGCGAAGAAATTGATTCTGCCTTCTTTGGTATAGACTCAGACTGTTTCTCAGTTTCAAGCTTAAAGTAGGGTATTCATATTTGGTCTACACAGACGAAACGAAGTCTAGTCGACCTTATAACCCCAAACACATCTGAAATCTTTCGTACGCATTTCGAAAGACAGTCGTCATGATCTTCTAGACTAGAAGAAATGTTGCTACTCTTTTTGGTGCATATTGTTCTTAATTTGAATTGTTTTTCAATGAGGCGTGTAACGGTTGATCCATGATTTGTCCATAATGACAAATTAATACCAAAAACAATCGTCATGATCTTCCTTAACCAAGAAATAGTTTTGGCCTTCTTTGGCACAGCCTCGGACTGTCTCTTGACTTAAAGTTTCAAGTCAGTGTTCAGTCTACATAGACGAAACGATGTCTAGTCAACCTCATAACACCAAATACATTGGAAATCTTTCGTACGCTCTTCGAAAGACATTCGTCATGATCTTCTCGACTGGAAGAAGAGTCGCTACTTTTTTTGATGCATATTTTTCTTCATTCAAATTTATTTATAATGAGGCGTGTAACGGTGGATCCATGATTCGTCCATAATGACGAAATGATGTCAAAAACAGTCGTCATGATCTTCCTACGCCAAAAAATGGTTTTCACCTTCTTTGGTATAGACTATTTCTTGGATTCAAGTTTTGGGCAAGATATTCATGTTTGGTCTACTCAGACGAAACGACATCTAGTCAAACTTATGATGCCAAACAAATTGGGAATGTTTCGTACGCTCTTCGGAAGACAGTCGTCATGATCTTCTTGATTGGAGTAGGAGTCGCTAATCTATTTGGTACATATTCTTCTTTAATTGAACTGTTCTTTAATGAGGCGTGTAACGAGTAATCCATTATTCGTCCATAATGACGAAATGATGCCTAAAACAGTCGTCATGATCTTCTTAAGCAAAGAAATGGTTTTTGCCTTCTTTGGTATAAGTAACATAGAACGCTATTCACATTAGAAATCTTTGCGTCCGCCGAAGAGGGTTGGGGGGGAAATATGATATGTCTGTTTGTTTTCCCACCCTTACTCACCCATAATGGATACTTCTTGGGCCTTCATACATAAATAACTAATAATCACGGTATATATACAAATTTAGTTCAATTTATCATTTTATATCAATTTATAGTACAGTACAACATCAAACTCGTAAAATCCATAACCAAACAAATATATTTCTTATTATACCCCCCTCCGTAGTCCCTGAAATTACCCCAATCACTCCATTCAAAAAGTGAGTTGATTTATCATTTCCTAAAGCTTTTTATTTAAATTTACTGGCGTCTAATGTTCTTTCTAACGTGTAAGAATGAAAAATGACATATTTCAGAGTCTAGACATATTTCAAACACCTTATACCGTGACGATGGAATACAAATCACATGTGGTTATATTTATTTGTAATCACAGTGTATACGTGGTGTGTGTGTCGTTGTATGCATTGTAATAGGTATAAAAACAAAATAAATATCTGGAAAGTAGTCATTCATCCCTTTTTCATCCCTTGTAGCATGTTTTCCTTTTCGCAAACCAAACCAAAATACAAGATAATTTGAACATTTGTATGTATGAGTTGTTTGGGTGCAAAGAGTTAAGAAAATGTTGCCACTTGGTGTATTTGTTTGTGTGTGCAGGCAATAAGGGTAGTTTAGTCGTTTAGGGGAGGAAATTGTATTTATTAACATATGTGGGAAACCAAATAAAGTTCCAAGCTCTCACTACAAATATCAGAAAGCTGGATGTGTTTATGACATATTTATTGATTAATTATCAAAATACAAAGAACGTTTTTAGATCGCGATCGGCTATTGTCGACAAACATGTTACCAACTGTGAGTGGCAGAGGTCGTTGCAATGTTTTGTGCCTTTGCGTTGGTTACTTGTGCAAAGCAATGGAAACTTGCAAAGGGAGGAAAAAATTAACCCCGTTTGTGATACCATCTGGTTTACGCAACGCTAAATTGTCAAACATTGTGAAAAATCGTGTTTACATCAACATATTCCATCTACATATCAGGGAAAAGGATTAAAGCAAATTAAAAAATTAATCATAAACATATATTTGTATTTCTGTCGCTCTAAAATGCGTACAAAATATCAATAAACTAATCATTCACATATCTGTCATCCTTGTGTACTCATGCAAACAAAAACATCCCCTCATTAGCTTAAATGCATCCCTCTTCTAGATTTTTCAGCACCTTGCAAGTTTACCAGCCACCCGTTTTTTAATTCCTCTCTCTGTCTTATAATAGCCAACAGTATCAGGTTTATATTTAATCCTTGTTCCCGCATAATGCCATTATCCTGATTGCATTGTGCAAACTTTTCTTCTAACATCAATATTGTGCAGTCCTGTATCAGTTTTTCCAGGTGGCGTTTAATCATTTAAAACGAATGAAACACGGCCCATAAACTCTAGAGACAAGTGAACATCGCAATCAAAGAGGTAGTTAATAGTTACGGGGTGTATATTATGCACCGAAACATCTGTTGTGTTTAAAGGATAATAACTGGATGTTTGGAGAAGTCCTGATTTGGTGCTTGCGAATTTGTGCTCGAATAACAAATTTGAACCAGAATCTACGTCGTTTCGTCTACACCAAAGAAGACAAAACCATTTCTTCGGCTAAGAAGATCATGACGACTATTTTGGCATCGTTTCGTCACTGTAGACGAATCATGGATTCATCACTACAGGCCTGACCCAAATGAAGGGTGACAACTCTCTTTACAATCGAGATGGTCATGACGAAACTCTTCTGGAATTCGTCCGAAAAATATCTGATGTACTTGGCGTTCTAAGATCTTCTTTTCTTCCGTTCGGAAGATCATGACGACTGTTTTTGGCATCGTTTCATCGCTGTAGACGAATAATGGATTCATCACTATAGGTCTAACTAAAAACAGTTCAAATGAAGAAAAGTATGTACCAAAAACAGCGATGACTCTCCCTCCTGTCGAATAGGTCATGACGACTGGCTTTTGGGATTCGTACGAAAAATTTCCGATGTGTTTGACGTTTTAAGCTCGACCAGACGTCGTTTCGTTAATGTAGATCAAATACAGATATCCTACTTCAAGCTTGAAACCTAGAAACAGTTTGGGTTCGTACCAAAGAAGGCGAAAACCATTTCTTCCGTTGGGAAGATCATGACGACTGTTTTTGTCATCGTTTCGTCACTGTGGATGAATCATGAATTTCCCACTACACGCTTGAAACCTAGAAACTGTCTGAGCTAAGAGATCTGTACCAAAGAAGGTAAGGACTCTTCTTTTGGCTAGGAAGATCATGACAATTGCTTTGGGCGAAGCCTGAAACCTAGAAACAGTTTGAGCTCATACCAAAGAAGACGGAAACCATTTCTTTCGTTGGAAAGATCATGACGACTATTTTTGGCATCGTTTCGTCACTGTAGACAAATCATGAATTCATCACTACAGGCCTGACCCAATTGAAGGACGACAGCTCTCCTTACAATCGAGATGGTCATGACGAAACTCTTTTGGAATTCGTCCGAAAAATGTCTGATGTGTTTGGCGTTCTAAGGTCTGCATTTGCCAATATAGACCAAATATGGATACCCTTCTTCAAGCTTGAAACCTAGAAACATTCTGAGTTCATAACAAAGAAGGCGAAAACCATTTCTTCCGTTGGGAAGATCATGACGACTATTTTTGGCATTGTTTCGTCACTGTAGACAATTCATGATTTTGCCATTACACGCCTGATCAAAAAATTGTACAAAAATAGGAAATTATGCACCAGAAATAGCAATTTCCCTTCTTCTAGACGAGAAGATCTTGACGAAACTCTTTTGGAATTGGTATGAAAGATTCTCAATGTGATTGGCGTTGTAAGATCAATGTAGGATAAATAAAGATACTCTACTTTCTGTACGAAAGAAGGCCAGGAATTTTTTTTCGGCTAGGAAGATCATGAGAATTGCTTTGAGTATTGTTCCGTCATTGTGGACGAATCATGGACTCACTACTACACGTTTGACCAAAGGAGAGTCTAAATATAAGAGAGTATGTACCAAAAAGAGCAATGGTTTCCTTTCTAGACGTCCTTTCGTCCATGTAGATCAAATATTGATACCCTACTTCCATCTTGAAACCAAGAAACAGACTGAACTTGGGAAGATCATGACGACTGTTTTTGGCATCATTTCGTCACTGTGGACGAATCATGAATTCGCCACTACACGCCTGATAGAATAATTGTACAAAAATAGTAAAGTTTGCACCAAAAACAGCGACGATTCTTCTTCTAGACGAGAAGGCCTTGACGAAACTCATTTGGAATTGGTACGAAAGATTCTCAATGTGTTTGGCGTTGTAAGGTCAATGTAGATCAAATAAAGATACCCTACTGTTTGAGCCAATTGCTGTCAAGAGATCCGTACCAAAGAAGAAAAGGACTTTTCTTTCGGCTAGGAAGATCATAACAATTGCTTTGGGTATTTCGTCATTGTGGACGAATCATGGACTCACCACTACATGCTTGACCAAAGAAGAGTTTAAATAAAGGAGAGTATGTACCAAAAAGAGCAATGATTTCCTCTCTGAACGTCCTTTCGTTAATGTAGATCAAATATGGATCCCCTACTTCCAGCTTGAAACCAAGAAGCAGCCTGAACTTATACCAATAAAGGCAAAAACCATTTCTTCGCTTGGGATGATCATGACGACTGTTTTTGGCATCGTTTCGTCACTGTAAACGAATCATGAATTCGTCACTACATGCCTGAATAAATAATTGTACAAATAAGCAAGAGTCTGCACCAAAAGTAGTGATGACTCTTCTTCTAGACGAGAAGGTCATGACGAATTTCCTTTGGAATTCGTACAAAATATTTTCAATGTGCTTGCCGTACTTAGGTCAATTTAGATCAAATATAGAGTCCCAATTCTGAGCTGAAACTGTCTGAGCCAAGTTGTTGTCAAAAGATCTGTACCAAAGAAGGCATGGACTCTTCTTTCGGCTGCAAAGATCATGACGATTGATTTGGATATTGTTTCTTGATTGTGGACAAATCATGGACTCACCACCACATGCTTCACCAAATAACATTCTCAATAAAGAAGAGTATGAACCAAAATGGGCATTGATTTTCTTTCTTGACGTGCTTTCGTCAATGTAGACAAATATGGAGCCCTACTTCAAGCTTGGAACCTAAAAACAGTTTGAGTTCATTCCAAAGAAAGCGGAAACCATTTCTTCCGTTGAGATGATCATGACGACTGTTTTTGGCATCGTTTGGTCACTGTAGACGAATCATGAATTCGCCACTACACGCCTGAATTAATAATTGTACAAATAAGCGAGAGTCTGCACTGAAAGTAACGACGACTCGACAAGAAGATCATGACGAATCTCCTTTGGAATTCGTATGAAAGATTCTCAATGTGTTTGGCGTTCTAAGGTCAATTTGGATCAAATATAGATGCCCTGTTCTGAGCTTAAAACCAAGAAACTTTCTGAGCCAAGTTGTTGTCGGAAGATCTGTGCTAAAAAAGGCAACGACTCCTCTTTCGACTGGGAGGATTATGACGAGAGCTTTCGGCATCATTTCGTCAATGAAGACGAATCATGAATTCACTACTACACGCCTGACCAAATCACATTCTAAATGAAGGGGAGTATGTACCAAAAAGTGCGACGACTTTCTTTCCAGATGAAAAGGCCATGACGACTGTCTTTTGGAGTTCGTACGGAAGATTTCTAATCAACTGTGGCAGAGTTTAATGTGTTGGGCGTTCTAAGATCGACTAGACGTCTTTTCGTCAATGTAGACCATACATGGATACCTTATTTGAAGTTCAAAAATAAGGTTGACATGAAGAAGTCTGTACCAAAAAAGGCTAGGATCCTTTCTTTGGCTGAAACGACCATGACGACTATTTTAGACATCGAAACATAGATACCTATAGCACATTTGGGATCAAAAGGCAGTCCAAAAAATGGGAGAATATTTGCCAAGAAGGATGAAGACATTCCCTTCAGTCTTTCAAGATTCGTACGAAATAATTTCGTACGTTTGGCGTTCGAATGAAATAAGAGCCGAATAGAGTCGACCAGGTATTGTTTCGTCAATGTAAACCGGAAGAAATAGGCTACCACTTCCTGGAAACCAAGAAAACAGTCTGAAAGAGGTTTCAATCAACAAGTCTGTACCAAAGAAGGTGAAAACCATTTCTGCGGTTAGGGAGATCATGACGAATGTTTTTGGCATCGTTTTGTTACTGTAGACGAATCATGGATTCGTCAGTACACGTCTGTTCAAAAACAGTCTGAAAGAAGTCAGGCCAAAAGAGAAGATCATGACAACACACTTTTAGAATTCGTACGGAAGATTTAAATTGACTGTAGTAGAATTTAATGTGTTTGGCATTCGCTAAGGTCGACTAGACATCCTTTTGTCAATGTAGACCAAACATAGATACCTTAATTGAGGCTCGAAAACAAGGTTGTCAAGTCTGTACCAAAAAAGGCGAGGATTCTTTTTTTGGTTGAAAAGACCATGACGACTGTTTAAGACATTGAAACATAGATACCTATAGCACATTTGGAATCAAAAGGCAGTCCAAAAAATGAAAGAATATTTGTCATGATGACTGTTTTTGAGATTCGTACGAAAAATTTTCGTACGTTTGGCGTTCGACTGAACTGAAAGCCAATTAGAGTCGACCAGGTTCCGTTTCGTCAAAGTAGACTAAACAGGAATACGCTACCACTTTCTGGAATCCAAAAAAATGGTCTGAAAGAGGTTTTAATCCTTTCATCAATGTAGACCAATTATAGATACCTTATTTGAGGCTCGAAAACAAGATTGCCATCAAAAAGTCTCCACTTAAAAACGCGAGGATCCTTTCTTTGGCTGAGAAGATCATGACGAATGTTTTCGACATCATTGGGCAATGTGGACGAAACATGGATACCTATTGCACATTCGGGATCAAAAGGCAATCCAAACAATTGTAAAATATACACCAAAAAAAGTCTTTAGTCGAAAGACCTTCGTGACTGTCTTTTGAGATTCGTACGAAAAATTTTCGACGGTTTGGCGTTCGACTGAAGTAAGAGTCGCCCAGGTATCGTTTCGTTGATGTAGACTAAACCAGAATATGCTACCACTTTATTAAAACCAAAAGAAAAACAGTCTAAAAAGTCTATACCAAAGGAGGCAAAAACCATTTCTTTGATCAAGAAGATCATGACGACTGTTTCGCCACTGTGGACTTCTGACCAAAGAACAGTCTAAATAAAGAGGACAAAAAACAGCGATAACTTTTCTTTCAGATGCGTTTGGCATTTAAAGTCGACCATAAGTCATTTCGTCTAGCTCAAAACCAAGAGACAATCCGAACCAAGTTGATATCAAGAAATAGGTACCAAAGAAGACAAAGACTGTTTTTTTAACAGGGAAGAATATGATTACTGTTTTTGGCCTCGATTCGTCACTGTGGACGAAACATGGATAAGCCATTACACTTCTGGCATCAAAGAACATCTTGAAGGGTGAAAGAGTATGCACCAAAATAGACGAAGACCTCCCATGCAGTCTTTTGGGATTCATACGGAAGTTTTCTGAGTGTTTGGCATTTTAAAGTTGGTTAGACGTCATTTCGTCTATATAGACCAAACACGGATGCGCTACCATCAAGAAGTTGTACCAAAGAAGGTGAGGGCCATCTCTTTGGTTGGGAGAATGACGACGACGAAGTTTGGTATTGGTTGGTACTGTGAGCGAAACATGAATATACCATTACACGTCTGAAGATAAAGAACAGGGAGAGTATGTATCAAAAAAGGCGCAAACCTTCCAGTCAGTCGAGCAGCTCACGACGACTGTCTTTTGAAATTCGTACAAAATATTTGGCATTCTAAAGTCGATTGAAGATCGTTTCGTCAATATGGACCAAACATGGATACACTATCATAAGCTTGCTATCAAAAAGTCCATACCAAAGAAGGCAAGGATTCTTCTTTTGGCTAGGATAATCATGACGACTTTCTTCTGGCACCGTTTTGTCATTGTGGACGAAATATGGATGTACCACTGCACGCCTCAGACCTTTTGATCTTTTGAAATTCGTACGCAATATTGGGCATTCTATAATTGATTGAAGATCGTTTCGTCAATATAGACCAAACATGGATACACTACCATAAGCTTGAAGTCTAATCAAGGTTGCTATCAAAAAGTCCATACCAAAGACGGCAAGGATTCTTTTTTTGGCTAGGATAAACATGACGACTTTCTTCTGGCAGCGTTTTGTCATTGTGGACGAAACATGGATGTACCACTGCACGCCTAAGGCCAAAACACAATTTGAACAAGCGAGAAGGTCATTGCAACAGTCTTTTGGTATTCGTACGAACATTTTTCATGACTTTGGCGATTGTTTGATGTAAGAATCGACTAGACGTCGTTTCGTCAATGAAGACTAGATGATTCGAAAGATAGGTTGCTATCAAGAAGTCTATAGCAAAAAAGTTGGGAATCATTTCTTTGATTGGAAAGGTCTCGGCGACAGTTTTTGGCATAGTTTGGCAATGTGGACGAAACATGGATACACCATTACACGCCTGAGACAAAAAACAGTCCAAACAATAGAAGAGTAGGTACCAAAATTGGCGAATTCGTGTGGAAGTCTTCTGAATAATCTTTTGAGGGTTGGAGAAGTAAATTGGCTAACAGAAAAAAGTTCTGTGTAATCTCCATTAATATCCAGTAGCACCTTTGAGTTGACAAATCCTTTCAAACTTTCGTGGCTTGAAAAAGTCGTTAACCCGACCTTCTTTTACATTAATCTAATTCCTCCCGCGAAATCCGACTCAACATTTTTGTTCTTGTGATAAAAATGTCCTCCATCAGCACGTTATCAAGTTAGAGAGAGTAAAAGAAAAAAGAAGAGTGACGTGTATAGCCGGTAATGTTTCGGTGGTGTTGGGTGTTGTACCGCGTAAAAAGATTATCCTTGTTGGGTATTCTCGACGCTGTGGGCTCGTGACCGAAACTTTCTCACTGATCACACAGTTAGCCTACTTGCTGAATCTTTGCTCGTTTCCACACAAGGTTTGTCCTTTAGCGCCAGGACGCGAGCAACGAAACAAGTGACACTCCTTTGAAAGAAAGAGTTTTTTATCCACAATTATATTCATACAACATTGCTAGTTTGTTTCTCCTATAATTTAGCAGCGCCGTGCGAGCGATGTACGAATTAAATATTATTACTGGTATGGTTTACAAAAGACTTTATTGGTATTATCAGGTGAGCGTATCAAATACGCATCCTTGTCCAATTCCTTACCAACTTCACCCCCTCCGATCTCACCCGCAATCAGCATTGTTTCCTTACCCCTTCTAAACTTACGACGCACGTGTGCCCCGCGGTATCAGATAACAAACCACCCACACACCTACCCTCACAACCCTCACAGAAACAGGACAAGATCTACAGGATTTAGAGTCCTTGAAACTAAGGTGCAGCCTGCAGCCCCATTACCTTACGATGGGAATACTGATAGCAACGTGTAAGATTGACTTAGCAACCAAATTTGGGGGTTGCGTTATGGTCATGACTACCCTAAACATAAACAACTCTAGTTAACAATTGGTTGTGGTCCTCATCCTCACGAGTTGCCAATAAATTACACGTGGTACGCGAATGGCATTCCTCCACATTTAATTTGATAGTCTGTAACACCTAACAGAGCCCCTGTATAGGAAGATGACCATGAAAAATACCAAACCCCTCAATAATCATTGCCTTATAAACTGAAACACCCTACAGTACAACGACATATTTTACTGAGAATATATCATTTCAATTACTGAATGTTGAACACACGACGGACATTGCCCACATATCGGGGGTGGAAACGCAGGGGATGGTTCATCCCTGCAAGTGAACGCTATATGAGGTGGAGAGCTTATGGTTTTGATAGGTATTGTGCGGCTGGAGGTGCAAACGTTAAAAAGAATTATTTGGTATTTAGCAAGTGGTTGGTGTTTTGTTAAATTAAATTAGAGTTAAGGGTGGATTGGGGTGTTTCTCACTGATTACACCTTTAAAGTAACCTAGTGTGTAATTTCCAGTAATTTTTTTGAAAAAATAATGGATTTTAATTTTGACCCGTAGATATATATATGTCTGCAATTAAACATGATTTTCAATTATAATTTTGGATTCAGGGGAAAATTGGGGTGTTTCTCACTGATTACACTATTAAAGTAGCCTAATGTTCAATTTCCAGTACATTTTTCTAAAATTTCATGGAATTTAATTTGGATTCGTAGATATATATATATATATATATATGTCTGAAATCAATCATGATTTTCAATCAGAATATCAAGTTTAAGGGTGGATTGGCTTATTTATTACTAATTACACCTCTAAAGTATTCCACTGTTTGATTTCCAGTAAATTTTTATGAAATTTAATGAATTCTAATTTTTACCCGATATATAGTTTTTATTTCGAATACCAAATTTAAAAGTGGATTGGAGTGTTTTCCATTAAAAACATTCACAGAGTAACCTGATGTCCAATTTCAAGTGTGTTTTTATAAAATTTCATGGGTTTTAATTTGGACCCGTAGATATATATATATATGTCTGCTATCAATCATGGATTTCACTTGGAATATCAAATTTCAAGGTAAATTTGGGTGTTTTCCATTGAAACTTTTTCCAAAATTTATGGATTTCAATTTGGACCCGTAGATATATATACGTCTGCAATCATAGTTTTCAATTAATATTAAGTTTGAATGTCCAACATGGCACAATTTCATGCTAGCTTGAAATTCAAAATTCAAAGCTAAGCGTATGAGCTCAGTAGTAAACATTCACAACTAAAATTTGTAGCTTGCGTACTTTACGTTCGGATTGCAATGTTTGCAAAATGCAAACTTTCACTTCAAGTCGTTAGCGAATTGGCATGTGCATTGCATCTTCCGATGATTCAACATGTGTTTTTAACGTTAAAAATCAAATAGAATAATAGAAACCATATGCAAATAGTAAATTGACGGTGATAAAGTTTGGTCTGATATCTATTAATCGATCATTTCTCTTCTTCAATATGGACGAGAGATTATTGAATTTAGATTTATAAAGTTTGTTAACTTATTATATTTATTAACCTTATAACATTCTTCAATAAGAACGGAAATTCAAGTGAATAGATAACTGTAACCAACAACTATTCTTCATGCCCTGCAAGGAATTGACCACTGAATTTTAAAATATATTCTTTCAAACGAAAAGAAGGATAATATATCAAATATTTGCATTATTTTGTATTTGTTTTCATAGATGCCATAACAATACTTCAAGCAATGTTGAAAGTGGTTGTGAATGCTACAAATTTCAACCCTGTGTAATTTGAACTTCAAGTGCAAATTGAGCAGAGTTTAAAGTGGTTGTGAATGCAGCTCAAGGTTGGATTGAGGTGTTTAACACTGATTACACCTTTAAAGTAACCTAATGTTCAATTTCTAGTGGGTTTTTGAAAAATTTCATGGATTTTCATTTGCAATCAATCATGGTTTTCACTCAGAATTTCAAATTTAAAAGTAGATTGGGGTGTTTTTCACTGGAAACATATTTAGAGTAACGTAATAATTAAATTTCAGTGAATTTTCCCAAAATTTCATGGATTTTAATTTGGACCCGTAGATATATATATGTCTGCAATCAATTATGATTTTCATTGATAATTTTGAGTTGTAGGTTAGACTGGGGTGTTTCTCACTGAATTACATTATTAAAGTAACCTAATGTTCAATTACCAACAAGTTTTTTCCAAATTTCATGAATTTAAATTTGGACCCGTAAATATATATACGTCTTTGATCAATAATAGTTTTCAATTAGAATATCAGGTTTAAGGTTGGATTGAGATGCTCATCATTGATTACACCATTAAAGTAATCAATTGTCCAATTTCTAGTGGGTTTTTGAAAAATTTCATGGATTTTAATCTGCAATCATTCATGGCTTGCACTTATAATTTTAAATTTAAAGGTAGATTGGGGTCTTTTTCGCTGGAAACATATTTAGAGTAACCTAGTAATTATATTCCAGTAGATTATTTCAATATTTAATGGACTTTATTTTGGACCCGTAGATATATATATGTCTGCAATCAATCATGATTTTCAATTATAATTTTGAGTTAAGGTGAAAATTGGGATGTTTTTCACTGCTTACGTCATTAAAGTAGCCTAATGTTCAATTTCCAGCACATTTTTCTAAAATTTAATGGATTTTAATTTGAATCCGTAGATATATATATGCCTCAATCAATCACGATTTTTAATTAGAATATTGAGTTTGAGGTCGGATTGAGATGCATATCTCTGATTACACCTGTAAAGTAACCTAATGTTCAATTTCTAGTGGGCTTTTGGAAAATTTCTTGGATTTTAATTTTCAATCAATCATAGTTTAAACTTGGAATTTTAAATTTAAAGTTAGACTGGGGTGTTTTCCACTGGAAACTCATTCAGAATAACCTAATGAACAATTCCCTGTAAGTTTTTGTAAAATTTCATAGACTTTAATTTGGACCCGTAGATATATATATGTTTGCAATGAATCATGATTTTCGATTAAATTCCAAGTTTAAAGATAGAACGGAGTGTTTCTCACTTATTACACCATTAATGTAACCTATAGTTTGAATTCCAATAAGTTTTTTGCAAATTTTATGGATTTTAATTTGGACCCGTAGATATATATACGTCTTTAATGAATCATACTTTTCAATTAGAATATTAAGTAAAAGATTGGATTGAGGTGTTTATCACTGATTGCACCTTTAGAGTAACCTAATATTTAATGTCTAGTGGGTTTTTGAAAAATTTCATGGATTTAAATTTGCAATCAATCATGGTTTTTAATTAGAATTTTGAATTTAAAGATAAATTGGGGTGTTTTCCACTGAAAACATATTTAGAGTAACCTAGTGATTATATTCCAGTAAATTTTTCTGAAATTTTATGGATTTTAATTTTGACCCGTAGATATATATATGTCTGCAATCAATTATGGTTTTCAATTAAAATATTTGGTTGAAAGCATTTTTTTGTTGAAATTTTGCCTTTCCTCCAAAAATCTTATAATCTTTGGTATTATTCCAACTGCTGTAACATCACCATTGGCGGGGGTGGCTTTGGAACTGAATTTCCATGACAATCGTTAAGACAATACGTGCAGCTTCAGGACCGGATTGACGGGGATTTGCCGCCAAACTACCGCCTATGAATTAATGATGTGGCATTGTTTTCACACTCAATGGAATATTTGATTGTTTTTCGACATGTTTTTGTTTCACAGATGGTCATTGTGTGAAAATATGGTTATAATAGTTTCACTATCAACTATTGCATATTCTATTTGAGAATTCCTCCCTCCGCTTGCTATATGAGAATATGAAAACTTCATGATTAAAAGTAAACTACGGTCTTCGTTTTCCGTTATCTCATGTTAAATTTTGATTAGAAAACGAGCGGTGTACGGTTTCTAGTTAACTGAAGTTGAGCATTCTGGAAAGAGCAGTAGTCTGGAGGCGTATATAACCGCAGTAAAATAAATTTTCGCTTTATCCAACCCTCGATAATGGTCGATTAAATTCGAACTCTATAATTGATTAAAGTGTGATAAGCAGCACTTGGGAGAGAAAAAATAATTAGGTTTTCAGATATTTTCCTGAAGAAGAGATTATCTGATTAGCAAGTTCATATTCTGAAGCTGAAAAAAAAGACAGTCCACGTTTGTTTAGAAGCACACAATATCCGAAAGAAAAACTTTCTATGTAAAAGAAAGAGAAAGCAGAGCTTGTCTGTGATGGTGGTTTTTCGTATAAACGGTCTGGTCGTGGGTTCGTGACTGGCTTGCGAAACGCCTGCTTGAGAAAGGAACACTGCAAGAGATTTGGCATGAAGATAAAGCGGAAATAAAATAAGATAATTAGGATATTCACCCCGATTTGAAACAAACTTTAACAATATCAAAAATCGAACTGCATCCTCATAATCACCCTGTAACCTCCCAAGGGTTCCCTTCTCCCCTAAATGAAAAGACACCGTGTTTCATTAGATCAGGAAATAGCTTCATAAATCTACGACCAGAGTACCCACTTTTCCAGCGTCTGTTTCCCTCCGAGGTTACATGAAAGCTTGATGGGTTTACGAGATTAAAGAAATCTTAGAAATGCTGAAATCATGATGAAGACGCTTTTGAAAAGATTATGAATACTTAACTTTCCACCCCTCATTATTTTTATTTATATTTACGCCCACAATCATTAAAAACTTATAACAAGAAAAAAATTTGAAAGTATCTAACTAACTCCATCCCTTTAAAGGAAGTTCATCCTCCACATTTTCATTGGGAATCAATTTCCATTCGAAATCTAATCAAAGGGATCCCTAAAGCCACAAATGTTAATGTTCCACCCTTGACCAGTGGCTCTCCTGTTGTCCACTGATAATGAAATAGTGAAATAAACCACGGAGAATTTATCGTCCCGGTTATCCTCTCCACTAGGCGCATGCGCAATTACCGGCGTCCACTCAGCGCCGGATATAGACCGTATTATCTCTAGAAGAATAAATTAAACACTCCGACGCCGACGCCACTGACGCAGAGAGGGTTTCCAATGAAAAGATTAGTCCCGAATAGAATTTCGTCCGAAGACAAATACAAATTTTGGCCTGTCTTCATTCGATGCTGTTGTGATCTAGTCTTCCTTTCAACATATCTTCTAATAGTCTTTCAGTTTCTTCAACGTATGATGCCCCTCAAACAAGATGCTTCTTTCCTTTAGTGCTTCTTTGATATATGGCGTTCTAAGTAATTGGCCCTTAGTTCTTGTTATACTTAAAGATTGATGGTTCACCTTTTTTTTTGTCCAATATACTTTTCTGTCAGCTTTTTCGAATCTTTTTTTAGGTGGATGATTCTACTTCTCTCCATTAGATGTTTTGATGCTTCCTCAATGTATTCTAGTCTTATTTGAACATGTCTTTTAGTGGTTCTTCAGTTTCTTCGACGTTTGATGCTTCTCGGGCAAAATGCTTTTTTCCTTTGCCACTTCTTTGATTTATGGCATGCTGAGCAATTGGCCTTTCTGTTTTGATGTTCCACAGTTCCACTCTGGTCTTCTTTTAACATGTGTTTTAGTGGTCTTTTAGTTTTTTTGGAGTATAATGCTCCTCAAGCAAGTTTCTTCTTTTGTTTGGCTCTCCTTTGATATGTGGCATGTTGAGCAATTGACCTTTGTTCATTGTTTTCTTTGAAGATTGATGGTTGACCTCTTTTTTTGTCTGGAGGTCTTTTCTATCAACTCCCTTGGGTCTTTTTCTATGTCCATATGGCTTTTGGTGAATAAATTCCACCTATCTTCATTTTTATGTGCCACTCTAATCTTCCTTTAACATGTCTTCTAGTGGTCTTTCATTTTCTTCGAAGTATAATGCTTCTCAAGCAAGTTGCTTCTTTTGTTTGGCTCTTCTTTGATATGTGGCATCCGAAGTAATTGGTCTTCAATTATTGTTTTCTTTGAAGGTTGATGGCTCACCTCTTCTTTTGTCTGAAGGTCTTTTTTATCAACTCCCTTGGATCTTCTCTCCTTGTGGTACATAAATTCAACCTTCCATTTTCTACGACGATTGATGTTCCTAAAGCAAGTTGCTTCTTTTGTTTGGCACTTTTTCGAAATATGGCATGCTGGGCAATTGGCCTTTTTTTATTTCTTTCTTTGAAGATTGATGGTTTTTTTGTCTGAAGGTCTTTTCTATCAACTCCTTTGAATCTTCTTACCTTGTGGTACATGAATTCAACCTATCTTTTTTTGATGTTCCACCCTGGTCTTTCTTCAACATGTCTTCGACATATAATGCTTCTCAAGCAAATTGCTTCTTTTGTTTGGCACTCCTTCGATATATGGCATGTTGGGCAATTGGCCTTTGGTTATTGTTTTCTTTGAAGGCTCATGGTTCACCTCTTCCTTCGTCCGACGGTCTTTTCTATCAACTCCTTTGGGCCTTATTCTATACTCATTTGCCTTTTGGTAAATAAATTGCACCTATCTTCATTTTGATGTTCCACTCTGGTCTCCCTTCAGCATGTCTTTTTGTGGTCATTCATTTTTTTCGAAGTGCAATGCTACTCAAGCAAGTTGCTTCTTTTGTTTGGCATTCTTTTTATGTATGGCATGTTGGGCAATTGGCCTTTGCTTATTGTTTGTTCTAAGGATTGATGATTCAACTCCATTAGATCTTGTTATATGTCCATATGCCTGTTGGTGAATGAATTCCACTTATCTTCACTTTGATGGTCCACAGTTCCATTTTGATCTTCCTTCAACATGTCTTTTAGTGGTCTTTCAGTTTCTTCGCGGTATAATGCTCCTCAAGCAAGTTGCTTCTTTTGTTTTGCATTCTTTTGATATATGGCATGTTGGGCAATTGGCCTTTGTTCATTGTTCCCTTCGAAGGTTGATGGCTAACCAGTTCTTTTGTCTGAAGGTGTTTTCTGTCAACTCCCTTGGATCTTCTTTTATGTCCATATGACTTTTGGTAAATAAATTCCACCTACCTTCATTTTGATGTTCCACTCTGGTCTCCCTTCAACATGTCTTCTAATGGTCTTTCATTTTCTGCGAAGTAAAATGCTCCTCAAGCATGTTGCTTCTTTTGTTTGGCACTCCATTGATATATGGCATGTTGAGCTATCGGCCTTTGGTTATTGTTTCTTTGAAGGCTTATGGTTCATCTCTTCCTTCGTCCAAAGGTCCTTTCTATCAACTCCTTTGGATCTTCTTCTATGCTTGTAAGCCTTTTGGTAAATAAATTCCACGTATCTTCATTTTGATGTTCCACTTTGGTCTCCCTTCAACATGTCTTTTAGTGGTCTTTCATTTTCTTCGAGGTATAATGCTCCTTAAGCAAGTTGCTTCTTTTGTTTGGCACTCTTTCGATATATGGCATGTTGGGCAATTGGCCTATGCTTAATATTTTCTTTGGAGATTGATGGTTCACTTCTTTTTTTGTCTGAAGGTTTTCTCTATCAACTCCTTTGGATCTTCTTCTATGTCCATATGCCTTTAGGTGAATAAATTTCACTTATTTTTACTTTCATGGTCCACAGTTCCACTCTGGTCTTCCTTCAACACGTCTTTTAGTAGTTCTTCAGTTTCCTCATCGTATGATGCTTTTCACAAGGATGCTTCCTTGTTTTTTCACTATTTTATTTTGAATTGGCCTGTGGTTGTTGTTCTCTATCAGCTTGTCTGGATTTTCTTCAATGCCCCTCAATGAATGATGTTGACCTTTCTTCGTTTGATGCTTCCGTAGGTAATTCCATTCTTGTATTCTTCTGGTCTTCTTTCAACACGTCTTCTAGTGGTCTTTCAGTTTTCACAATGTATTATGCTCCTGTTTTTTGTTTTCTTGAAGGTTTAATGGCTTTTCCCTATTATTGTCTAATGGCCTTTCCCATGAACTCCTTTTGATCTTCTTTTATGCTCTTGCTAAATAATTTTTACCTCTCTCCATTTAAAGTTTTGATGCTACCGCAATCCAATTCTTGTGTTCTTTTAGTCTTCCTTCAACGTGTCTTCTGATGGTCTTTCAGTTTCTTCTTTTGATATATGACGTGCTGAGCAATTGGTCTTTACTTCTGGTTTTTCTTGAAGGTTGGTGACTCATCTATTTCTTTGTCTAATGGTCATTTCTATCGGTTTCTTCGACTTTTCTTCTATACTAGTTTGCCTCTTGGTGCCTAGTTGTCATCTCTCCATTTGATGTTTCGATGCTCCTGCAAACCCACTCTTGTGATCTTCTGGTTTTTCTTCATCATGTCTTTAAGTGGCCTTTCAGTTTCTTCGCCGTATGATGCTCCTCAAGCAGAATGCTTCTTCCCTTTGGTACGTGCTGGGCAATTGGCCTTTGGTTGTTTTTTCCTTGAAGGTTGATGGTTCTGCCCAATTGTTGTCTAAAGGTGTTTTCTATCAACTAGACTTAATTCTATAGTATTGGGCAATCATCCTTATTTCTTCTATCACTTCTTCGACATTTGGCATGCTCAAATCCTCATGGTTTGTTGTTGTTTTTTGTGGGGGATGCTCCTCAAGCAGGATGCCATCTTTCTTCGACACTCCTTTGATATTTGGCCTGCTGGGCAATTGGCCTTTGGTTGTCTTTCCCTTGAAGGTTGGTGGTTTTGCTCTATTGTTGTCTCAGGGTGTTTTTTATCAGCTTGACGTAGTATCCAGTATTAGGCAATCCTTTTTATTTCTCCTAACACTTCTTCGACATTTGGCATGCTCAGATCCCCATGGTTTGTTGTTGTTTTTTTGTGAGGGTTGAGGACCCTTTATTGACGTTATCATTCAACAAATCTTCCAATGGTCTTTCAGTTTCAGTTTCAGTGCTCCTTTGGCACTCTTTTGATACATGGCCTGCTGGGAATTTTGCCTTTGGTTGTTTTTTCCTTGTAGGTTGATAGTTTCACCCTATTTCAGTCCAAAAGTGTTTTCTATCAGCCTGACGTAGTAGCCAATATTGGGTAACATTTCTTCGACATTTGGCATGCTTAGATCCTCATGGTTTGTTGTTGTTTTTTGTGAAGGTTGATTGTTCTACCGTCGTTTTTTATAGGTGTTATCTTCCGATATGTTTCAAGAAGATGACTTTAGTTGTAAGTTATGTTGAGTAAAATGAAATCTGCTAGTGGTCTTTCAGTTTCTACAACGTATGATGCTCCTCAAGTATTATGTCACTTTCCTTTGGCCTGCTGGGCAATTGGCCTTTGGTTGTTTTTTCCTTAAAGGTTGATGGCTTTGCCCTATCGTTGTCTAAGGGTGTTTTCTATCTTCTAATACTTCTTTGAAGTTTGGCATGCTGAGGAATTGTTCGTCGAGATTTCTAGTTGTTTTTGTATCGATATAATTTCTTCAAAATATGGCATGCTGACCAATTGGCCTTTAGTTTTTTCTTCTTCGATGGTTGATGGTTCTGCCCTAATATTTTTATTTCTGCTGACATTCCTTCGAAATTTGGCATGCTGATCTTCGTAGTTTGTCATTTTTTTTCGTGAAGGTTGAGGGTTCTGCCCTCACTTCTTTTTAGAAGATGTACAAAGATGTTGTTGTCTTTGGTTGCAACTAATATAACTACAGGCTTGTTTAATATATTGATGTAGAATGGTTGGAGTTCAGGTGTTTGCTTCATCATTTGGTATTTAGCAAGTGTTTGGTGTTTTGTTAAATTAAATCAAAATCAAGGGCGGATTAGGATGTTATTCACTGTTTACACCTCTAAAGTAACCTGATGTTCAATTTCCAGTAAGTTTTTGTAAAATTCAATGGACTTTAATTTTGACCCGTAGATATATATATGTCTGCAATCAATCATGGTTTTCACTTGTAATATTAAATTTAAAGTTAAATTGGGGTGTTTTTCACTGAAAACACCTTCAGAGTAACATAATGTTCAATTTCCAGTAATTTTTTTTTAAATTTTATGGATTTTAATTTGGACCCGTAGATATATATATGTCAGAAATCAATCATGGTAAAGTGATTGTTGGGGTTTGTTTATGAAGCTGATTTCGGACAAATCACTTCTGTACGAGATTATTTGGGCAAAACAACCACCACCATAGATTCTCAGTGATCAGAAGATAGGATCGCGGTAGCGTTGGTCCGTTAATGAGTTCGACTTTAGGTGTGAGATTGGTGTTATGTTAATGGGGGTAGTATCTGTATGTGAATGGATTGTAGGTTGTTAGGGTATGTTTATGGGGTTGTTAAGAAGATTTTTAAATACTTTCATTTCAATATCAATATTAGGGGCTTGGACTGGAAAGCAATCTGAAACGATTTAAAAACAAACCTGCAATCCATCATCCCAAATCGGATTAAGCCCAACAGTTTTAATCCCTAAAAACGTTCAAGTGCTTCCGTTTCATCCAATTAAGATAAAGCTCATATATAACACAACAATTTGTATAATAAAACATTCAACAATAAAAAACGTCATATTTTCTTGCAGTTCTTTTCCGTCTTTAAGTTTACAAGTTAGCAAAGTGGAAAACCGTCAGAATCTTTAAATTTTTCATCTTCTGGGAGAGAGACGTTGTATTCTGTGAAATATTGATTTAGGACGTGACAGACGCCAAAGTTTATATTCTTTGTGGTCAATAAAAACAAAAAGAGATTATTATATTTGCAGCTTGACCTCTTTCTCACTTAAACAGCAATATCATCATCAGCACATGCTAACGTGAGCTTTATTTCTGATTCTCCCCTGAATTTTGGCGTTTTAGGATTATTTGGGCTTGCCACAAAGCTTTGATTGAGGGGTGATTGTAATACTATTGCGAAAAGGTCGGCCGACCTTCAAAAAATAATTAATTCAAATGACGTCAAGTTTGGTATCAATTTGAAGCTCTAATGCATTACTCTTTCACTAGTTACACTCACAAACAAACTGTAATGTACTTGGAACGTGATTTACTCGTCCATTGTTCCAAATAAATCGCACAAGTTTTTATCCGGAAAGAAGTATGTGTTGGAAATGTGTGGAAGTGTTTTGTTTCGTGCCAGAAGTAGCGTCATTCGTTTGTTTCTTGCATCGATGCCAGGACTGAACTTAATGGTGTTAATAGCGACTTTTGAGGAGACCATTTGGAATTAGCTCAATTTTAATTTATTGTCATTTAAAATATGTGAACAATGTTACGAGACTGCAGTCTTTTTGGGATTTCTGGCTCACATTTAGCTTTGTGCAAGTGTAATTACGTCACATTCCTCATCAACCAATCACCCGTTCTATAATTACCACAATTATTTTACCTTGTACATATACTAACGAACATACATCGATTCTGAAACAGAATCACGTGAAACCAAACAAAACAACGAGACAATGGCTTATTAAGTCGAGTAGGCTGCCCTTCATTTATTTATACTTGACGTCAAACATTTCAAATTCATCCCTAAATCTTTTCAGAATGATTGAATATTTCTTTCGAATGTTATTGAAGTAAAAACATGTAGGTCTACTTTAAGGGTAGTTTATAACTAATTTTTTATTGTTGCAGGGCTGCAACTGATGGTGAAGACAAAGGAGAGGACGACGAAATAGAAGAGGAAGATGAAAGCGCAGCAGATTCAATACAAATACAAAAATTGGCACTTCAAAATCAGGTGAGTTGCATTATACCTATTACCAATTGAAAACAAAAGTATTATTGAAATTACGCCCTTAATTGAACAGTTCCTGAATTTTTAGAGTATGGTTGACGAGCCCCATAATATCATGAAAGAAGTACAAACCAATAAAAATGAAATAAAGAATATTCCACAATACTAGAACCTTTTTAATCATTACAGCGCGTCCTAAGCTACGTAATGTTACAAAAATATTGTGTGTATCATTTATAGTTTGCCAGAAACAGCCTATGAGGAACAAGGCCCACCATGTGGGCCCTGCAAGGTCCACTTACTTTTTTTTTGCGCCCAATATGGGGCCTACAAGGCTCATTTATCTTACGAATCATTATCGCCGTTTTTACTTGAAGAAAATTTGTTTTTGGGGTGCCTACAATACCCAGCATGAGTTTTACGGGGCCCAATTTACTAATAATTCCCATGGCGCCTAATATGGGCCTTACAGAGCCCATTTATCTTATCAATAACTGTCACCATTTTAAATATGAATCCTACGAGGCTCATTTATCTTATTTTCACCGTTTCTAGAGACGCCTGCATGAGTTTTGTGCGCCCAATTTGTTGTGAAACATTAATTGCACCTAATATGGGCCGTACGGAGCCCATTTATTTCTTCAATAACTGTCACACTTTCAATTTAAGCCTTCAATGCCTGGTATGGGTCCTGAAGTGCCTAGTACGAATCCTGCAGCGCCTAATATGGGTCCTGCAATGCCTGGGTTTGGGTCCTGTAGCGCAGCGCCTAGTACGGATCCTGCAGCGCCTAATATGGGTCCTGTAGGGCCCAGTATTTTTATTTAACAGCCGCCGTTGAAACTCGACAAATATTGCCACAACAGTTGCTTGCGGGGCCCAATATGGGCTCTGCAGGACTTAAATTATTTTGTAAGTCATTGCCACTTGATATACTCTTTGAACAAATGCCTGTAACGCTCTATAAGAGCCCTACAGGCCCCATTCAGTTTGTCGACTACAATTAGGGTTATATTTATCATTTTTATGCTTCTAGTGGCTAATAAGGGCCATACGGCGCCTATTACGGGCCCTACGGAGCCTAATATGAGCCCTGCGACGCCTAAATTATTTTGTGAATCTTTGCTACTTGTATACTTCTTCAATAAATCCATGTACTTCTAAAAAACCTCCCTAAAATATGCCCATGGCGCCTAATATTGGCCTTGTGCGGCCCATATGCTTTTTAAATCATTGCTACTTATTGTACTTTCAAAAAATCATTTTAAAAATGTCTATGGAGCATTGGAGCCCAACCTAGTTCTTAATCTATTTTTAATTACTTCCATGGCGCCAAGTATGGGCCTTACAAAGCCTATTTATCGAATGAATCATTGTCACACTATGAACAGGTGCCTTAAGTGCCTAATATGGGTTCTGCAGCGCCTAGTATTTTAACTGTACAAATATATCAATAACAGTTCCTTGCAGAGCCCAATATGGGCTCTGCAGGCCCAAAATTATTTTGTGAATCATTGCTACTTGGTTCCCTTTTAAGAAATGCCTGCGATGCCCTACGAAGTCTCTACAGGCTTCTATTAGAGTCGTCACTTGCCTGAAAAATGCCCAAAGCGTTTAATATTGGCCCTAAGAAGCCCATTCGCTATACGAATTACTGAAATCAATTTTCTTCCAAAAAATATTTTCAAAAATGTTTGTGAGGCCCAACCTGGTTCTTAAACTATTTTTAATCACCGTTACCGTTGTTACTTTACTAATAAATCCCACGGAGCCTAGTATGGGTTTATGGAGCCCATTTATCTTATAAATCACTGTTAAACTTTGAGCTGGTGCTTTCAGCGCCTAATATGGACCCTGATATTCTTTAATCATTGTCGTCGTTGATACTTTACTAATATCTGCACAGCAGTTGCTTGCGGAGCCTAATATGGGCTCTACTGGGCTTAAATTATTCTGTCAATCATCGCTTCTGGTGAAACAAGTGCCTGCAGTCCTCAATAAGGACCTTACAGACTTCATTAGGGTTGTTACTTTGAAAAAACTCCTCTAAAAGATGCCCAGGGTGCCTAATATTAGTTCTAGGAGGCCCATTTATTTTGCGAATCAATAATACTGGTTTTATTTCCAGAAAATCTCTCTAAAGGTGTGTATGGGGCCCAACCTGGTTCTCAAACTACTTTTATTCACTGTTACCGTTGCTATTTTACTAATACTTTCCACGTAGCCTAGTATGAGCTTTATAGAGCCCATTTATCTTATTAATAACTAGGGCACTTTAAACAGGTGCCTTTGGCACCTAATATGGGCCCTGTGGCGCCTGATATTTTGAAATCACTGTCGCTGTTGCCCATATTGGGCCCTGTAGGGCTTAAATTATTTTGTAAGTCACTTCCAATGTTGTTACTTCACAAATACTTCCCTACAGGCTCCATTTAGTTTTTAAATCACAATCAGGGCTGCTACTTGGAAAAAAACTTTTTTAAGTATGCCTACGGCGCCTAATATTGGCCCTGTGAGGCCCATTTGTTGTGCAAATCACTGTAACCCATTTTACTTCCAGAAAAACTTATTTGGAGTGCCTGTGGGGCTCAACCTGGTTGTTACTTTACTAATACATCCCACGGAGCCTAGTATGGGCTTATGGAGCCCATTTATCTTATTTATAACTAGGGTACTTTGAAAAAATGCCTCCAGCACCTAGTATGAGCCCTGCAGCGTCTGATATTCTCAAATCACTGTCGCTGTTGATTGCAGGGCCCAATATGGGCTCTGCAGGGCTCAAATTATTTTGTAAGTCATTGCCAATGTTGCTAATTCATAAATACTTCTTTAATAAGGACCCTACAGGTTCCATTTAGTTTTTCAATCACTATAAGGGCGGCTACTTGAAAAAAAACTTTTTCAAAGATGTCTAGGGCGCCTAATATTGGCCCTGTGAAGCATTTTAGTTGCAAAAAAAATAATTTGAAGTGCATGTGGGGCTCAACTTAGTTCTTAAACTATTTTGAATCATTGTTACCGTTGTTACTTTACTAGTACTTCCCATGGCGCCTAGTATGGGCCCTACGAGGCCCATTCATCTTATTAATAACTAGGGCACTTTGAACAGATGCCTTCAGCACCTAGTATGGACCCTGCATCGCCTAATACTTTTATTTAACAGTCGCCGTCTATATTTTACGAATATATTTACAACAGTTGCTTGTGGAGCCCAATATGGGCCCTACAGGGATTAAACTACTCTCTCAATTATAAATATTGTTTACAAGTGCCTCATAAGGAACCTACAGACTTCATTTAGTTTGTCAAGTACTGTCAGAGTTCTTACTTTGAAAAAAACTCCCCTAAAAGATGCCCATGGAGCCTAATATTGGCCTTATGGAGCCCATTTGTTTTGAAAATAATTATTACCGTTTCTTCTTTAAAAAAAACATCTTAAAGGTGCTTTTGGAGCCCAACCTGGTTCTTATAATATTTTTAATAACTGTTACTGTTTTAAACTTTACTAATACTTTTTACTGCGCCTAGTATGGGCTCTAAGGAGCCTATTTTTCTTATTAATAGCTAGGACACTTTGAACAGGTGCCTTCAGCACCTAGTATGGATCCTGCGGTGCCTAATATTTCTATTTAACTGTCGCCGTTGATGCTCTATAAATACTTAACCAACAATTGCCCAGTATGGGCTCTGCAGGCCCCAAATTATTTTGTAAATTATTGCCACCTGGTTTACTTCTTCAACAAGTACCTGTAATGCTCAACAAGGCCCCTTTAGGCTCTATTTAGTTTGTCAATCACTATCAGGGTTGCTATTTTGAAAATCGTCCCTGAAAGATGCTCATGGCGCCTTATATTGGTCCTGAAAGGCCCATTTGTTTTGCGAATCACTGTAATTTGTTCTTAGAGGTGCCTGTGGGGCCTAACCTGGTTCTTATAGGACTCAATTTATTTTAAGTCACTGTTATTGTTGTTGCTTTACAATTACTGCCTTAACAGGTGCCCACGGCGCCTAAGAACAGCCCTACGTAGCCCATTTATCTACAAATCACTGGCATCGTTATTTTTTTGAAAGAACATGTGCCTTTTTTTTGCAAATCACTAACACAGTTTCTATTTACTAAATATTCATGCAACAGGGGCCTACTGCACCTAATATGGGGCCTGTGGAGCCCATTTGTTTTGCGTATCATTGTCATATACTTTACCCCAAAAAAGCTTTTTGAAAGCACCTGCTGTGCCTATTGTGGGCTCTATGGTGCCTAATTTATTAGATGAATCCTTGATATCATTGTTATTTCAAAAAACATTTTTAGTAGGTGCCCAGGCACCTAGTACTGGCCCTACGTAGCCCATTTGTTTTCCTAAACACTGACAGTGCCTGTGGAATCAAGCATGAGTTCTACGGGGCCAAAATTTTCTGTAAGCCACAATCACATCTTCCATTTTAAAAATATGTATTCAACAGGTGCCTACTGCACCTAATATGGGACCTATGGAGCCCATTAGTTTTACATATCATTGTAACTTTGTTTACTTCAAAAAAATGTTTTTCAGAGGCACCTGCTGTGCCCATTGTGGGCTCTACGATGCCTAATTCATTTTTAGTAGGTGCTCAAGGCGCCTAGAATGGGCCCTGCGTAGCCCATTTATTCAGCAAATAGCTATCGATGTTGTTTTTTGAATAAATTGGTGCCCATAGCGTCACGCATGAATTTTGCGAGGCCCTTTCTTCTGTGAATTACTATAATAGTTTCTACTTTCAAAATATGTATTCAACAGGTGCCTACTGCCCCTAATATGGGACCTATGGAGCCCATTTATTTACATATCATTGTAACTTTGTTTACTTCAAAAAAATGTTTTTTGGAGGCACCTGCTGTGCCCATTGTGGGCTCTACGATGCCTAATTCATTTTTAGTAGGTGCTCAAGGCGCCTAGAATGGGCCCTGCGTAGCCCATTTATTCAGCAAATAGCTATCGATGTTGTTTTTTGAATAAATTGGTGCCCATAGCGTCACGCATGAATTTTGCGAGGCCCTTTCTTCTGTGAATTACTATAATAGTTTCTACTTTAAAAATATGTATTCAACAGAGGCTTACTGCCCCTAGTATGGGACCTATGGAGCCCATTTGCTTTACGTATCATTGTAACTTAGTTTACTTCAAAAAAAGATTTTTGGGGGCACCTACGGTGCCCAACATGGCTCTGCGGGGCCTAATTTATTTTGTATGGGCCCTTAGGAGCCCATTTTATTTTGATTGTGCTGTGAATTGTTGTCACAGTTTTTATCACTCTTGTGATAGAGCTACAAAGCCCATTTAGTTTATAAATTGCTGTAACCGTTGGTACAGAATGGGCCCTGCGGGCCCAGTTTTTCTATCCATCACTGTTATAGCTATCACTTTACTATTACTGTTTTAGAAGATGCCTGCGGCATCCAATATGGGCCCAATTTCCCATAAATCAGTTTCACCGTTGTTGCTTTATGAATATTCACTTAGCAGACTTCTGGGGTGCCTGGAATAGGCCCCACAGGGCCAAATTTTTTTTTACTTACTGTCAGGGGTGTAACAAGTATTAAAGGCTTCTAGGATGGTCCAAATTGATTATTACGCATTACAAAAATAAAATTAAATTTATTTTTGGAAAACGCCCAACAAAAATAGTTTTGACTTTCATTAATTTCAAAGAATACAATTTTTTCTGATCATAAAATTGATTTATGAATGTTTGAATACAATTATTGTCCTTTGATGTCACTACCCTTATAATAATGGGGCTAAACTACTGTAGCTCACATTTTTTATAACAAGTGGCACCCTACAAAAAATATTTCTTTCCAAAGGAGTACAATATGATAAAATAGTGTGAAAGAGCGGATATTCTACAATGAATGTTATAGAATAGGTTTAGGGATGGGCTTTGAGTACATTGAAAGCATTCATGGAAAGCAGGGCTTGTCAAAATGTTAAAAAAGGTTTCTCAAGCAAGCTTATTTGAATGTGAAGTTTATTTGAGGGTCCCTGCTCAAAATTTCCATAATGAGGTAAACTATTGAAGACCCTTCACTTCATAATACCTTTACTAAACTCACAGGAGCATAGCATAAACATACACTTCACACAAAAGACCCACGTTGCTTTTGCTTTCCACCGCCGACGTTCAAGCGAAAAAACATCTGCTTATTCTGTGACGAAAGCAACAGAAACTGGAAATGTTTTGCAAGTCGCTTTGGCTAAAGTCAACGACCATGAATAATTTGATTTGTTGCTCAAAAGAGCTAAAAGTCTTCAGAAATGAGGATGCATATCATAATCCATCAGCGATTTCCAATCGATTTTAATTTCTGCTTACGTAACTCTTTCAACAAACAGAAACCATCGAATAAAAATGACGACGCAGCTCACTTTCCACAAAATTAATCGTCCTGCAAGGATATACTACCCTCGTTTCATACCTTAAACCATATATAACAGATCAGGCAAGAAAGGCGACCGACTGCGCCATTTATCTGCATTTATCATCAAATCTTCTGTAATATGTTGGCTTCAAGTTTCGACATCACAATTTTATGTCTATTTTTGTTTGCTCTTTGTTTGCGAATCCTTTTTTACCCCAGGACAAAAGTGTCCCGTCTCTGGCTCTTAAGTGCAGGCGATCGCACCAGGCCGTGGAAACAAAAGCCCCGTGACTCATTAGCAATCAAAGCTGGCCCAGACAATGAAGATCGAAAGAGTGGGGATTTGAAGTAATTAGTGAAAATACGAATGGAAGGCAAACTTAATGTTGATTTGAGTTTTTGAAGGCAGTAATATTTTTTGAACACATTTCACGATAAAACTTCAACTCATTTGTATGTAACCCAGGTAAAAGTTCTTCAAAATTTCAACAATCAGCGCCACAAACAGAGAATAAAAGAAAAACAAAGAAAAACAACTAAATTTATCTTTCCCCAGACTATGGTTTCTTTCACTGGAAACTTTAATTCCAAATACATACAAAAGGGCGATTTCCAATGTGAAAAATTAAAAGTTTTCATTTCAGCAGCAATAATAAATCAGCATAGACTAATTTGTGTTCGATGCATGCCGGGAGATGGAAATACTTTTTAAAAGTTGCGATATTAAATTTGTCTCCGATGAAGAAAGTTTGCAACAGTGGATTAGATTAGCCTAAGAAGGTTTAAAACCTGAAATATATCTTTGTATTTTGAAGTCATTTGCTTTTTGATTGTTTGATGTTCATTTATCTTAATCTAGGAAATTAGTGCTGCGCACAGATTAAAATTATTGTAGCGTAAGAGATCAAGCACATCATTTGCCTAAGTGAATAATAGTTCTGGTTTCCAGAAGCAAATTATATGCTTCATAATCTTAAAACACGTCTTCATCCTTCACTTCTGTTTCTCTTTTTAACAGGATGACGGATTTATGCTTGTATTGTTTTAATCTGCTCTACAGTTAAAATAAAACATATAAAATAGTAAGAAAGCAAAACGTTATAGTTTTGCTCGACAGTTGGAACAGATAAATATTGACTGCCATTAATAATTTATTGTTCACACAAGGTTTCGTGATTTTCGAGCCACTTGTTTTGAAGATATCCAGTTATTTATCTGGAGGGACCTCATATGGATTATTAAGCCAGTTGGAGGCTCCAAATTGCTGCCCAATAATCCATGAACGAATATCGAATGGCATTTGATAATTATTTTATCAGTACCTTAATACCTCCTCATTGTCCTCACAGGGTTTTGTAATTTTCGATTAACACATTTTTGAAATATCCAGTTATTTATCTGGAGGGAGCTCGTGCGGATTATTAAGCCAGTTGAAGTTTCCTGTTTGCTGCCCAATAACTCATGAACGAAAATCGAACGGCATTCAATATTTATTTTATCAATACCTTGATACCTCCTTATTGTCCACACAGAATTTAGTAATTTTCGATCAACACATTTTCGAAATATTCAGTTATTTATTTGAGAGACCTCGTATGGATTATTAAATCAGTTGGAGTTTCCTGTTTGCTGCCCAATAACTCATAAACGAATATGGAATGGCATTCAAAAATTATTCTATCAATACTTTAATACCTCCTTATTGTCCACACACAGTTTCGTAATTTTCGAGCCACTTATTTTTAGGATATCCAGTTATTTATCTAGAGGGAACTCATATGGATAATTGGCCAGTTGGAGGCTCCAAATTGCTGTCCAATAATCCATGAACGAATATCGAATGGCATTTGATAATTATTCTATCAGTACCTTCATACCTCCTCATTGTCCTCACAGGGTTTCGAGATTTTCGATCAACACGTTTTTGAAATATCCAGTTATTTATCTTGAGGGAACTCGTGTGGATTATTAAGCCAGTTGAAGTTTCCTGTTTGCTGCCCAATAACTCATGAACAAAAATCGAACGGCATTCAATAATTATTTTATCAATACCTTGATACCTCCTTATTGTCCACACAGGGTTTCGTAATTTTTGATCAACATGTTTTTGAAATATCCAGTTATTTATCTGGAAGGAGCTCGTATGGATTATTAAGCCAGTTGGAGTTTCCTGTTTGCCGCCCTATAATTCATGAACAAATATCGAATGGCATTTCACAATTATTTTATCAGTACCTTATTACCTTCTTATTGTGCACATAGGGTTTCGTAATTTTCGATTAACATGTTTTTGAAATATCCAGTTATTTATTGGGAGAGAGCTCGTGTGGATTATTAAGCCAGTTGAAGTTTCCTGTTTGCTGCCCAATAACTCATGAACGAATATCGAATGGCATTTCACAATTATTTTATCAATACCTCAATACCTTCTTATTGTCCACACAGGGTTTTGTGATTTTCGATCAACACGTTCTTGAAATATCTAGTTATTTATTTGGAGGGAGCTCGTATGGACTATTAGGCCAGTTGGAGTCTCCAATTTGTTGCCCAATAATTCATGAACAAATATCGAACGGCATTTGACAATTATTTCAACAATACCTTATAACCTTCTTATCGTGTATATAGGGATTCGTAATTTTCGATCGACAGTTTTTTGGAACATCCAGTTATTTACCTGGAGGGAGCTCGTATGGATTATTAAGCCAGTTGGAGGCTCTAAATTGCTGCCGCATAATTCATGAACGGATGTCGAATGACATTTGACAATTATTTTATCAATACTTTATAGCCTTCTTAATGTCCACCAAGAGTTTCGTAATTTTCGAGTCACTTGTTTTCAAGATATCCAATTATATATCTGGAGTGAGTTCATATGAGTTATGTCAGTTGGAGGCTCCAATTTGCTGCTCAATAATTCATGAACGAATATCGACTGGCATTTCACAATTATTTTATCAGTACTTCAATACCTTCTTAATGTCCACACAGGGTTTCGTGATTTTCGATCAACACATTTTTGAAATATCCAGTTATTTATCTGGAGGGAGCTCGTGTGGATTATTGAACCAGTTGGAGTTTTCTGTTTACTGCCTAATAACTCATGAACTAATATCGAACGGCATTTAATAATTATTTTCTCAATACTTTAATACTTCCTAATTGTCCACACAAGGTTTCGTAATTTTCGAGGCACCTGTTTTTAAGATATCCAGTTATTTATCTGGAAGGACCTCATATAGATTATTAAGCCAGTTTGAGGCTCCAAGTGGCTGCCCAATAATTCATGAACAAATATCGAATGATATTTTATAATTATTTGATCAGTACCTTATTATCTCGTTATTGTCCACTCAGGGTTTCGTAATTTTCGAGCCACACGATTTTCAGATATTCAGTCATATGGATTATTAAGCCAGTTGGAGTTTTCTGTTTGCTGCCTAATAACTCATGAGCATATATCGAATGGCATTTCACAATTATTTCATTGGTACCTTATACCTTATTGTCCACACAGGGTTTTGTAATTTTCGAGCTACTTGTTCTGAAGATACTCAGCTAAATATCTGGAGGGAGCTGATATGGGTTATAATGTCAGTTGGAGGTTCCAATTTGTGGCCCCTCAATTCATGAACAAATATCAAATGGCATTCTATTAGTACCTTATAGCCTCCCTATTGTTCACACAGGGCTTCGTTATTTTCGAGTCACTTGCTTTCAAGATATTCAGCTATTTATCTGGACAGAGCTCATATGGGTTATAACGTCTGTTGAAGGCTCTAAGTTGCTGCCCAATAATTCATGAACGAATATCGAATGGGATTTGACAATTATTTCATTGATTCCTTATAACTTCCTTATTGTCCACACAGGGTTTCGTGATTTTCGATTAACACGTTTTTAAAATATCCAGTTATTTATCTGGAGGGAGCTCGTATGGATTATTAAGCCAGTTGGAGTTTCCTGTTTGCAGCCCAATAACTCATGAACGAATATCGAATGGCATTCAGAAATTATTTTATCAATTCTTTAATACATCCTTATTGTCCACACAAGGTTTCGTAATTTTCGAGTCACTTGTTTTTAAGATATTCAGTTATTCATCTGGAGGGAACTCATATGAGTTATAATGTTAGCTGATGCCTCCAATTTGCTGCTCAATAATTCATGAACAAATATCGTATGACTTTTGATAATTATTCTTCCAATACCTCAAAATATCTCTATTGTCCACAGAAGGTTTCGTAATTTTCGCATACATCGTTCTTCAGATATTCACTTATTTATCTTGAGAGAACTCATATGAATTATAATGTCAGTTGAAGCTTAAAGTTTGTTATCCAATAATTCATGAACGTATATCGAATGGCATTTGATAATTATTTTATCAATACCTTATAGCCTTCTTATAGTCCACACAGGGTTCCGTAATTTTCGAGCAACTCGTTTTTCAGATATTCAATTTTTCATCGTAAGATAAATATTAAGTAATATTCGAGTAATTTTTTTTTTATAACGGTTAAATCAAAATTTGTCCCAAATATAGAACTTTTGCTAAAAGATTCTGATTTTCCAAGCATCGTAAAATGAATATCCCAGATTTTGTTCCATTATAGCAGAAAATAAATTATTCATGCGACTCCAAAGTGCACAATGTATCAAATTGAATGTTTGCTTCTTTCGTCCTGAATTTAATAACATGATATAATAAACAATGCAAGGATTGTATTAGAACTATTCATATTTGCATTTTGGAGCAATTGGGAAACAATCAGACCAATTCAGACTCATCTGGAAACCATTTTCCACGTCTCTATTCTCTGGAATTTCCAACCAAAACCGCTAACACTTCTCTCAACTCCAGTAGAGTCTAACTCGATCCCGAAATGCAGATGCAGCTATAAACCCTTTCTCTTGGACGCTGAAAGGACTATGTTGGCCATTTAATTCGTACAGTGCTGATACAATCAAGTTTTACCCTAAAAAGTGCACAGTACGAATCTTCTCGTCCTGAATTCGCTCATCTTCCTGCCATGACTTTATGCTAACGCAGCTTTGCGATCAAATCGAAAATCAATTCCTCCCCGGCCACTGTTCATTGTTTCAAATGTTCGTGGCGGTGGATGAGGAGCCAGTGGGTTGAAGAGGGCTGTGGTAAAGTTGGCTAACAACCCTGCATATAAATATCGTCTCTTTGCTTTCGCCCAGCCTGCTCGATCCTGGATTCTGTCTTTATTACTACATTGGTTGAGTTTTTAGATGATTTGAAGGACATGGGAAGTCCAGTGCGGCAGGATTTAGAGGATGCATTTTTTTAGATTGGTTTCTGTTATATTTTATATCTTTTCTTAGATTTATAAACATGAACGCGTGGGAGTTGAATTTTGCAAGCGATTTTTCTTTTGTTTGAACTTATGGCAAGTGCAGAGCAAGTTTTCATGAAGTAAGCCAACTTCTTTTTATTATATATGCAGTACAAGAACACGGTACTTGACTCCACTATGTGAAACATGTGTTCCAAGCTAAAAACTTGTTAAAAAATTGCTCAATTTTCATACGAGCGAAATAAATTTATTTCCAAGTTGGCCTGGAATTTTTCATACGTTTATAAAGCTGAGCAGCAATATAGAAGTTGTTTCCATCCCCATATTCTCAAATTCGCTGCCTGATAAATCGTGAACAAAAATCGAGTAACATTCAATAATTATTTTATCAATACCTTGATATCTCCTTATTGTCCACACAGAATTTCGTGATATTTGATAAACCAATTCAGTAGATATTTAGCTATTTATCTTAGAAGAACTCATGTGGACTATTATGCTAATAGAATATCAAGTTTGTAGCCCAATAACTCATGAACAAATATTGAATGACATTTAATAATTATTCTATCAATACCTTGATATCTTCTTATTGTCCATACAGGGTTTCGTGATATTTGATCAACCAATTCAGTAGATATTTAGCTATTTGTCTTAGAAGAACTCATGTGGATTATTATGCTAATGGAATATCAAGTTTGTTGCCCAATAACTCATGAACAAATATCGAATTGCATTTAATAATTATTCTATCAATACCTTGATACCTCCTTATTGTCCACACAGGATTTCGTGATATTTGATTAACAAATTCAGTAGATATTCAGTTATTTATCTTAGAAGAACTCATGTGGATTATTATTCTAATGGAATATTAAGTTTGTTGCCCAATAACTCATGAACAAATATTGAATGGCATTTAATAATTATTTTATCAATACCTTGACACCTCCTTATTGTCCACACAGGATTTTGTGATATTTGTTCAACCAATTCAGTAGATATTCAGCTATTTATCTTAGAAGAACTCATGTGGATTATTATGCTAATGGAATATAAGGTTTGTTGCCCAATAACTCATGAACAGATATCGAATGACATTTAATAATCATCTAATCAATACCTTGATACCTCTTTATTGCCCATACAGGGTTTTGTGATATTTGATCAACCAATTCAGTAGATATTCAGTTATTTATTTTATAAGAACTCATGTGGATTATTATGCTGATGGAATATCAAGTTTGTTGCCCAATAACTCATGAACAAATATCGAATGGCATTTAATAATTATTTTATTGATACCTTGATACCTTCTTATTGTCCACACAGGATTTTGTGATATTTGATCAAGCAATTTAGTAGATATTCAGTTATTTATCTTAGAAGAACTCATGTGGATTATTATTCTAATGGAATATCAAGTTTGTTGCCCAATAACTCATGAACAAATATTGAATGGCATTTAATAATTATTCTGTCAATACCTTGATACCTCCTTATTGTCCACACAGTGTTTCGTGATATTTGATCAACCAATCCAGTAGATATTCAGCTATTTATCTTAGAAGAACTCATGTGGATTATTATGCTAATGGAATATAAGGTTTGTTGCCCAATAACTCATGAACAGATATTGAATGACATTTAATAATCATCTAATCAATACCTTGATACCTCTTTATTGTCCACACAGGGTTTTGTGATATTTGATCAACCGGTTCAGTAGATATTCAGTTATTTATCTTGGAAGAACTCATGTTGATTATTATGCTAATGGAGTATCAAGTTTGTTGCCCAATAACTCATGAACAAATATTGAATGGCATGCAATAATTATTTTATCAATACCTTGATACCTACTTATTGTCCACACAGAATTTTGTGATATTTGATCAATCAATTCAGTAGATATTCAGCTATTTATCTTAAAAGAACTCACGTGGATTATTATGCTGATGGAATATCAAATTTGTTGCCCAATAATTCATGGACAAATATCGAATGGCATTCAATAATTATTTTGTCAATACCTTGACACCTCCTTATGGTCCACACAGGGTTTCGTCATATTTGATCAACCAATTCAGTAGATATTCAGCTATTTATCTTAGAAGAACTCATGTGGATTATTATGCTAATGGAGTATCAAGTTTGTTGCCCAATAACTCATGAACAAATATCGAATGGCATTCAATAATTATTTTATCAATATCTTGATACTTTTTTATCGTCCACACAAAATTTCGTGATATTTAATCAACCAATTCAGTAGATATTCAGCTATTTATCTTAGAAGAACTCATGTAGATTATAATGCTAATGGAATATCAAGTTTGTAGCTCAATAACTCATGAACAAGTTTTGAATGGCATTCAATAATCATTTGATCAATAACTTGATATCTCCTTATTATTCACATAGAATTTCGTGATATTTGAACAACCGATTCAGTAGATATCCAGTTATTTATCTTAGAATAACTCATGTGGATTATTATGCTAATGGAATATCAAGTTTGTAGCCCAATAACTCATAAACAAATATCAAATGGCATTTAATAATTATTTTATCAATACCTTGACACCTCTTTATTGTCCACACAGGGTTTTGTGATAATTGATCAACCAATTCAGTAGATATTCAGCTATTGATCTTAGAAGAACTCATGTGAATTATTATGCTAATGGAATATCAAGTTTGTTGCCCAATAACTCATGAACAAATATCGAATGACATTTAATAATTATTTTAATAATACCTTGACACCTCCTTATTGTCCACACAGGGATTCGTGATATTTGATCAACCGATTCAGTAGATATTCAGTTATTTATCATAGAAGAACTCATGTGGGTTATTAAGCTAATGGAGTATCAAGTTTGTTGCCCAATAACACATGAAAAAATTTCGAATAGTCTCTAATAATTATTTTATCAATAACTTCATACCTCCTTATTGCCCACACAGGGTTTTGTAATTTTGGAGCTACCTGTTTTTAGGATATCCACTTATTTATCTGGAGAGAGCTCATATGGGTTATAATGTCAGTTTGAGGATCTAAATTGCAGCCCAATAATTTATGAACGGATATCGAATCGCTTTCAATAATTATCTCATCAATACCTTTAATGACTTTTTATTGTACACACAGGGTTTCGTGATTTTCGAGCTACTTGTTTTTAAGATATCCAGTTATTTATCTGGAGGGAGCTCATATAGGTAATAATGTCAGTTGGAGGCTCCAAATTGCTGTCTAATAATTCATGAACGAGCTTCAAATGGCAATCAATAATTATTCTACATATATCTTATAGTCCCTTCATTATCCACGCAGGGTTTTGTTATTCTCGAGCGACTCGTTCTTCAGATATCCATTTATATATCTTGAGGGGACTCATAAGGATTACAATGTCAGTTGAAGTTTCCAATTCGCTGCCTGATAATTTGTTAACAAATTTTGAATGGCATCTAATAATCATTCTATCAATACCTCAATACCTCCTTATTGTCCACATAAGGTCTCGTAATTTTCGAGTCACTTGTTTTTTAGATATTCAATTATTTATCTGGAGGGAGCCCATATGGGTTATGATGTCACTAGGAGGCTCAAAATTGCTGCCCAATAATTGATGAACGAATATCGAATGGCATTCGACAATTATTTTGGTGGTACCTTATAACCTCCTTGTTGTCCACACAGGGTTTCGTAATTTTCGAGCCCCACGTTTTTTAGATATTCAGTCATTTATTTTGAGAGAACATATATGAATTATTATACCAGTTGGGGTTTAGAATTTGCTGGCTAATAGCTCATGAACGAGTATCGAATGGCAATCAATAATTATTCTACATATATTTTATTGTCTCCTCATCATCCATACAGGGTTTCGTTATTCTGGAGTGACTCTTTCTTTCGATATTCAGTTATTCATCTTGAGGGAACTTATATGGGCTATAATGTCAGTTGGAGCTCAAAATTTGTTGCCTAATGATTCGAGAACGAACATTGAATGGCATTTGACAATTATTTCATAAATACCTCGTAGCCTCCTTATTGTCCACAGAAGGTTCCGTAATTTTAGATTGACTAGTTCAGTAGATATTCAGTTTTTCATCTTGGAAGAGCTTTCATGTATTTCAATGCCATGTGGAGTTGGACCTGAACAAATTTCGAATAATTATTTTGTGTTATCCACACAGGGTTCCGTTTTACTCGTCGTAAAATAGTATTAAATAAATTTTGTTATCTTTTGAGTTATCTGTAAGCATTTCCTTATATTTTTTGTTTCCTTTTCAGCTGTATCATCCTGTATAAGTTACACTACAAACAATGACAAAGTATTCAATATACGCGTTCTCTAGTGCCTTATGCATAGCATGCAGCGCTTTATTCACTGTAGATTGTACAGGTATTGTGTGAAACTTGCTACAAGACAAGACATCCGTTTTATCTTTGCTGAGGACATAAATTCCATCTTGGCAAACTTCGCTGCTTCATAGTTAAATTTTTGCAGTTGGATGCTTACAGGATTTTACCGAATTCTAGCACCACATTTGTTTAGATGATATTTAAATTAAGGGTTGAAGTTTTTCGAATAATAAACAATTTATTATAATGTGCTCACTTAACAGATGTTGCAGCGGTTGAAACTTTAAGATTTTTTCTTTTACTTGAAGCTTTTAGTAAGAACGTGACTTTTCCATATATTAAGGGTCCCTCACCGTTAAGTCTTTTGGGAATATGTCGAACATATGGGCGGCTTATTATAGATACGGATACAGTTGTTAGTAAGTGCTGAACTGAAGTAATTCTCAACTTTACGCGCCTATTTGCGTCAAATTTCGGTTATTTTTGACGTTTATGGATGGGTATTCGTTTTGTGGCGCTATTAAGAGCAGTTTAACACATCAACAAAATGAATTTCGTTTGTTTCATGTCCTCTTAATAAATTATCAACTTTGGTTGTTTTATCCAGACAATATAAATCAACACGATTTTAATTTCGGACTGTCACGTTTCGTACATTGCACTCTTCATCATGAATATTAAACTTAATTCAAATTAAAGAAAGAAAATATTAACTCAACTCCTGTAATATCAAAGCAATTCATTCATATTTTCCCATATTTCTTATCTGCAGTTCAAAATGCGATTTCGCACCCTTGATAAAAGTAGTAAAAAATGATGAGCGCTTATTCGCACCTGCGGCTCGCACTTCCACTCCATGTGTTGATGATAGGTGGCGCATTTATCGAAGAAATTGTTATCATAACTCTTAAGACTGTCGATATATTTGTTGATCTGTATTTGACGTCAAAAACCTACCCCAACTCAAAATAACAGTTGAAAATACAAATGAAAAAGAACATACCGATTACACACGTACTGGGTGCATCATTAACAAAAAAAATCAATTCTGTACCAGTAGTCAGATCTTTACAGGGGGGCACAGCATGCTGTGTTTTCTACACGACACCCTAAACATTGTCACCGAGGGCGGGGCCCATATTTCACGGCCAACTGTTCAAATCCATCGGGGATGCTGCAAGAGACCCTGTGTTTGTTGTATTGTCCGACAGATGGTATTATCTCGAAAAGAATACTTAAATTTGAAAAAAAAAATATTAAGGAAATAATTTTGTGCCTGTAAAACCAAAGACGAAATCCAAACATGTCTACTAATGCTTCAAAATACTGAATCATAATGTTTCTTCAAATTTTGAGGACAATAGAGGCTATTCTAAGATCCTGTGCTTGATCAATGTCTCACACCAATTGCTCCTCAATTTTTGGAGTCTTCTTTGTCTTGCTACAATATTTTTTCAATTTTCAGAGCTCTTAGCTTGTGAATACTATGAAAATAGAGATAATATTAAAGGCTTCTTTGTTGAAAAGGTGTCTTAGGGACTCCTACAGCCTCCTAGAAATTCCTGCAGCCTTCTAGAGACTTCTGCAGCCTTATACAGACTCTTGCAGTCCTCTAGAGATCTCAACAATCTCCTGGAATATCTTAGAGGGTCTGATAGTTTTGTACAAACTCGAAGAGGCTCCTATAGTCTCTTAAAGACTCCTGCAGTCTCCTAGATATTTCTGCAGCCATGTAGAAACTCCCACAGTCTCTCAAACATTTCAAGAGACTCCTGCAGTCTCTTGAATATTTCAAGAGACTCCTACAGCCTTCTGCAGCCTTCTAGAAACTTTTGCAACCCCCAACATACTCTTACAGTCCTTTAGAGACTCCAACAATCTCCTAAATTATCTTGGAGGGTCTTACAGTTTCGTACAAACTCTAAGAGGCTCATATAGTCTCTTGGTGACTCATGCAGTCTCTTAGATATTTCTGTCTTATAGAAACTCCTACAGTCTCTCAAACATTTCAAAAGACTCCTACAGCCTCCTAGAAACTCCTGCAGCCTTCTAAAGACTACTGCAGCCTTCTACAGATTCTTACAGTCTTCTAGTGATTTCAACAATCTCCTAGAATATCTTAGAGGGCCTTACAGTTTTGTACAAACTCTGAGAGGCTCCTATAGTCTTTTGAAAACTCCTGCAGTCTCCTAGATATTTCTGCAGCCTTATAGAAACTCCTACAGTCTCTCAAATATTTCAAGAGACTCCTACAGTCTCCTAAACATTTCAAGAGACTCCAACAGCCTCCTAGAAACTCCTGCAGCCTTTTAGAGACTTCTGCAGCCTTATACAGACTCTTACAGTCCTCTAGAGATCTCAACAATCTCCTGGAATATCCTAGCGGGTCTGACAGTTTAGTACAAACTCTAAGAGGCTCCTATAGTCTCTTAAAGACTCCTGCAGTCTCCTAGATATTTCTGAAGCCATGTAGAAACTCCTACAGTCTCTCAAACATTTTAAGAGACTCCTACAGTCCCTTAAACATTTCAAGAGACTCCTACAGCCTGCTAAAAAATCCTGCAGCCTTCTAAAGACTTCTGCAGCCTCCTACAGACTCTTACAGTCCTCTAGAGAGTTCAACAATCTTCTAGAATATTTTAAAGGGCCTTACAGTTTCGTATAAACTCTGAGAGACTTCTGTGATCTCTTAAAGACTCCTGCAATCTCCTAGATATTTCTGCTGCCTTATAGATACTCCTACAGCCTTTGAAACATTTCAAGAGACTCCTTAAGCTTCCTAGAAACTTCTGCAGCCTTCTAGAGACTTTTGTAATCTCCTACAGACTCTTACATCTCTGTAGAGATTCTAACAATCTCCTAGAATATCTAAGAGGGTCTGACAGTTTCGTACAAACTCTGAGAGACTCCTATAGTCCCTTAAAGACTCCTGCAGTCTCCCGGATATTTCTGCAGCCTTACCGAAACTCCTATAGTCTCGCAAACATTTCAAAAAACTTCTACAGTCTCCTAAACATTTCAAGAGATTCCTACAGCCTCCTAGACACTCATGCAGCCTTCTAAAGACTTCTGCAGCCTCCTACAGATTCTTACAGTTTTCTAGTGATTTCAACAATCTCCTAGAATATCTTAGAGGGCCTTACAATTTCGTACAAACTCTGAGAGGCTCCTATAGTCTTTTGAAAACTCCTGCAGTCTCCTAGATATTTCTGCAGCCTTATAGAAACTCCTACAGTCTCCCAAACATTTCAAGAGACTTCTACAGTCTCCTAAACATTTCAAGAGACTCCTACAGCCTCCTAGATACTCCTGCAGCCTTCTAGAGACTTCTGCAGCCTCTTACAGACTCTTACAGTCCTCTAGAGATTTCAACAATCTCCTAGAAAATTTTAGAGGGTCTTACAGTTTCGTACAAACTCTGAGAGACTTCTATAGTCGCTTAAAGATTCCTGCAGTCCACTAGATATTTTTGCAGCTTTATAGAAACTCTTACAGTCTCTCAAACATTTCAAGATACTCCTACACTCTCTTAAACATTTCAAGAGACTCCTACAGCCTCCTTGAAATTCCTGCAGCCTTCTAGAGACTTATGCAGTCTTCTGCAGACTCTTACATTCCTCTAGAGACTTCAACAATCTTCTAGAATATCTTAGATGGCCTTACAGTTTCGTACAAACTCTGAGAGACTCCTTTAATCTCTAAAAGACTCCTGCAGTCTCCTAGATATTTCTGCAGCCTTATAGAAATTCCTATAGTCTCTCAAACATTTTAAGAGACTCCTACAGCTTCCTAGAAGCTCCTGAAGCCTCCTAGAGACTCATGCAGCCTCCTAGAGACTCCTACAGTCCTCTAGAGATTCCAACATTCTCCTAGAATATTTTTGAATATTTTATAGTGCCGCATAAACTCCTAGAGACTTTTATAGTCTCTTAAAGACTCCTGCAATCTCCTAGATATTTCTGCAGCCTGATAGAAACTCCTACAGTCTCTCAAACATTTCAAGAGACTCTTACAGTCTCTTAAACATTTCAAGAGACTCCTACAGCATCCTAGAAGCCCCTGCAGTCTCCTAGAGATTTTTGCAGCCTCTTACAGTCCTCTAGAGATTCCAAAAATCTCCTAGAATATCTTAGAGGGTCTTACAGCTTCGTACAAACTCTAAGAGGCTCTTATAGTCTCTTAACGACTCCTGCAGTCTCCTAGATATTTCTGCAGCCTTATAAAAACTCCTACAGTCTTTTCAACATTTCAAGACACTCCTAGAGACTCCTACAGCCTCCTAGAGGCTCCTACAATCTCTTAAATATTTTAGAAGGCTCCTAAAGAGTTCTACAGCCTCCTAAAGACTTCTAAAATCTATTAAACATTTCAAGAGACTCCTAAAGTCTCCTACAGCCTCCTATAGTCTTTGTAGATCAAATTTCAGAGGGTCTACATCCCAACAATAATAATAAAAACCTTGTTCGTCTCATAAAAGTTAACCAAACATCAATAATTTCATATCTTATAGTTTTAGCAACATGATATAAAAAAGAGGGGATTTTGGAGGTTTTACTGTTAGGAGGAACTCTTTTTGTCTGTTTGGAATCTATCAGATTACTGAATCTTGTAATATTGTTGAGCTAATACAAAAAAAAGGTGATTTTGGATATTTCGTCATTAAAATAAACCCTATATGTACAATTAAAATGTCTTAGAGGTTTTTTGGAGGATCCATATTCAGACAGTCGTCAAAGAGACCTCATTGGTCCCACAACAATATTTGTCAGTTTATTATAATGATTGAAAAATAATTTTAGAGGTTTTATTCAATTGGATCACTGTATCTTGTAGTTCAACTGAGATAGTATCAAGCTGGAGGTTATTTTGAAGGTCCCGTAATGAAATAATCAAAAGTGGAGCTTCAGCAGGTTTGTTATTATCATTTTGAGACACCTACTACAACAATAGAGGTTGTTCTATAGATTGCCTAAACAAAAATAGAGGTTTGGTTGACTCGTTACAACATCTATTTAATTTTAAGAGCCATTTAGCTTCTGAATGAGATAATTTTGAAGGTTGCATGATCAAAAATTCATCTGTAAGTCCATTGAAACATCGAACCTTGTATTATTGATAACATATTACAATAAAACATTTTTTGAGGTTCTATATGTGAATAATTGCGGTGAGAATGTTTGCCAATCCATCAAAATATTGTATTTTGTACAATAAATAACAAAATAAAAGGTTCCGTACAAGAATAGTCAAAAATGAGACTCTGGCAGTTTTGTTTTCATTATTTTGGAGGTTTTGCATTAAGAGGAACTCAATTTGTTCCATTTAAATATCTACTAGTCCATCAGGATACTGAATCTTGTATTATTAATGATATATAACAAAAATGGAGGTTTTTGAAGGTTCTGTATTCAGACAGACCTAAAAGAGACCCTATTTGTCCCATGTCAATATTTATAAGGTAATAAGAATGATTAAAAGATGATTTTGGAGGCTCAATTCAATTGGAACACTGTATCTTGTAGTCTAACTGAGATAGTATCAAACTGGAGGTTATTTTGGAGGTTCCGTACTTGAATAATTGAAAATGGAGCTCCAGCAGGTTTGTTATCATCATTTTGGAACACCTACTTCAACAAAAGAGATTATTTAAGAGGTTAATGCTGAATAATCAAAAATAGAGGTCTTGTTGACTTGTAACAACATTTTTCCAATTTTAGAAGCCTCATATCTTAAAGAGAGATGATCTTGGAGGCTACATTTCATTTAAATGTCTGCTAATTCATTAAAATATTGTATTTGAAGAACAAATATCATATTTTGGAGGTTCTTCAATAATCAAAAAGAGAGGTCCCGTCGATTCTTCACAACAGTCTTTCAGTTTTGAGGCATAAAAGGTTTTAATTAGAAAATGTGTGAAGAAATAGAGGTGATATTTAGAATGTTTATCATAGTTTTGATTAAATATTCTAATAGAAGGTTTTTGGAGGGCCTATATTTGTAGTAATAAGATTTTGAAGGTTTTATATGCAAAGAATACTTAAATTTGGAAAAAAAATATTAAGGAAGTCATTTTTAGAGTTCTGTGTTCGTAAAACTCAAATAATTTTGTGCGTGAGATAAGTGAAGATACCAAAAGGCCTTGTGTTGAATTTCGCCTGTTTCCCTACACACTAGTGATCCTTCTCCCTATTATGAAATCCATTAAATTAATAGTCTGACGCGTCTTCATCTCAATCATAATAATTATCTGCCATAAATTACAAACTTTGCAGTACGTTGTCTTTGAGGTATAGAATACAGGATACACAAAGTATAAAGCACGTAAATTTATTTAGAGGTGACTTGTGATATTCAGAAAACAACAACAAATCTGAAAAACATCTTAAAGGGTTGTTAAGTTGTTTAAACTTAACACTCTCAAATAGTAGCAAATTTGTTTGTGTTTTTCCAATTGTTGTAATATTATGCATACCCAAATAATGTGGAGGGTTGTTTAGAATGTGAGGTGGTATGTAATTTCCAATATTGCTAACGTGCGTTTTACACGATTAGAATTTTATTAGCGATGCATCAGTGAGCGTACTGAACTAATAGATTATTTAAGGGAGGTAATAACATTATTTTAGGGTGTTAGCCTGCTTTTGTTATAAATTAATTAAAACAGAATAACATGCTACACAGATTCACTTTATGTTAAGGGTGGTCTTTAAGGAACACACAACGTGAAAGATAGTTGTATGATTATAGGGTGAACATGTGAAATATTAATTTTTAGAAACGTTGAAACAATTGACACCTCCAGTCGATTTTCTGTCAGAGCTAATGGTGTAAATAAATAAACATGAGGTTATTTTTCATCATTGGGTTTCAGGGCATTGATGTTTTTGACATTCGATACGCCAATGTCTGTACGAACCAATAAAACATCACAAAATACGAATATTTAAAACGCCAGACAAATAAAGTCTGGCAGCAATTTTTTCTAAATTATTGATTGACAGACAGATGTGCACTACCTTCCAAATCAATAAAATCTTAACTAGACTATAATAAACAATATTTTGATTCACCAGAACCTCCAAAAAACCTCTAAATATGTAATAACTCATTGGCACAACAAGACTCAATATTTTTTGTGCATAAAACCTTCAAAATCTCATTCCAACGAATAGAGACCCTCCAAAAACCATCTATTTCAATATTTAATCGAGAATACGACATATTCTTTTGTACTGAATGCACCAAAATTTGAGGAATGCTGCGAGGAGTCGACAAGACCTCTATTTTTGATTATTTAAACACTATCCTCTAAAATATTCTCTGTTATTATAAACTACTCAAAATAATTAAAGTTAATAATTAAAGGGTCAAGGCCTCTAGGAGGCTGTAGGAGTCTCTAGGAGTGTCTTGAAATGTTGAAAAGACTGTAGGAGTTTTTATAAGGCTGCAAAAATATCTAGGAGACTGCAGGAGTCGTTAAGAGACTATAAGAGCCTCTTAGAGTTTGTACGAAGCTGTAAGACCCTCTAAGATATTCTAGGAGATTTTTGGAATCTCTAGAGGACTGTAAGAGGCTGCAAAAATCTCTAGGAGACTGCAGGGGTTTCTAGGAGGCTGTAGGAGTCTCTTGAAATATTTAAGAGACTGTAGGAGTCTCTTGAAATGTTTGAGAGACTACAGGAGTTTCTATAAGGCTGCAGAAATATCTAGGAGATTGCAGGAGTCTTTAAGAGACTACAAGAGTCTCTAGGAGTTTATACGGAACTATAAAATATTCAAAAATATTCTAGGAGAATGTTGGAATCTCTAGAGGACTGTAGGAGTCTCTAGGAGGCTGCAGGAGTCTCTAGGAGGCTGCAGGAGCTTCTAGGAAGCTGTAGGAGTCTCTTAAAATGTTTGAGAGACTATAGGAATTTCTATAAGGCTGCAGAAATATCTAGGAGACTGCAGGAGTCTTTTAGAGACTATAGGAGCCTCTCAGAGTTTGTACGAAACTGTAAGGCCCTCTAAGATATTCTAGAAGATTGTTGAAGTCTCTAGAGGAATGTAAGAGTCTGCAGAAGGCTGCATAAGTCTGTAGAAGGCTGCAGGAGTTTCTAGAAGGCTGTAGGAGTCTTTTGAAATATTTAAGAGACTATAGGAGTCTCTTGAAATGTTTGAAAGGCTGTAGGGGCTTCTATAAGGCTGCAGAAATATCTAGGAGACTGTAGGAGTTTTCAAAAGACTATAGGAGCCTCTCAGAGTTTGTACGAAATTGTAAGGCCCTCTAAGATATTCTAGAAGATTGTTGAAGTCTCTAGAGGAATGTAAGAGTCTGCAGAAGGCTGCATAAGTCTCTAGAAGGCTGCAGGAGTTTCTAGAAGGCTGTAGGAGTCTCTTGAAATGTTTAAGAGACTCTAGGAGTCTCTTGAAATGTTTGAAAGGCTGTAGGAGCTTCTATAAGGCTGCAGAAATATTAAGGAGACTGCAGGAGTCTTTAAGGGACTATAGGAGTCTCTCAGAGTTTGTACGAAACTGTAAGGCCCTCTAAGATATTCTAGAAGATTGTTGAAGTCTCTAGAGGAATGTAAGAGTCTGCAGAAGGCTGCAGGAGTTTCTAGAAGGCTGTAGGAGTCTCTTGAAATATTTAAGAGACTATAGGAGTCTCTTGAAATGTTTGAAAGGCTGTAGGAGCTTCTATAAGGCTGCAGAAATATCTAGGAGACTGTAATAGTTTTCAAAAGACTATAGGAGCCTCTCAGAGTTTGTACGAAACTGTAAGGCCCTCTAAGATATTCTAGGAGATTGTTGAAATCTCTAGAGGACTGCAAGAGTCTGTAGGAGGTTGCAGAGGTCTCTAGAAGGCTGCAGGAGCTTCTAGCAGGCTGTAGGAGTCTCTTGAAATGTTTAAGAGACTGTAGGAGTCTCTTGAAATGTTTGAGAGACTGTATGAGTTCCTTTAAGGCTGCAGAAATATTAAGGAGACTGCAGGAGTCTTTGAGGGACTATAGGAGTCTCTCAGAGTTTGTACGAAACTGTCAGACCCTCTAAGATATTCTAGGAAATTGTTAAAATCTCTACAGAGATGTAAGAGTCTGTAGGAGGCTGCAGAAGTTTCTAGGAGGCTTAAGGAGTCTCTTTAGTTTAGTAGGTGTTCCAAAAGATGGACGTGCAAAATAATTAAATTGCTGATGCTCCATTTTTCATTGTTATTAGGGAACCTAAGACCTCCAAGAAACCTCTAAATCTGTAATATCTCATTGGCACAACAATATTCATTATTTTGATGGACTGACAAATTTTTAACAAATCTGCATATAAAACCTTAAAAATTACCACGAATAAAGAACCTTTAAAATCCTCTTATTTTATTATTCAATCGAGACTATATATTTCCTAAATTCTTTTCATAATTCTTAGAGCCTAAAGCCTTCGAAATCTGATTCTTTTTACATTACCTAATGAAAAGCAAGAGCTCCCAAAATTAAAAGGGTGCTGTAGGGAGTCGACGAGACCTCTATTTCAGTTTAATCAAGCACTGGCCTTTCAAATATCGTTTATTGTTGTATTGTATGTTCCAAAACATGGACATACAAATTAGTCAAACTGTTGAAGCTTCATTTTTGTTTATACTATTATGAAACCTCCCAAATGACCTCTTAATTTATAAAATTTTAGTCAAACCAACAATATTCTAATTAAAATTGAATATTTCAGTCATACAATTACAGCTCCACTCAATAAAACCTCCAAAAACCTCTAAATCTGTAATATCTTATTAAAGATTCAGTATTCTCATTTCCCCATTACAGGACCTCCAAAATAACCTCTAAAATATCATTCTAATCAATGTAATCTCAAGTGGACTATAATAAACAGTATGCTAACTAAAAAAAAATATTTCGATTAACCAGAACCTTCAAAAAACCTATAAATATGTTATAGCTAACTGGCGCAACTATATTCAGTATTTCTAATGATTTTTGGCACATAGAACCTTCAAAATCCTCCAAAACTCCTTTGATTTTCACGATTCTTTGAACCTTTGTTCATCTTTTTACAAGACCTTGAGTGCTCCAAAACTGAGGGAATATTGTTAGAAGTCGACGAGACCTCTATTTTTCATTATTCAAGCAATAGTCTCTGAAATAATCTCTATTATTATTTTTTTGGTATAATTATAAGACTGCTGAAGCTTCATTTACAATTTTTCAAGTACGGAACCTCCAAAATAACCTTCAATTTCATAATATCTCAACTAGACTACAAGGTACAGTGCTCTAATTGAAAAACAGATATTCAAGCATACAAATACAGTTTCACCTATCATTCTTTGAACATGGAACCTCCAAAATCCTTTTTTTTTGTATTATCTTATTAAAACTATAAAATATAAAATTTGGATTGTTTGGTTGACTTTTATTGGACGACAGGCTATTTTTAAGATTGTTAAAATGTAGACCCTCTAAAATCAAATCAACTAAGTAATAACCTCCAAAACTCTTCTTTCATAGTATTATTTAATTTTCAAGCTAAGGACTCCGAAATTTGAAGAAACATTGTAGCAAGTCGAAGAGGGCTCTGAAACCTCTGGGTAACGGAAAATTAAAAGAGTAATTTCATCGAGTTCGATGGGCACTATCTCCTGGACAGCAGAAATAAAAGAGTAAGTTCATCGTATTCTATAGGCACTATCCCCTGGGTAACAAAAATTGAAAGAGTAAGTTCATCGAATTTTAAGGCATTATCCCGTGGGTAACAAAAATTGAAAGAGTAAGTTCATGGAATTCTATAGGCATTATCCCCTGGGTAACAAAAATTGAAAGAGTAAATATAAAAGTGAAATGATATATATATATCGGTATCTCTTTGATGTGCCCTCGTACACATTACATACTTAAATCAGTCTCACCCAGTATCCGAAAAATCCATTAGAGAAATGATTTAAAAACTCTAGTCGGCGTAGCATAATCATCTTCATACGATAAATAGTCACTGAGGGTGTCTAATAAATTATTAACATGGCGACAGTATGCTGGGGTGAGTATAGAATAGAAGATAAGACAGTTTTTTCGAATATCTTCATGTAGTTGTCTTTTAATTAACAGACCAATTTTCGTGCTGTTTGTTAACATGTGTTTGAAAAAAATTGCATTATTGATTTGGCCAAGCATCGCTTGTTTGTCTTATAAAATATGTCAACCTTTTCGACTTAGCGATTTTAATATGTAAGAGGCATAAAATTCATGAAAGGCACTTTTTGTTGAGATTGAAGGATCTATATTTGGGGTTTAATCCGATTTTGACGAAAAGAAGGGAGTTTTATGATGCTTCAAAAGCGAGCATTTCACTGCCGAATCTGGTCACGTTTTACGATCAACCAATCAATAAATATTTATAAATTTCGGCCTGCCAGAAGCCAAGCCCTTGAAAACAAAAACTTTTTTAATAAAATTGCACATAATGATGATTCTTTTGATGTCTCTTCTAGATTCCAAATTGAAAAATCGTAGAGATCATGTGAAAATTGATCGAGTATCCAACCCCCGTATCAATCACTTACGTGAAAATTCCAAAGTTCGCAAAAATCAACACAGAGTACAGCAGTGTCGTTCGATGCAACAACCAAAATACCTGTCCAGGGATTGATGAAAACTGCGAGTTAAAAAGAGAGGAATGTTCACCCTTCACAGGGGTGGTTAGTAAGAGATGGATATCATTGTGGAAAGTGGGGGAAGAGGGCCCAAAAGCTCCAAGCGTTGAAGCTCGAAAGAGAATCAGTCTGGTTATGTTGCACAGTGGGAGAGGATATCGCGGTTTGTTTAGTTGGCTACGATCCGTCGACAAGTGACGATCGAAAATGGATAAATGTCAAAAAGTAACAAGTGACTGTGAAATATATTTCGTGATTAAAGTGAACTAAGATTAATTGTGCGATATGCAAATTGTTCAAAACTTTTTAAATGATTTTTGAAAAGACTGTGAATTGAAAAAAGTGGGACACTCATGAAAATGCCTCCGACCAGGAAATGGAGCCTCTTTTTCATGATTGCCATCATTGCTGTTGTCAAAGGTACAGATTATCATGAATTCATAATATTGTTGCCGCCAGTTTTCCGACAAATTTTTGTAATAGAAACACTTGCCTTCATCGACTTCCCAAATTATTACAAGATAATTACGACAGAACAGATATGTCATTTTTAACCTCAAATATTGGGGGTCACAAGTCAAATCCACAAAATCGGACTTCGTCATAACCTTTATCATTCCAAGTTCTAAGTATAGGCAAAATTTCTTGCCAATCGGTCATGTAATTACTGAAATACAGCGTTAGCAACAAAATCACATTTAAGTGTCAAGGATGCTACACTCGCTCAAAATCAATTATACTCTTTTAAAAACAAGTTGAAGTATCAATCATTTTGCTTTTACGGTCTATATGTACGTGGCCATAGAATGTACTACTTACTCTTCTAATTTTTGTTACCCAGGGGATAGCGCCTATAGAATTCGATGAACTTACTTTTTTGATTTCTGATGCCCAGGGGATAGTGCCTATAGAATTCGATGAATTTACTCTTTTTATTTCTGCTGCCCCGGGGATAAGGTGTTCATTTTCGTATAGCTGTTGTATTTTCAAGCAGCTGAATTCTATAATTCTATGGCTAGTTACATATAGACCATCAGAGTAGACAGTGCATTCTATGGCCACTCACATATAAAAGCTAAGCTTTTTTCTGCTCTAAAAGCAAATAAACTTGAGATTTGATAAAAAGCAGCGTCAGGAATTGTTCTAAAAAATTGGCAATGGAACAAGTGCTGCAATTTCGAATACAGCCTTAAAAATTGATATGAGCTTCATATCAAATAGGCATATTGTATCTATTGTGATTTTGAGTTTCGCATACTATAATAGTGTTATAGATAACGACAACGTTATTTTGTTTCTAGTATTTTGTATATACATACTTCCTAAATCAGTAGTGACGTTTTTAAATTTTTTGAATCGCTGGTTTAGTCAGGAAGTGATCAAATATCTCAAGGGAACAAATAGGATTATTGAATCTATTATGCTTTAAAGTTTTGCGTACTATAACTGTGTTATAGATAACATCAACGTTATTTAGTTTCTAGTGTTTTGTATATACATACTTTCTAAATCAGTAGTGACGTTTTTAAATTTTTTGAATCGCTGGTTTAGTCAGGAAGTGATAAAATATCTCAAGGGAACAAATAGGATTATTGTATCTATTATGCTTTAAAGTTATGCATACTATAACTGTGTTATAGATAATTGTAACGTAATTTTGTTTTCAGTATTTTAATTAGACATCCTTCCTCAATCAGTTACAACGTTCTTAAATTTTTTGAATCGCTGGTTTAGTCAGGAGTTGATAAAATATTTCAAGGGAACAAATAGGATTATTGTATCTATTATGCTTTAAAGTTTTGCGTACTATAACTGTGTTATAGATAACGTCAACGTTATTTTGTTTCTAGTATTTTGTATATACATCCTTCCTAAATCAGTAGTGACGTTTTTAAATTTTTTGAATCGCTGGTTTAGTCAGGAATTGATATAATATCTCGAGGGAACAAATAGGATTATTGTATCTATTATACTTTAAAGTTTTGCATACTATAACTGTGTTATAGATAACGTCAACGTTATTTTGTTTCTAGTATTTTGTACATACATACTTCCTAAATCAGTAGTGACGTTTTAAAATTTTTTGAATCGCTGGTTTAGTCAGGACTTGATCAAATATCTCAAGGGAACAAATAGGATTATTGTATCTATTATACTTTAAAGTTTTGCATACTATCACTGTGTTATAGATAACGTCAACATTATTTTGTTTCTAGTATTTTGTATATACATACTTCCTAAATCAGTAGTGACGTTTTTAAATTTTTTGAATCGCTGGTTTAGTCAGGACTTGATCAAATATCTCAAGGGAACAAATAGGATTATTGTATCTATTATACTTTAAAGTTTTGCATACTATAACTGTGTTATAGATAACGTCAACGTTATTTTGTCTCTAGTATTTTGTAGATACATACTTCCTAAATCAGTAGTGACGTTTTTAAATTTTTTGAATCGCTGGTTTAGTCAGGAATTGATATAATCTCTCAAGGGAACAAATAGGATTATTGTATCTATTATACTTTAAAGTTTTACATACTATAACTGTGTTATAGATAACGTCAACGTTATTTTGTTTCTAGTATTTTGTATATACATACTTCCTAAATCAGTAGTGACGTTTTTAAATTTTTTGAATCGCTGGTTTAGTCAGGAATTGATAAAATATCTCAAGGGAACAAGTAGGATTATTGTATCTATTATGCTTTAAAGTTTTGCATACTATAACTGTGTTAGAAATAACGTCAACGTTATTTTGTTTCTAGTATTTTGTATATACATCCTTCCTGAATCAGTAGTGACGTTTTTAAATTTTTTGAATCGCTGGTTTAGTCAGGAATTGATAAAATATCTTAAGGGAACAAATAGGATTATTGTATCTATTATGCTTTAAAGTTTTGCATACTATAACTGTGTTATAGATAACGTCAACGTCATTTTGTTTCCAGTATTTTGTATATATATCCTTCTTGAATCAGTAGTGACGTTTTTAAATTTTTTGACTAGCTGGTTTAGTCAGGAATCGATAAAATATCTCAAGGGAACAAGTAGGATTATTGTATCTATTATGCTTGAAAGTTTTGCATTCTATAACTGTGTTATAGATAAACTCAACGTTATTTTGTTTCTAGTATTTTGTATATACATCCTTCCTAAATCAGTAGTGACGTTTTTAAATTTTTTGGATCGCTGGTTTAGTCAGGAATTGATAAAATATTTTTAAGTCCTTGGTCATATAAATTGAGGTACGATAACTTCACTTTTACAGTCTATATATATGTGGCTCATTGTTTTCTGGCTGTTGTATCTTCAGGAGAAAAAACTCTATGGCCAGTTACATATAGACCGTAAAAGTGAACAATACAAGTATTCTATGGCCACTTGCTTAGTTAGTTATGCTGTAATATATTCTTTCTCTTTCAATTTCTGCTGACAAAACATTCATTGCTCAAGGCTGTTTTGTATAAATTCATATAGACTGTAAAAGTAAAGATTCTATGGCCACTTACATATAAATTGTATTAAAGACGCCATGACTGCTGATCTTGCCCATAAGCATTAATATTCATCATACAATTTATTGTATTCTCACACTGTAATATTTTTTACTCTTCCCATTTCTGTTGCCCACACAAGATACTTATTGTCTTCTAACTGTTGTACATTCTATGGCCGGGTACATATAGACCAAAAAAGTGAAGAGTAAGTGCCTTCTATGGCCACTTGCATATAGATCGTAAAAGTAAAGAGTATGGCCACTTGCATATAGACCGTAAAAGTAAAAGGTAAGTGCTTTCTATGGCCGCTTACATATAGATCGTAAAGTTAAATTATTTATTAATGACGCCATGATTAATGCTGTACTTGCTATTAATATGTTATTTTTATTTTGGACTGGATTACAATTCAATTTTCATGAACTATAAAGTCCTTATTCAGTGGAAACGAGGCGCAAAAAGTCATAGCAAGAGCCACAATTACTATTTTGATTCAAATTTACCTAAAAAGTTATTATGGTCTTAATTTTGTTGCAAGGATCAAATACAAATTACAAATTGAAGTATTGGTAATTTCACTTTTACGGTCTATATGTACGTGGCCATGAAATGTACTTACTCTTTTAATTTTTGTTACCCAGGGGATAGTGCCTACAGAAAACTTACTCTTTTGATTGCTGTTACCCAGGGGATAGTGCCTCTATAGAATTCGATGAACTGAACTTACTCTTTACTCTTTTCATTTCTGCTACCCAGGAGATAAGGCATTCGACACGCCATAACTGATCTTGCCTGGATTTCTATTCTGAATTTAGTGTGTTTTTGGGAGATAAGTTATTCTTATACTTCCATGAATTACTCTGTAATATATTTGAAATTGATTTATTTCTATATACTGATTGATTTCCAATATCTGTAATTTTACTTTTATGGTCTTTATGCAAGTGGCCATAGAATAAAATATACTCACTTTTTGAATATGGGCGGCCCAGGGGACAAAACATTTATAATTTTATAACTATTGTGCAAGAAATTTTACGGCCAGTTACATATAGACCGTAAAAGTAAAGATTGAGTTCATTCTATGGCCAGTTACATTTAGACTGTAAAGTTAAGTATCATTGACGCCATATTTTTACTATTTTAATTTCTGCTGCCCCAAAAGACAGGCCTCGCATTTTCTTGAAGTTGTTGTGTTGAAGGATAGCAGTAGTTCTATGGCCAGTTACATATAGACCGTAAAAGTGAAGTCTAAATGTTTCCTTAAGAAATATTGTGCTTTCTAAGGACAAGACTTTGTGGTACATTAGAATATTAGATATTCTGTGGCCACTTACATATACATATAGACTGTAAAAGTAAAGGACAAGTGCATTCTATGGCCACTCACATTCAGACCACGAAAATTATCCTGCTTATTATTTTGAGGCTACTGTTTATTTGTTTATTTGGACAGCAGAAATTATCGGTCATTACTTTTACGGTCTATATGTACGTGGCCATAGAATACTTACTCCTTTAATTTCTGCTACCCAGAGAATAGTGAGCTTACTCTTTTGATTTCTGCTGCCCAAGGGACAAGAGCTCGTGAAACTGTTGTAAGAAATTCTATGGCCAGTAACATATAGACCGTAACAGTAAAGGTTGAGTGCATTCTATGGCCAGTTACATATAGACCGCAACAGTAAAAGTTGAGTACATTCTATGGCCAGTTGCATATAGACTGTTAAAACACTTTTTCTTTCATCATTACTCTTTCAATTTCTGCTGCCCTAGGGGACAGGACCCGCATTGTCTTGAAATTGTTGTGTTGAAGGATAGCAATAGTTCTATGGCCAGTTACATATAGACCGTAAAAGTCTTAAGAAATTTTGAGCTTTCTAAGGACAAGTTACATTGTTGCTGCCCAAGGGACAAGACTTTGTTGTACATTGGAATATTAGATATTCCATGGCCAATTACATATACATATAGACCGTAAAAGTGAAAAATGTGTTGCATTCTATGGCCACTCACATTTAGATCCCATCAAAGTAAATTCTCTTGCTCATAATCTTAAGGTTGTTGTATGTTGAGACAGCAGAAATTCTATGACCTGTTACATATAGACCATTAAACTAAAGGAATTCTATGGTCACTCACTTATAGACCATTGAAATAAAATGTTCATGAAGCCCGAAGTAATGCGAATGATTGAAATAAAAAAGAATTTCAATTCAAATCTGTCAATATTTCACCATAAATCACAAATTGAAGTATCGGTCATTTTACTTTCACGGTCTATATGTACGTGGCCATAGAACACTTACTCCTTTTATTTCTGCTACCCCGGGGATAGTGACTGTAGTAGAATTACCTACTCTTTTGATTTCTGCTGCCCAGGGGATAAACCCGTAAGGCTGTTATAGACCGTAAAACTAAAGATTAAGTGCATTCTATGGCCAGTCACATATAGACTGTAAAAATGCTTTTCCTTTCATCAATTATTATGAATTGCACTGCGTATTTTTACTCTTTCAATTTCTGCTGCCCAGGGGACAGGACTCGCATTGTCTCAATGTTGTGTAAAAGAACAGCAGTAGTTCTACGGCCAGTTACATATAGACCGTAAAAGTGAAGTATAAATGTTTCCTTAAGAAATAAGTTACATTGTTTATTCTATGGCCACTTACATATACATATAGACCGTAAAAGTAAAGGATAAGTGCATTCTATGGCCGCCCACACATAGACCCTGCCAAATTAAAATCTTCTTGCTCATTATCTTGAGGTTATTGTATATTTAGACAGCAGAAATTCTATGGTCTGTTACATATAGACCATAAAACTAAAGATTAAGTGCATTCTATGGCCAGTTACATATAGACTGTAAAAATACTTTTCCTTTCATCAATTATTATGAATTGCACTGCGTATTTTTACTCTTTCAATTTCTGCTGCCCAGGGGACAGGTTCCGCATTGCCTTGAGATTAAAGGACAGCAGTAGTTCTATGGCCAGTTACACATAGACCGTAAGAGTAAAGTATAAATTATTTTATGAAGTAATGCAAATTACTGTTACGTTTCACTTTCACGTCATTCATTTCATCCTCATATTCTCATATTCATAAAAAAAACTGTTATTTGTTACCTGAAAAGTCACTGTGATTGCTAATTTTGACAGCTGCCTTGTCGTATTGAATGTTCCATATCGTGCTGCCGCCTAATGGATTCCCTCACCATTATTAATTTTTTCATGCCTTAGGCAAACCTTTCGTCATTTGTGTATGTTTATCTGAAGAATTATTCGATTGAGGTCGAGATGCGTGATTCCCTAAGTCACTAATTAATCACTTACTTAAGTGAAAATCAGTACTTGACTGTTTGAAGCTATTCCGGATCTAAATTATCAATAAACCATTTCAATTCTAAGGTCATTCTCCCCTCCCGTACAGGTTTGGCGATCAACCGATTGTTCAGTCGGCATTTAGGTCGCCTGGCACCCAACTTAAATAAAAAAAAAAGTCCTCCATCAATTTGTGGACGCCGTCTTCACATAGCTAGCCTGAGCCAACCAGGAAGGGGTTGTAGGGAAGTTACAGTACAAGTAAACAAGTGTCACAATCTATAATGATTAAAATCAAGAAGAATTTCCATTCAAATCATTGTAACTACAAATTGACGCATGAGTCATTTCACTTTTACGGTCTATATGTACGTGGCCATAGAACACTTACTCCTTCAATTTCTGTTACCCAGAGGATAGTGACTATAGAATTCGATGAATTTACTCTTCCAATTTCGGTTACCCAGGGGATAGTGCCTATAAAATTTGATAAACTTACTCTTTCAATTTCTGTTACCCAGGGGATAGTGTCTATAGAATTCCGTGCATTCTATGGCCACTTACATATAGACCATAAAAGTTCTTGCGCATCAGACATGAAATCACCAATAATATTAATCATGAACTTTAGTGTGTATTTTCTTACTCTTCCTATTTTCACTGCCCAGGGGATAAGATGGCTGATTACCTTGAGGCTGTTGTACATGACAGCAAAGAGTAAGTGCATTCTATGGCCACTTACATAGAGACCGTAAAAATTGAATTATTCTTCAATAACGCCATATATTTAGGCACACAAATTCTATGGCCAGTTTCATATAGACTTTCGATGCAATTTATGGACACTCACATATAGACCGTTAAAATTAATGACGCCATGACTGTTGTTATTAAGGACAGCAAAAATTCTATGCCCAATTAAATATAAGTGCATTCTATGGCCACTTATGTACATATAGACCGTCAAATTCTATTAGGAACGCCATGACTGATGCTGACATCTTGTGCAAATTACACTATTTTACTCTTTCAATTTCTGCTGCCCAGGGGACAAGACTCTCATGTCTTATGACTTTGGTACATTCAGGCAGCAAAACTTCATAGTCATTTACATATAGATCGTAAAAAGATTCTATGGCCACTTACATATAGACCGTTAAAGTAAAATTTGCATCCATAACAAAAATGTTTGGTATCTGTTTGGAATTCCCCACAATTAAATCCATTCCGCAAAGTTTACTTTCATTTCCATAATCCCTTTAATTTACCACTTTCCATCAGTGCGTCATTCATTAATTTCCTGAAAATTTGTTGCTAAATACGCCGCTGTGTAACATTTTGGCGCTAGTGTAGCACGCCGTGCGTTAGTCCACAGTAACTAGATGAGGCAGGGGAGTGACAGATCGCTACGCGGTGTCTAGCGTCTTAACTGTGACAAATTCCTTCAGCGCTAACTTGGAATTTAGTAAATTGATCACCGCTGGCTTGATGAAAACGCGCTGTAATTACGCTAATCGGTTAAACTGTCGCTTATTCTGATTTACAGCGATTATTTTCAGAACTTTTTATTCACATAAATGTCAAATTTTGGTTTGTAGGTTGGATATTTTCCCGAAGGAAGTAATTATAACACCCCTACATTTCGATCATGTAAAGGATATTTTCGAGGGCGCATTAATTCAATTCGGATCTCATCTGAAACGAGTTTCAAGATACCTTCCACCTTTCGTTATATTTGGGATGATTAAACTGTTTATCCAATTTTAGAAGAGGTACGAGAAAAATGAATGTGAATTTCAGTCAATTTTTGCTTCTTTTATAAATGAAATATTGATTTTATTAAAACACTCTTGGAATACAAGGACACAGGGGCAAATGTTGCCCCAAAAACAAGCGCTGATATAAAGCATTGAACTCTCCCAATTACAATATTTAAATTCACAATAATTTTGTCAATCCGAGTCTATATGTACATGGCCATAGAATATATTTACTCTTTCAATTTCTGTTACCCCGGGGATAGTGACTGACTACAAAATTGAATGAACTTACTCTTTCAATTTTTGTTACCCCGGGGATAGTCACCACAGAATTTGATAACTTACTCTTTCAATTTCTGTTACCCACGGGATAGTGCCTACAGAATTCGATGAACTTACTCTTTCAATTTCTGTTACCCACGGGATATGGGATATATAGACCGTTAAAGTACACAGTGCATTCTATGGCGGCTTCCATATAGACCATAAAAGTAAATTCTCTATCAAAGACGCCATGACTGAAATTTAGTTAGTTCTAGCTTCATAACTCCGCTTCTATTGTTTTTCTGTATTAATAAACAAAGCTGTAGTGGATTTTAGGGGCTAATGTGTGCCCCCTCCTCTACTATTTTCCGGATAAGTGCGTTCATCTCGTTTGGTGGAAAATGGCAGCGTTTTATTTCGGTGAGGATCCACGAGTGTGCAAGTGACGCCAGGGGAAATACAAGGACTCGGATGAGAATTGGGAATGACACTTCAATGTGAGTGTGGTTCCTGAGTGCACCTGTGACTCGTTTAAATGCCGTGTAGAAATATTGACGTTCAAATGAGTTTTGATGGACTCCCAGAAAGCGTGGGGCTGTAATTGACGGCAGAAATTCATTGAAAATGAAGCATGAGTGCTTCATTTTCATACGTACACAAAGGTGTAAATAATAGATGTAATCTTATGATAATTATCTAGATAAATCTCACGCATTATCTTCTGTAAGGGTAGTTTTCTCACTGTTTGTGAGACTGGGGACACATGTGGAACTCATTGAAAGAGAACGCTACAACGGAGTTTATTGACGGAGCGAATGTGAATTTTAGGGTAATAGTGGGCGTGAGGGAGCTTTAATGATAGGTAAATTAGGGGCATTGTTAATGTATGAAAGCCGAATGAAAGGAAAATGTGGACATTTTTTTTAAAGTCTAATGATTACAAAACCCAAATTTATCCAAAAGAATGATTCATACATCATAAAATGCAATATGAAACTCTTTGCCTGAATCAGAATTTAGATTTATCGCCTTAATACGTCCCATTATAACCAATACTTGGCAATAAGTTCAGGAATCCGTTCATATGCATATATATAGACTGCTCGCCTTGAGAATTGATATAGTTAGGAATCTGAAATTTTGCACATGGGTCTTAATGATCAAGCCAAGTAATTCTAAAATATTTTCAAAATGGCGACACTTCCGGTTATACCGGAAGTCGTCATCAATTTTTTTATATTTAATGGAATACCTTCCATTAGCAATTATATGGAGTAAAACTGCTGCCAATTTATAGGATACGAGCACGTAGCCATCTCCCTTCATTTGTTTTGTTGATAGGCTATATCCGAATAATCCTAACGTATCATCTGTGTGATTCACAATGAAAAGGCACTAATATCCTTTGAACTCAGGACTCAGAGGGGAGGATGTAAGTTGGATGATAAAGCCGTATCTAAGAGGATTGGAAGAATCAGTCAAAATAATCGACTTATGTTGTTGTAATAACCGTGAATCAATAACAAACTGTCAGAAACAAAGAAATTATCAGTAGAAAAATGTAGGAGGGAGCTTGGAGCAAAAAAAAAAACCACAAATGAAACATTTGCCTTTCCAGGAGGAGCAAAAACAAATGAGGGAATTAAAAATTCTTGTTTAGTGTAGGGAGATAAAATAGTCTTCCCACATGGCCTAACTAAACAAAGGTGTGTAGTATTTGTTTTGAAAGGGTTATTTCGACTGTCTTCAAGTACAGTTTGTGAACAAGCCTACGGTTTTAACTTAACTAATCATACATATTACATGACACCTCTAACAGCGCTATGAATCCATCTCAAATATCCATCTCCTTCTTGCACATTCACACCGTTTTTTCTCGCCCGCTCCGCCCATAACATCTGGTTCTTCTAAGGGCTTATGCCTGCGAAAAATAAGAAGAACGCAGCCGGCCTTTTCAATAGGCTTTGAAAATTTTATGATGTGAAATATTTGGAGTTTTAAGGTTGGTAGTTAAAAGTTTGTTTATGGGGTGAAATAAAGATTGCTAGAAATCGTTAAAAATGATTTTTATGGACCTTGGAGTCAATGATGAAAGAATATAATGGTGATGATTGTATTAGTAAATCTTTATGTAAATATTTAACAAAGATTCTTGATTGTATTATACATGGCTCAGTTAATGACAATTATTTCAAATCTGTCTAAGAGGGACCCTCATTAACGATTCAGCAATCAGCAGAAGTGTTTCGAAAAGAGAATTACGTCAAGACAAGATAACGATGCCTAAAATCAACATTAATTGTGAATACAAGCACTTTATACGCACCCTGTATAATATTTACAAAAACCATTGACATCATGACAAACTTTATTTCATTGTGAACATATATGCATAAAATCAAATTTTTTCAACAAAGTGAATTCAATAAAATAACATTAAACATAGAGAAGAGTTCAGAAATATAATAAGATATAGGTTGATGACGACTTCCGGTATAACCGGAAGTGTCGCCATTTTGAAAATATCTTAGAATAACTTGGCTTGATCATTAAGACCCATGTGCAAAATTTCAGATTCCTAACTATATCAATTCTCAAGGCGAGCATTCTATATATATGCATATGAACGGATTCCTGAACTTATTACCAAGTACATGCCGATTGTATATAAGCTAACAGGTCGCTAAATTCCTCTGAAAAATGAGATTCTAATAATTTTCCATTCCGATTCTGGCAAAGAATTTTATATTCTATTATGCATGCATTTTATAATGTGAAACATTTTATCGAATCCAATATTTATTGAGCAAATAAACACGCTTGAAATAATTTTGTTCAAATAAATGAATTATTAATTTTTTATGTCCAATTACATTTTATGAATATGCATTTAATACAAAATTGTAATGATTTTTGCAAAATTAATTTTTTAATGGAAATTATTATTCATTTTAAATTGAAATTATTTTTGTTTACAATGCCCCTAGAAGTCGAGTAATTTTTTTCTCAGGCTTTTGGAGTTCCATAAAGGACATAGGTGTCTGGCAAAGGACAAAAGTGTCTTAGAACAACAATACAATAGAAAACAGAGCAAAAGTAAAACTTTTGTTATCAGCATCTTTTCAATTCGTGCCCTAAATTTTCCTACTGAAATTGAATTGACTTTAGGCGGAAAATCTTTAGCTTTCTACCTGAAATGACATTTTGCCATACAAAAGAAGTATTTGAGATGGGATAGACAGCAACAGCATTACGTAATTGACTTTTATTCTAAAGATTTGGGGTTCACTGACTTTTCACATCTACAATACAATAAAATCAACTATAAACAAAGTAGCAAATATATTTTACGATACCGACACTGAAGTAACATCGTTTCGTGTTTGCCATGACAGACAGACAGTATGAGTTGTTGAGCTGTGGTCAGGAGTACCACGAATTGGAATTAAAGTCTGATTTATGTTTGCGGTGAACATAATTTTTCACGAGTAATGAAATCAGGATTTTTTGGTCTTGTTACGTCAGACGAGATAAAAATGAATCAATAGGTGGTTGAAATAAATTGCCACCTCCTATAAAACAGCTAGAATAAAGGGGACGCCAGAAAGATAGTGAAATGTAAGAAAGTATACACATGCGTAACATCAAGTTGTAAAAAAATTAATAAATATTTTTGTGGGCAGTCGAGAATAATGAAATTTGGTACGTTTATTCAGAAGGGTTGAAGGTTACTGTCCAATAAGTATCAATAATCAACAACCTCATATTCATTAAATATCAAGGGATGAAATGTAAGAAATTTACATTAGTAACACCAGATTATAAAAAAAGTAATTATAATTTTTATGGGTGACCTAGGACAACAAAAATTGGTACAATTGTTCAGGAGGGTTGAAGGTTACTGTCCAATGAGTACCAATCATCAATTATCTCATTTTCATGTCAATATTGAGGGATGAAATGTAAGAAATATATATTTTTAACACCAGACTATAAAAAATTCAATAAATAATTTTGTGGACAGCCTAAAACAATAAAAATTGGTAAGATTGTTTATAAGGGTTGAAAATTACTGCCCAATAAGTACCAATAGTCAATAACCTCATAATCATCAAATATTAAGGGATGAACTGTAAGAAATATACATAAATAACACCAGGTTATAGAAAAATTGATAATTATTTTTCTGGGGTACCTAGAACAACAAAATTTAGTACGATTATTCAAAAGGGTTGAAGGTTACTGCTCAATAAGTATCAATCATCAACAACCTCATATTTATTAAATATTAAGGGATGAAATGTAAGAAATATACATAAATAACATCAGGTTATAAAAAAATTTATAATTATATTTCTGGGCAGCCTAAAGCAATAAAATTTGGTACAATTATTCAGAAGGGTTATAGGTTACTGCTCAATAAGTATCAATCATCAATAACCTCAGATTCATCAAATATTAAGGGATAAAGTGTAAAAAATTTACATCTGTAACACCAAACTATAAAAAAAATTATAATTATTTTTGTGGGCAGCCTAAAGCAACAAAAATTGGTACGATCATTCAGGAGGGTTGAAGGTTACTGCCCAGTAAGTATCAATTATCAATAACCTCGTATACATTCAATAGTGAACAATAAAGTAAGGGATGGAATGTAAGAAATATACATTAGTAACACTAGACTATAAAAAAATTAATAATTATTTTCTGGGCAGCCTAAAGCAATAAAAATTGGCACGATTGTTCAAAAGGGTTAAACATTACTGCCCAGTAAGTACCAATTATCAATAACCTCGTATTCATTCAATAGTGAACAATAAAGTAAGGGATGAAATGTAAGAAATATACATCTGTAACATTAGACAATAAAAAAATTGATAATTATTTTTCTGGGAAACCTGGAACAATAAAATTTGGTACCTTCATTCAGAAGGGTTGAAGGTTACTGCCCAATAAGTATCAATCATCAACAACCTCATATTTATTAAATATCAAGGGAGGAAACGTAAGAAATATACATAAATAACACCAGGTTATAAAAAAAAATTATAAATATTTTTGTAGGCAGCCTAAAGCAATAAAAATTGTTACGATTGTTCAGAAGGGTTGAAGGTTACTGCCCAATAAGTACCAGTCATCAATAACCTCATATGATTTCAATATTAAGGGGTGAAATGTAAGAAAAATACATGAATAACACTAGAATATAAAAATATTGATAATTATTTTTCTGGGAAACCTGGAACAATAAAATTTGGTACGATTATTCAGAAGGGTTGAAGGTTACTGCTCAATAAGTATCAATCATCAATAACCTTATATTCATCAAATATTAAGAGATGAAATGTGAAGAGAATATATTTGTAACACCAAACTATAAAAAAATTTATAAATATTTTTCTGGGCAGCCTAAAGCAATAAAAGTTGGTAAGATTGCTCATAAGAGTTGAAGGTTACTGCCCAATAAGTACCAATCATCAATAACCTCGTCTTCATGAAATTTCAAGGGATGAAATGTAGGGAAATATACATTTGTTGCACCTGACTGTAAAAAAATTAATAATTATTTTCCTGGGCCGGCTAGAGCAATAAAAATTGGTACGATTGTTCATAAGGGTTGAAGGTTACTGGCCAATAAGTACCAATAATCAATAACTTCATATTCATTCCAATATTAAGGGATGAAATGTAAGAAAAATACATAAATAACACCAGAATATAAAAAAAATAATTATTATTTTTTTGGGTAGCCTAGAACAATAAAAATTGGTACGATTGTTAAGGAGGGTTGAATATTACTGTCCAATAAGTACCAATCATCAATAACCTTATATTCATTTCAATATTAAGGGATGTTATGTAAGAAATATACATTTGTAACACCAGATTATGAAAAAATTTATAATTTTTTTTGTGGGCAGCCTAAAACAATAAAAATTGGTAGGATTATTCTAGAGGGTTGAAGGTAACTTCCCAAACTTTATATTCATGAAATATTAAGGGATGAACTGAATGGGGGTTGAAAAAAAAAATATTTTTTTCAGTTTAATATTGTCGGGAAATAAATTTATTTGAAGAATGATTATATGTTAATCCACCCCTGCGCAGAAGCTCGCTTAAGCCGTCCAAAAAGTGACGCTACAGCAGCCACGCGACCAGAGATAAATTCCCAAATTTAATTTTCGTGTTTAGGGAAATTTCATTACTGGATTTTCATTCAGAGCATCACAGACAACGCGACAATGCGTTAGTCTTTTTATCAACGCAAATAACGAACAATATAGCGCAGAAAGAGGATCTAGTACGCTACGTTGACTTGTGGACTTTTGTTCGCACGCCGTCATGCAAGAAAATTGTAATTTGTATAATCAAAACTAAATAAATACACTCTGGAAGTAGTAGGGACATTACGGAACCTTTACCAATTATAAATTAAATTTTATATATTATTTAGAAGCCAACGAACTCTTAGAAGAAACAACTGCACATAATTTACAACTTTTATCGTCTGTCAACTATTAAAAGCTCTGTTACTCAATTGTTTCACAAAAACAACATATTTACTTATTTTATTTGAGGGATTAAATATTAATATTGAACGACTTTATCGGTGCTATAAAACGAAGTTTTATATTTCACGCCCCACTGAACAATATGATCGTTTGCTTTGTTTCACATTCGCTTTTTATTTTAAAAGTTATGGTTTCCTATATAAATACAGGTGTATGTAGGTACTTTAATTACACTGCATTTGTTTAAAGCTATTCTGAACGAGGTTGAGATTTATTGTTCATAAAGTTACTTGTTTTGAGTGAATTTGTTTGGGTTTGTTACGTACAGTTTTGCGCACGAATTTTCTTATTATAATTCTTCAATTAGTCCTATACAATATTCAGTTTTCGGTTTTGCTCTAGAGCCAATAGTTCGCCCAAAAAACGATCAAACTGTTTTAATTAATTGACGTTCCTAACTGCAACCAACTTAACAATAATGCTCTTCAGATTGCAGGCGCTCTAAAACTATAACTAATTATATTCTGATACAAATATTTGCAATGCTTCCTTTTAAAAATATTAATATACACAATTTGAATATTTAATTAAACCTGCGGTGTAGTTTCTCCGGAAAAGCTCAGTATTAATTAAGCCCCAGATAGTTTTTCCGGTCGCGTCTGTCTGCGGGAGCTTTTTATTTTCAGAGGTAAGATAATATAAATTACAGAGAAAACAATGACATGAATTCTGTGCAATCATAAAATGTAGGATTTTCTATGCAATATTTTAATTAAACTCTGGAATATTTCTCTGCGGGTTACATACACGTATTTCCTGCAAAAAATATCTATATAGTTCCAGTAGAATACCTGGAATGCATATACTTCCTGTTGAATACTCTGGAAATACCTATATTTCCTGTGAAATACTTCTGTAATACCTGTAACTATTAGGAAATATCCTGTGGAATGTTTGTATAACTTGAGAATATATTATTTTCTATGGAATATCTGCTCTTTCTTCCGAATACTTTCTGGAGGATACCCATGAATTACCTGTACGTATTTCCTGTGGAATCATCCTGAAATATGTGTACTTCCTTCAAAACACTTTTAGAAACCTGAAATTTCAGTGAAATACATTCATATTTCTCTGGAATTCCTGTATTCTTTCAGAATCTTTTATTTTCTGCAGAATATCCGTACTTTCTGTAGAATACTGTACTTTTTCTGAGATATTTGTAATCTTCTGGAATATTTGTATTTCCTGTGGAATATCAATACTTCCTATGGAAGACCAGTAGTTCTTTTGGAATACTTGTACTTCCATTTGAACGTATGTACTGCCTTTGAAATATCTGAACTTTTCCAAGAATATCTATACTTCCTTTGAAATAGAATATCTGTACTTCCTTTGGAATACCTGTACTTCATTCGAAATACCTGTACTTCTTTCAAAATACCTGTTCTTCTTGCAAAATACTTGTACTTTTTTGGAATACCTGTACTTGTTTTGCTATACCTTAACTTTATAAAATACTTGAACTTGCTTAAAAATACCTTGACTTGTCCTGAATACTTGTACTTTTTCTGGAATACCTGTACTTCTTTTAGAATACTTGTAACTTCCTTTTGAATACTTGTACTTTGAAATATGTGTACTTCTTATGGAATACATGTACTTTCTATGAAATACTTGTACTTTCTTTGGAATGTCTGTACTTCATTTAAAATACCTGTACTTCCTTTGGAATGCCTGTACTTCCTTCAAGAGGCCTGTATTTTTTTTATATACCTGTACTTGTTTTGCAATACCGAAACCTTTTTGGAAAACCTGAACGGGCTCAGAAATACCTTCACTTTTCCTGGAATATCTGTATTTCTTTTGAATAACTTGTACTTCCTGTGTAATGATTGTACTTTGAAATACCTGTACTTCTTTTGGAATACCTGTACTTTCCTTGGAATACCTAGACTTCCTTTGAAATGCCTGTACATTTCTAGAATACCTATACTTGTCTTGAAATACTTCAACTTTTTCGGAGTACTTAAAGTTGTTTGAAAATTCCTGTATTTCTCCTGGAATACCTGTACTTCTTTTGGAATGAAATACCAGTACTATCATTGGAATACCTGTACTTCCTTAGAAATACCTGTACTTCCTTAGAAATACCTGTACTTCTTCTGGAATACTACAGCTAATTTTAATATACCTGTACTTTTTTCGGTATACTTGAACTTAATTTGTGATACCTGTACTGTTTTTGGAATACCTATACTTTTCTTAAAATGCCGGAAGCTTCTTTGAAATACCTGTTCTTTTTTTGGGATACTTGTACGTGTTCTGGAAATCCTAAATTTGTTTAGAAATACCTGAACTTCTTTTAGAAAACCTGTACTTTTTTCGAAATATTTGTATTTCCTTCGAAAAATTTGTACTGTTCTCTGATACTTGTACTTTGAAATAGCAGTGGATACTTCATTCCTGAACTCATTTTGGAATTCATGTACTTGTTTTGAAATACTTATACTTATTTCAGGATACTTTTACTTGTTTTGAAATACCTATACTTGCTTGGGATAAATGGTTCCCTTTGAAATACCTGTAAGTCTTTTGGAATACTTGTACTTTCTCTGGATTACTTATACTTTGAAATACCTGTACCTCTTTTAGAATACCTGAGCTCATTTCAGTATACCTATACTTTTTTTGGATTACCTGAGCTCAATTTGTAATATCTGTACCCCTTTTGGAATACCTGTACCTTCCTTAATATGCCTGTAGCTTCTTTGGAATACATGTACTTTTTTGGAATACCTGTACTCCCTTTGAAATACCTGTCCTTTTTTCGAAATACTTGTACGTATTCTGGAAAACCAGAATTCATTTTCAAATAAATGAACTTGCAGTTCTTCGGGAATACTTGTATTCATTTTGGGATACTTGTACTTGTTTTGGAATATCTGTACTTGTTTTGGAATACCTGTGCTTCCTTTAGAATACCGATACCTCCTTTGAAATACTTGTACTTTCTTTGGAATACTTGTACTCCTTTTGGAATATTTGTACTCCTCTTAGAATACCTGTCGTTCCTTTGGAATAATTGTTCTGGAAAACCTGAATGAATTTTCAAATACCTGAACGTGCAGTTCTTCTGGAATACCTGTACTACTTTTGAAATACCCATACTTCTTTTGGAATACTTGTACTTCCTTTAGAATACTTGTGCTTTGAAATAGCTGTACTTATTTTGGAATACCTGAACCTATTTTGGAATACCTGCACTTGTTTGGAAATACTTGTACTGAATTTTGATACTTGTACTTGCTTGAATAAGCTGTATTTCTTTTGGAATACCTAAACTCATTTTGAAATACTTGTACTCATTTTGGGATACTTGTACTTGTTTTGGAATACCTATACCTGTTTTGGAATACCTGTGCTTGTTTTAGAATACCGATACCTCCTTTAAAATACTTGTACTTTCTTTGGAATACTTATACTCCTTTTGGAATATTTGTACTCCTCTTGGAATACCTGTTGTTCCTTTGGAATAATTGTTCGGGAAAACCTTGAATGAATTTTAAAATACCTGAACTTGCAGTTCTTCTAGAATACCTGTACTACTCTTGGAATACCTGTACTTCCTTTGAAATACTTGTATTTCCTTTGGAATACTTGTGCTTTGAAATAGCTGTACTTATTTTGGAATACCTGAACTTATTTTGGAATACCTGCACTTGTTTTGAAATACTTGTACTGAATTTTGATACTTGTACTTGCTTGAATAAGCTGTACTTCTTTTGGAATACCTGAACTCATTTTGAAATACTTGTACTCATTTTGGAATACTTGTACTTATTTTGGAATACCTATACCTGTTTTGGAATACCTATGCTTCCTATAGAATATCGATACTTCCTTTGAAATACTTGTACTTTCTTTGGAATACTTGTACTCCTTTTAGAATGTTTGTACTCCTCTTGGAATACATGTCGTTCCTTTGGAATAATTGTTCTGGAAAACCTGAATGAATTTTCAAATACCTGAACTAGCAGTTCTTCTGGAATACCTGTACTACTTTTGGTATACCTGTACTTCCTTTGGAATACTTGTATTTCCTTTGGAATACTTGTGCTTTGAAGTAGCTGTACTTCTTTTGGAATACCTGAACTTATTTTGGAATACCTGCACTTGTTTTGGAATACTTGTACTGTATTTTGATACTTGTACTTGCTTGAATAAGCTGTACTTCTTCTGGAATACATGAACTCATTTTGAAATACTTGTACTCATTTTGGGATACTTGTACTTTTTTTGGAATACCTATACTTGTTTTGGAATATCCGTGCTTCCTTTGGAAGACCTGTATTTCTTTTCTGTAACTTTTGTACTTCGAAATATCTGTACTTGCTTTGGAATATCTAATCCTATTCTAAAATACCTGTACTCCTTTTGGAATATTTGTACTTCCTTTGGAATACTTGTACTTCTTCTGGAATACTTAAGCTTATTCTTGAATACTTGTACTCTTTTTGGAATACCAGTCCTTTTTCTTTGGAATACTTGTACTTGTTCTGGAGAACCTGAATTCATTTTGAAATACCTGAATTTGCAGTTCTCCTGGAATACTCATACTTCTTTTGGAATACCTATACTTGTTTTAGAATACCTGTACTTCCTTTGGAAATATTTCTTCTTTGAAATAGCTATACTTCTTTTGGAATACCTGTATTAGTTTTGAAATACGTGTACTTATTGTAGAATACTTGTACTTGTTCTGAAATACCTATACTTGTTCTGGAATACCTGTGTTTCCTTTGAGAAACCTGTGTTTCCTTTGGAATACCTGTACTTCCTGTGGAATACTTGTACTTTGGAATAGCTATACTTCTTTTAGACTACATGAACATATTTTGGAATACCTGCACTTGTTTTGGAATACTTGTACTGTATTTTAATACTTGTACTTGCTTGACTAAGCTGTACTTCTTTCGGAATATCTGAACTCATTTTGAAATACTTGTACTCATTTTGGGATACTTGTACTTGTTTTGGAATACCTATACCTGTTTTGGAATACCTGTGCTTGTTTTAGAATACCAATACCTCCTTCAAAATACTTGTACTTTCTTTGGAATACTTATACTCCTTTTGGAATATTTGTACTCCTCTTAGAATACCTGTCGTTCCTTTGGAATAATTGTTCTGGAAAACCTTGAATGAGTTTTAAAATACCTGAACTTGCAGTTCTTCTAGAATACCTGTACTACTCTTGGAATACCTGTACTCCCTTTGAAATACTTGTATTTCCTTTGGAATACTTGTGCTTTGAAATAGCTGTACTTATTTTGGAATACCTGAACTTATTTTGGAATACCTGCACTTGTTTTGAAATACTTGTACTGAATTTTGATACTTGTACTTGCTTGAATAAGCTGTACTTCTTTTGGAATACCTAAACTCATTTTGAAATACTTGTACTCATTTTGGGATACTTGTACTTGTTTTGGAATACCTATACCTGTTTTGGCATACCTGTGCTTCCTATAGAATACCGATCCTTCTTTGGAATACTTGTACTTTCTCTAGAATACTTGTACTCCTTTTGGAATGTTTGTACTCCTCTTGGAATACATGTCGTTCCTTTGGAATAATTGTTCTGGAAAACCTGAATGAATTTTCAAATACCTGAACTAGCAGTTCTTCTGGAATACCTGTACTACTTTTGGTATACCTGTACTCCCTTTAAAATACTTGCATTTCCTTTGGAATACTTGTGCTTTGAAATAGCTGTACTTATTTTGGAATACGTGAACTTATTTTGGAATACCTGCACTTGTTTTGGAATACTTGTACTGTATTTTGATACTTGTACTTGCTTGAATAAGCTGTACTTCTTTCGGAATATCTGAACTCATTTTGAAATACTTGTACTCATTTTGGGATACTTGTACTTGTTTTGGAATACCTATACTTGTTTTGGAATATCCGTGCTTCCTTTGGAAGACTTGTATTTCCTTTGGAATACTTGTGCTTTGAAGTAGCTGTACTTCTTTTGGAATACCTGAACTTATTTTGGAATACCTGCAATTGTTTTGAAATACTTATACTGTATTTTGATACTTGTACTTGCTTGAATAAGCTGTACTTCTTCTGGAATACATGAACTCATTTTGAAATACTTGTACTCATTTTGGGATACTTGTACTTGTTTTGGAATACCTATACTTGTTTTGGAATATCCGTGCTTCCTTTGGAAGACCTGTATTTCTTTTCTGTAACTTTTGTACTTCGAAATATCTGTACTTGCTTTGGAATATCTAAGCCTATTCTAAAATACCTGTACTCCTTTTGGAATATTTGTACTTCCTTTGGAATACTTGTACTTCTTCTGGAATACTTAAGCTTATTCTTGAATACTTGTACTCTTTTTGGAATACCAGTCCTTTTTCTTTGGAATACTTGTACTTGTTCTGGAGTACCTGAATTCATTTTGAAATTCCTGAATTTGCAGTTCTCCTGGAATACTCATACTTTTTTTGGAATACCTATACTTGTTTTAGAATACCTGTACTTTCTTTGGAAATATTTGTTCTTTGAAATAGCTATACTTCTTTTGGAATACCTGTATTAGTTTTGAAATACGTGTACTTATTGTAGAATACTTGTACTTGTTCTGAAATACCTATACTTGTTTTGGAATACCTGTGTTTCCTTTGAGAAACCTGTGTTTCCTTTGGAATACCTGTACTTCCTGTGGAATACTTGTACTTTGGAATAGCTATACTTCTTTTAGACTACATGAACATATTTTAGAATACCTGTATTTGTTTTGAAATATGTGTATTTGCTTTGGAGTACTTGTACTTGTTTTGAAATACCTATACTTGTTCCAGAATACCTGTACTTCCTTTGGAATGTCTGTATTTTGAAATACTTGTACTTCTTCTGAAATACTTGAACTTATTCTGGAATACCTTTACTGGTCTTGGAATATCTGTACTTATTTTGGAATTCCTATACTTTTCTTGGAATACCTTTACTTTTTTTGGAATACCTGTACTTTCCTAAAACATTTGTACCTATTTCGGGATACTTGTACTTGTTTTAGAATACCTATACTTGTTTTGGAATACTTGTGTGTCCTTTGGAATATCTGAACTTCCTTTGGAATACCTATACTTTGAAATACCTCTACTTCTCCTGGAATACCTGAACTTATTTTGTAATACCTGTACTTCGGAATACTTCTACTTGTTCTGGTACACCTGAACTTATTTTGGAATACTTGTACTTGTTTTGGTATATTTGTACTTATTTTGGAATACCTGTACTTATATCAGAAGTCCTGTACTTATTTTAGAATTCCTGTACTTTTTTTGGGGAATACCTGAACTTGTTTCAGATTATCCTTATTTCTGGAATACCTGTACTCATTTTGGAATACCTGTACTTTGGAATACTCGTATTTTATCATACTTATACTTTGGAATAGCTGTAATCTTTGAAATAACTGTATTTTTTCATGGAATACCCGTACTTTTTCTATAATATCTGTATTCCCTTCAGCATATTTGTACTTTGAAATACCTGTACTTCTTCTGGAATATTTACACTTCTATTGGAAAACTTGTACTTCCAAATGAATTACATGTACATTCATCCTACGAAATATTAAAATTATCAAGTCATAAAATTTATGAATAGCGTGAAAGGGACCAAATATTTTAATAGCATAAAGTAAGTGTTTATGGGTAATATTTCTATCATCACCAAGATAATTGAACCAAGGAATGTCATAAAATCTATTTAAGAAAACTCATATTCCAAAAAATACACAATTTATTACAGAATTAGAGAATTCATCGTTTGAGGATCAAAAATAGGTTTTTATTTTAAGAAATTGAACAAAAGGATGTCAAAATAAATTCAGAGCCTCCTACATGCTCAACAATGGCACATTATACTTGACTAATGTTGGATCTAAATACTTGAAATATTCAAGAAACGTAAAAACGTTAAAAAGATTTAATTTATGTAGGTTAGTCCCATTACAGTCGCCTAATATGGCGCACTAACTCAACTTTATTTTGTTTTTCTTTACGACCAATTGTTTTTGTGTTTACCTCTAACGATTCCCACTTTCATAATGTAGAGTGTTTGGGAATTTAGTTTATTGGGTTGTTGTAATCACATTAACATTAAAACGGAATAAAGAAGCCAAAGGAGATATTAAGAAGATAAACGACGTGACAGATTAAAGTGTCAAGATTGTGTTATATATTCATGGGTCTTTAACATCTAATAGCTTCCCATATGGCGTCAAATGCAGGTTATTTCATCCCCCGGCAGAAATATGCATCTGGAGGACACACCTCTTTGAGTTGTTATTCTTTCCGCCGGGTTTTGAACCCAAGTCTGTGATACTAATCACAGGGTGGAACAACAAGGGTCCAGCCCGCCCATTGAGCTATTGTGCCGCTTCCGGCCTGAAGGGCACGTGGCCAGGTGCCTAAATAAATATTCAGCTAACAGAATTTGTTTGTTCAGATTTCGCTGAATTTTTAATCGATAAAACTGCATTTTGCACCCCCGTAAATTCAGCTAATCTGCAATAATACAAACCACAACATATGTCAACATTTCCCCCTTCCTTTATTCACAAAATCATTCAATGGTGAGTAATGATGCGATTTTCAGGTAGGGGATGATAATACACCCCCTGGCTTCCCTTACCCACTCGTGCAAACTGCATGCGTTGCAAATTTTCAATCGAAATATGCACCATCATGATTTGATCATCAACTTTCGTTGCGTGGCGTGCAACACGTTGCAATAAGGGCGAAATGTTTGCAGGATCAACCCCTTGAGAAATAGCCGAAGTAATTAAGACATCTTCCCGAAAGTAAAATAGCTGATTTTTAAAATAAAATTACTTTTCACCACAATGCTGCATCAATCTCAACCCCAGTGAACGGTGCTCATCCTCGATATGAGAAATAATGTGAATATATCTGAAGAAAAGTCCCTTCAAGGTGATAAGTTTTCATAAATATGACGTGCTGGTATGTTTTATGATAAATACATCCGGTTTATGTATTTGAAATGGGTTTTTTCGTATTTACTGTTAGGATATATGGAAAAGATTCGTTGGGAAGTGAGAATTCTGCAAATTGGATATTTTGTTGCAAAAATAAAACAAATAATAAAAGTTCTCGCAAATAACTACGTGAAAAATGTGAAATATTCATTAATAACAACAACAAACAATTTAATTGAAAATTTTTATCATGAAATACATATTTTTCGCAAAATTCGACCGTACTTTGATAGCAGCGTGAGCTAAAGTACTTTACCGCACTCTTAAATCTGACAAATACAAGAAAAATCAATCAGTCCACTAATAAAACAGACCTTCATGAAAATCAGTTCCAAATCTTGGCTTACTTGAATAAACAGCCTGCGAAAAAGTACTTTACCGCACTCAAAATGATGTGCGTAACCTGAGAAATGCAACGATAATCAATCAGTCCATCTATAAAAGGAGCTTCCATGCTAATCAGTCCCAAATCTTGTCTAACTAATAATAAACACTTAATAAACGTCTTTACTTTAATAGCAGTGCTATAAAGTACTTTATCACACTCAAAATGATGTACTAAGCCTGAGGAATACAAGAAAGATCAATCACTGCACCTATAAAGGAAATTTTCATGTACATCAGCTCCAAATCTAGACTAACTGGAAATAATCTCTTGGTGAACGTCTTTACAGTGCGATATAGTACTTTACCGCACTCAACATGATGTGCTAAACCTGAGTCCATCTATAATGAAAACATTCATGCAAACCAGTCCCAAATCTTGGCTAACGTACAATAAACTCTTAGAGAACGTCTTTATTTTAATAGCAGCCTGCAATAAAGTACTTTATCGCACTCCAAATGATGTACTTTCCCTGAGAAATACGGAAAAGATAAATGGGCAATGCAAATCAGTCCCAAATCTTGGCTAACTCAAAAAAATTCTTAGTGGACAACTGTATTTGAATAGCAGTGCGATAAAGTAGTTTACCGCACTCATAATAATGTACTTAGCTTGAGTAATATAAGAAAGATCAATCAGTACATCTATAAAGGTAATTTTTATGTAAATCCGTCCCAAATTTTAATGAACTAACAATAAACTCCTAGTACTTTAATAGCAATGCCTTCATGCAAATCAGTCTTAAATCTTGACTAACTCAAGATAAATCCTGAAAGCAGTGCAATAAAGTACTTTATCGCACTCAAAATGATGTGCTGAACCTTAGGAATAAGAGGAAGATCAATCATTCCACATATAAAATAAGCTTTCCACCAAATCTGTCCTAAATCTTGACTTACTACAATAAACCCTTACGGGACGTCTTTAATTTAATAGCAGTGCGATAAAGTACTTTACCGCACTCAAAATGATGTGTTAAACCTAAGCAATATGAGAATGAGCAATCAGTCCACCTATAAAGGAAGCCTACATGCAAATCAGTCCCAAATCTTGGGTGACTAACAACAAACGTCTTTACTTCAATAGCAGTCTGCAATAAAGTACTTTTCCGCACTCAAAATGATGTGCTGCACCTAAGAACTATCAGGAAGGTCAATTAGTCTATCAATTAAAGAAGTCTTTATGCAAATCAGTCCCAAATCTTAGCTAACTGAAAATAAACCCTTAGTGAACGTCTTTACTTTGATATTAGTGCAATAAAGTATTTTATTGAATTCAAAATGATGTGCTGAACTTGAGGAATATCAATCAGTCCTCCTTTAAAGAAAGCCTTCATGCAAATCAGTCCCAAATCTTGACTATAACAATAAACCCTTAATAGACGTCTTTTCTTCAATAGCAGTGCGATAAAATACTTTACCGCACTCAAAATGATGTGTTGAACCTAAGGAATATAAGAATGATCAATCAGTCTACCTATAAAGGAAGTCTACATGCAAATCAGTCCCAAATCCTGCGTGACTAACAACAAACGTCTTCATTTCAATAGCAGCCTGCAATAAAATACTTTTCCGCACTCAAAATGATGTGCTGAACCTGAGAATTACCAGGAAGGTCAATTAGTCTATTAATAAAAGAAGTCTTCATGCAATATGACCCCAAATCTTGACTAACTGAAATCAAACTTTCAGTGAACGTCTTCACTTTCATAGCAGTGCAATAAAGTACTTCACCCCACTCGAAATTAAGTGCTAAGTCTGAGAAATACGGAACAGACACAAAGGCGGTATTTGCCAACTGAGAGAGTAAGCTTTCATGGAAATCCATATCACATCTTGATTAATTGAGAATAATTCTTTAGTGAACGTCTTTACTTCAATAGCAGTGCGATAAAGTACTTTACCGCACTCAAAATGATGTGCTAAACCTGAGCATTACAAGGAATATCAATCAGTCGACCTATAAAGGAAGCCTTAATGCAAATCAGTCTTAAATCTGGACTAACTTGAAATTAACCCTTGAAGCAGTGCAATAAAGTATTTTAGCGCACTTAAAATGATGTGTTGAACCTGAGGAATACGAGGAAGATCAATCAATCCACTTATAAAGGGAGCCTTCATGCAAATCAGTTCCAAATCTTGACCAACTTAAAATAAACCTTTAATAGACGTCTTTTATTTAATAGTAGTGCGATTAAGTACTTTACCGCACTCAAAATGATGTGCTGAACCTGAGGAAGGAAAGCCTTCCTGCAAATTAGTCCTAAATTTCGGCTAACTAACAACAAACTCTTAGATAAGTCTTTACTTCAATAGCAGCCTGCAATAAAGTATTTTACCGCACTCAAAATGATTTCCCAAACTTGAGGAATACGGGTGATGGTCAATCAGTCCAAAAGGAACAAAAGGGTGATGTTTGCTCACAATTAAAAGAACCTTTCATGTAAATCAGTCCAAAATGTTGGCTAACTGAAAATAAATCTTGGGAAACGTTTTTACTTTAATAGCAGGCTGCGATAAAGTATTTTATTGCACTAAAAACACTAAGGAATACGAAAAGGACGAAAGGGCGATGTTTGTCTACGGATGAAGAAAGCTCCCAAATGAACTGAAAATAAACACTTAGTAAGCGTCTTTTTTTCAATAGCAGTACGATAAAGTACTTTACCGCACTCAAAATGCTGTGCTGAATCTGAGGAATATGAGGAAGATCAATCAGTCCACCGAATTTTGGCTAACTAACAATAAATCCTCAAGAAACGTCTATACTTTAATAGCAGCCTGCAATAAAGTACTTTACCGCACTCAAAATGATTCCCTAAACTTGAGGAACGCGGGAGAAGATCAATCAATCCAAAAAGGACGGAAGGACGATGTTTGCCCACATGGAAAGGAAGCCTTCATGCAAATCAGTCCTAAATCTTGGCAAACTAAAAATAAACCTTTACTGGACGTCCTTACTTCAATAGCAGTGCGATAAAGCACTTTACTGCACTAAAAATGATGTGCTCAACCTGAGGAATACAATCAGTCCACCTATAAAGGAAGCCTATATGCAAATCAGTCCCAAATCTGGTTTAATTTAAAATGGACAACTTTTCTTTAATAGCAGTGCGATAAAGTCCTTTATCGCACCCAACCCTAATTGGAATCAATAAGCAGGAGCTCCATCGTAATCGCTCCAGAACTTCTGCAATATTTTCATGATAAAAACGACATTCAAAGTTGGAAAAATGCTCATTAATATCAGAACAAATGACATACAAATATCTCTTCCTTATCACTCGAACATATCTCCATGTAAACGTCACATGACAAAGCTTCAAATCATAAGTATAGCTTAGAACAAACGATACTTTGTATACCGTTCCCAGAACTCGACCATCAATCATTTAAACTATTAATACTCAAAAAGAATCCATCAGAGAAAAACAATTTGTAATCATTAGGACAGTTGGAATATTTTTACCATTTTAAAGATGTGATCGCAACCAAAGTAAGAGCAAAATAGCTTGTACCAAATTAAAAATACACACCTAGAATTTAAACGGGAATAAATCATTTTGTTGGTTATTCTAACTAGGTGGGCTGTGTAGGCTTCGGTACATTTAGATATAATGGTTCGATAAGGGTGATTTCTACGCTGTGAGTCAGTCTTTACAAAATTGCTGCCCACAGAGAATCTTACAAGAAATAAATTATATTGTAATACTGTTGCTTCTATTATCTGATTTTTTTTTGTTGTTATTATAATGTTTATCAAACTCCGCTTCAGAATTGGTATCCTTATAGATGTCCTTCTAAAGCCTGTACTCTTACAGACGGTTGTACCATTTCCTTCAAGAATTCGTCTAGCAGTAGGCACCACTGAAATGGTACTTGTAAAACCCAGGGCGTAATTTTGATTGTTTTTTATTCAGATATAACTACTCTAGTTCAGTTACGTACCATTTTCTTGTAAATGGTACGACTGTAGTCTTTGTAGGGTCGACTGACAGTCGTACCATTTTCCACCAAAGTTCAGGGCTCCTGACGACATTTCCTGAAACTTTCCTGTTCCCAATATTGTCATATAATCTGCACGATCGAGTATCCTACCACGTTTTGTCTTTCAAGAGTTCGTCTACCATCTGCACAGTCCTTGACCAATTATCTTACAACATCCAGTCCTTCAGAAGTTCGTCTACCATAAGGCACCTTAAAAATGATATCTTTGTAGACTCTTATTGTCTCTTTAGTCCAATTACTTGCTGTTTACTTGTAAATGGTAAAAATGTGGTCTTTGTACCATTTAAAAAAAAATCAGTGCTTCTGAAATTGGTTCAAAAAACTTTTCTGCTACTCATATTCTTAAATCGTCTGCCCAGTCCATTATCGATTATCTTATAACGTTCAGTCCTTCAGGAGTTCGTCTACCAGTAGGCACCTTAAAAATGGTATTCTTGTAAACATCCTCGAGAAGCCTAAAGGCGTAATTTTAATTGTTTTTAATACAGATATAACTACTTTAGTCCAGTTACTATTTCCTTGTTGATGGTACGACTGTGGTCTTTGTAGGATCGATTGATGGTTGTACCATTTTAAAAAAAACTTCGTTTCCTGTAACTTTCCTTTTACTAATATCGTCATAACGCCTGCTCAACCAATAATCGGTTATCCTACTTTAATTCAGACCTTCAGGAGCTCGTCCACCAATAGGCACCTTGAAAATGGTATTCTTGTGGAAATCCTCGTAAAGCCTATTTTTATACAAACATAATTACTACTCACCATTTTCTTATAAATGGTACGACTGCTGTCTTTGTAAGACTGACCAACAGTCGTACCATTTTTCAATATGATCAGGGCTCCTGGCATCATTTCTTAGAACTCTCTTGATATTAATATTATCACACCGTCTGCATTGTCGATGGTTGAGTATCCTACAAGACTTAGTCTTTCAGGAGTTCGTCTACCAGTCGGCACCCAAAAAATTGTGTCTTTATAGACTTCCTCGTAAAGCCTAAATGTGTAATTTTGGCTGTTTTAGTACAGATATTACTACTTTGATCCAAATACTTACAGTTTCTTTGTGAATGGTACGACTGTGGTCCTTGTAGGGCTGACTGACGGTCGTACCATTTTTTAACAAACTTGAGGCCTTCAGCATCATAACTTAAAACCTTCTTGTTACGAATATTGTCATATCGTCTGCACTGTCCATGATCGATTATCTCATAACGTTCAGTCTTTCAGAAGTTCGTCTACCAGTAGGCATCACAAAAATGGTATCCTTGCGGGCATTCCCGTAAAGCCTGTACTCTTATTGCCTCTTTAATAGAAAGCTCGTAATCTTAATTGTTTTTTATACAGTCATATCGTCTGCACATTCGATGATTGAATATTTCAGCACAATCAGTCTTTCAGGAGTTCGTCTGGCACCAAAGAAATGATATCCTTGTGGTCATCCTCCAAAGCCTGTACTTCTATTGTCTCTTCAATGGAAAGGACATAATCTTGATTGCTTTTTGTACAGATATAACCACTTTGATCCAGTTACTTGAAGTTTTCTTGTAAATGGTACGACTGTAGTCTTTTTAGAGTTGACTGATGGCCATACCATTTTCCAACAAGGTACAAGGCCTCCTGCATCGTTTTCTTTTACTAATATTGTCGGCATTAATCGAGTATCCTACCGCATTCAGTCTTTCAATAGTTCGTCTACCACTAGGCACCTCAGAAATGGTATCTTTGGTCATCATCGAAAAGCCTGTATTTTTTTTCAGTCTTTTTAGTGGAAGAGGCGTAACCTTGATTGTTTTTCAAACAGATATGACTGCTTTAGTCCAGTTACTTATCATTTCCTTATGAATGGTACTGTGGTCTTTGAAGGGTCGATTGATTTTTACCATTCGCCAGCAAAATTTAGGGCTCCTTATATCGTTTACTGTTACATTGTTATATTGTCTGCATAACGGATGATCAAGTATCGCACTACGTGCAGTTCTTCAGGAGCTCGTTTACCAGTAGGCACCTCAAAAATGGTATCCTTGTGGGCATCCTCGTAAAGGCTGTACTCTTATTGTCTTTTTAGAAGAGATTATTCTTTAAACAGTTTCTTGTGGATGGCATAACTGTGGTCTTTGTAGAATTGACCAACGGTCGTACCATTTTTTGAAAAAATTCAGGGCTACTGGCCTCTCTTCCTGATTTTTGTTTGTTATGTATATTGTCATATGTCTGCACAGTCGGTGATCGAGTATCTTACAATGTTTAGTCCTTTATGGTTTCGTCCATCAGTACGCACCCTGAAAATGGCATTCTTATAGACATCCTCATGGAACCCAGAAACGTAGTCTTGATTGTTTCTCATACAAATATAATTTCTTTAGTTGCTTACCGTTTTTCTGTAAAGGGTGTGACTGTCGTCTAATGGTCGTACCATTTTTGAACAAATTCAGGGCTCCTGGCATCGTTTCCTGAAATTTTTCTGTAACCAATATTGTCATATCGTCTGCTCAGATGATGATTAATTTAGTATCTCACCACAATCAGTCCTTTAGGAGTTCCTCTACCAGTAGGCACCATAGAAATGGTATTCTTGTAGGCATCCTTGTTAAGCCTGTACTTTCATTGTCTCTTCAGTGGAAGAGGCGTAATCTTGATTGTTTTTTCGTACAGATATAATTGCTTTAGTCCAGTTATTTGACGTTCCCTTGTGAACGGTTCGACTGTGGTCTTCGTAGAGTTGACTGATGGTTGTACCATTTTTTATCAAAGTTCAGGGCTTTCTGCATTGGTTTCTGTTACTAGTATTGTCATATTGCCAGGATTAATCAAGTATCATACCACGTTCTGTCTCTCAAGAATTCGTCTACCAGTAGGCACCTTAAAAATGGTATCTTTGTGGTCATCATCAAAAAGCCTGTGCTTTTTTTATTTCTTTAGTAAAAGAGTCTTAATCTTGATTGCTTTTTTAAACGGATATGACTGCCTTAATTTAGTTACTTACCGTTTTCTTGTAAATGGTACTGTGGTCTTTGAAGGGCTGACTACCAGTCGCACCATTTTTCAACAAAATTCAGGGGTTTCTACATCGTTTTCTGTTACATTGTAATATTGTTTGCATAACCGATGATCGAGTATCGCACTACCTTTAGTCCTTCAGGAGTTCGTCTACCAGTAGGCACCTTAAAAATGGTACCCTCGTAGACATCCTCGGAAAGCCGTACTTTTATTATTTCTTTAGGGAAAAAAGCGTAATCTTGATTATTTTTCATGCATTTGCAGCGTTGACTGACGGTCGTACCATTGTCTGCATTGCATCGGGTATCGCACAATATTCAGTCCTTTAGGGATTCGTCAACCACTAGCTACTTCAAGAATTGTATTCCTATAAACATCCTCGTGAAGCCTACAGAATTGATTGTTTTTTATACAGATATAACTGCTTCACTCCAGTTACTTACTGTTTCCTCATGAATGGTACTGTGGTCTTTGTACGGTCGACTGACGGCTTAAGGTTTCCTGGCATAATTTCCTAAAAGTTTCCTGTTACTAGTAATGTCATATTGTTTGTACAGCTGATGATTGGATATCCCACCACGTTGAGTCCTTCAGGAATTCGTCTACTATCAGGCGCCACAGAAATGCTATCTATTTAGACATCCTCGTAAAGCCCAGTGGCGTAGATTTGATTGTTTTTCATACAGATATAACTGCTTTTGTCCAGTTGCTTACCGCTTTTTTGTGAATGATACGATTGTGGTCTTTGTAGGGTTGACTTATGGTCGTACCATTTTTTAACAAGGTAAGGGCTCCTGTCATAGGTTTCTGAAATTTTCTTGCACTTATATTGTCATATCGTCTGCACGTCGATGATCGAGCATCGCATCACGTACAGCCCTTTAGGAACTCGTCTACCAGTAGGCACCTTAAGAATGGTACCCTTGTAGACATCCTTGTAAAGTCTAGAGGTATATTCTTGATTATTTTTCATACAAATATAATTCCTCTAGTCCAGATTTTTACCATTTTTCTGTGAATAGTATGATTGTGGTCTTTGTAAGATCGACTGATGGTCGTACCATTTTTCAACAAATTCAGGGCTCCTGGCATTGTTTCCTGAAATTTTTCCGTTACTTATATTGTCATATCGTTTGCTCAGCTTACCACATTCAGTCCTTTAGGAGTTCGTCTACCAGTAGGTACCTCAGAAATGGTACCCCTGTGGCTATCATCGAAAAGCCTGTACTTTTATTGTCTCTTCAGTGGAAAAGGCGTAATCTTGATTGTTTTTTATACAGAAATTAGTGCCTTAGTCCAGTTACTTACTGTTTACTTATGAATGGTACGACTGTGGTCCTCGTAGAGTCGACTGATGGTCGTACCATTTTCTACAAACTTTAGGGCTCCTGGCATCATTTCCTCTTGTATTGTCACATCGTCTGTACATCTGATTATCGAGTATTCCACTACGTTTTGTCTTTTAGGAACTCGTCCACAAGTAGGAACCTTGAAAATGGTATTCTTGTAGACATCCTTGTAAAGCCTAGAGACGTAATCTTAATTGTTTTTGATACAGATATAATTGTCTCAGTCCAGTTTCTCAATGTTTTTTTGTAAATGGTATGATTGTGGTCTTTGTAGAGTTGACTTATGGTCGTTCCATTTTCTAATAAGATCAGGTCTCCTGTCATAGGTTTTTGAAACTTTCTTGCACTTATATTGTCATATCGTCTGCACGCCGATGATCGAGCATCGCATCACGTACAGCCCTTTAGGAACTCGTCTACCAGTAGGCACCTTAAGAATGGTACCCTTGTAGACATCCTTGTAAAGTCTAGAGGTATAGTCTTGATTATTTTTCATACAAATTTAATTCTTCTAGTCCAGTTGTTTACCGTTTTTCTGTGAATGGTATGACTGTGGTCTTTGTAGGGTCGAATGATGGTCGTACCATTTTTCAACAAATTCAGGACTCCTGGAATCGTTTTCTGAAACTCTTTTGTTACTTATGTTGTCATATCGTCTGCTTAGCTCACCACATTTAGTCCTTAGGAGTTTGTCTACCATTAGGCATCTCAGAAATGGTACCCCTGTGGTCATCATCGAAAAGCCTGTACTTTTATTTTCTCTTCAGTGGAAGAGGCGTAATCTTTATTGTTTGTTATACAGATATAACTGTTTTAGTCCAGTTACTTATTGTTTGCTTATGAATGGTACAACTGTGGTCTTCGTAGAATTGACTGATGGTCGTACCATTCTTTAACAAAGCTTAGGGCTCTTGGTACTTATATTGTTATATTCGCCGCACAGTCTATGATTGATTATTTTACAACGTTCAGTTCTTCAGGAGTTCGTCATCAAGCACCACAAATTGGTACGAATTTTCGACCGAAATTTCATGGAGCCAAATATGTGGAAATATTAATAGTACGTTGTTTTGCAGGAAGTGAATGACAAGAGACGAGTCTGCGTATTGACGAATTATTTAATAGGAAATACAGGTACAGTTTTCAAGTGGTAGTGGGCGTGGGAGGTTCTTGTGGCTTTCATCAAAAATTTAGGCAATCAATCATTTGATGTTTACTAGAACTCATGCATTCGATTTAAAATGCTCAAAGGTTTGACATATCCATTACATACAACCCACAACATTAATCCAATATTGTATTTATAATACTTCTAGTTACACACGAAGCTTTGAAAGAGCATAGCGTGACCAAGTAAAACTATCGATAAAGTTATTTATTCAACTTGAAGTCCAACATTATGAATGGTCAATGAAGGATCAGATATATTGTTACAAGAAGCTTTATCCTAACACAAATTAAACTAGTAATTAATTAAACCTAACGATGATTTCCCCCTCATTAGTATTTTTACAAAGAGGGTCGAAAGAACAGGACTGTAATTGCGGGAATACAAGGATTAATTGACATCCTTTTAAATCTGCTTGCTTATTACTCAAGACGCTGGTGATTTTATTTTTTGCGGAAGCCATTAAATTGTAAAGCAGATAAAGTTAAATGCTTGGATACTAGCTGAAAATCATTACACGTGCACTTATTACGTTCCTGGTAAGGATCATTAGAGCCCTGAATAAAAAGTACAACATACACAACTAAAACCAAGTGTTTACTAGAATAAATGATTAATGATTGCTCTGTACATGTTTTTAAAGATATTAATGCGTTTAAAATGCTTCTAATTTGGGCTTAATGTACAAGGATAGTCGACGATACATGGGGATGTTTTATTTTCCCTATATTTGTTAAAAAGTAATTAGAATTTGGGAAATTTACTATTCTGAATATTTTATTTATTTCTGAATGCAATTCAAGTATTTGAGAAGCTGCCTATCAATCTTCATTATGTGCTCTCATTTATAAACATGAATTATTAATAAGTTAAATTAGAGCCCTAGTTGTGTAATGTATAAGTCAATTAAATTTACGCCCTGTAATTACTGGAGATAAGTAGCAAAATGTAATATGCTAGATGTGCCGGATGCGAGGATGTGAAGCTAACAAGCAACATTAACTTGTAACGAGAATGTGCTCTATCTATAATATATATTGTTAAGCTAGCAAAATACTGTTTAACATGCACCTAAATTGACGTCCATAATGACACCATTTCTGTGGAGCCTAGTGGTGGACGAATTCCTGAAAGACTGAACGTGGTGGGACTCTTAATTAACAACTATGTAGACGATATGACAATATAAGTAACAGAAAAGTTTTAGAAAACCGTGCCAGGAGCCCTACACTTGGTTAAAAAATGGTACGACCATCAGTCGACTATACAAAGACCACAGTCGTACCATTCACAAAAATAGGTTAGGAACTGGACTGGAGCAGTTATATATGTATGGAAAATAATCAAGATTATGCCTCTAGGCTTTACGAGGATGTCTAAAAATATACCATTTTTGTGGCGCCTGATGGTAGACGAATTCCTGAAGAACTGAAGTGGGATACTCAATCATCGGTAGTGCAGACAATATGACATAATTAATGACAAAAAAGTATCGACAACTTTGTTGAAAAATGGTACGACCATCCGTCGACCCTACAAAGACCACAATCGTACCATTCACTAAAAACGGTGAGCAACTGGACTAATTGTACCTGTATGAAAAATAATCAATGCTTCTGGGCTTTACAAGGATGTCTACAAGGATACCATTTTTAAGGTGCCTACTGATAGACGAACTCCTGAAGGACTGAACGTAGTGAAATACTCGATCATCAGCTGTGCAGACGATATGACGATATAAGTAACAGGAAACGAAGTTAGGAGCCCTAAGGTTTGTTGGAAATGGTACGATTGTCCATCAACCCTACAAAGACAACAGTCGTACCATTCATAAAAAAATGTAAAGTAACTGGGCTAAAGCGGTTATATCTGTATAAAAAACAATCATGAGGAAACAATGAGAGCACAGGCTTTACAAGGATGCCTGCAAGGGTACCATTTTTGTGGTGCTTAGTGGTGGACGAACTCCTGAAAGACTCAATGTGTTGAGATACTCGATTATTAACTATGCAAATAATGTTAGTTATAATAAAGTTCTAGGAAACGATGCTAAAAGTACTTTAGTCTGTTGAAAAATTGTGTAATCATCAGCCAACTCTACAGAGACTACAGTCGTACCATACACAAGAAAAAAGTAAGTTACCAGACTAAAGCAGTTATATCTGTATAATAAACAATCAAGATTACGCCTCTTCCACTGAAGAGACAATAAAAGTACAGGCTTCACGAGGATACCATTTCCGTAGTGCCTACTGGTAGACGAACTCTTGAAGAACAGAACGTGGTGGGATACTCGATTAATGCCGACAATATGACAATATTAGTAACAGGAACTGATGCACTTTGTTCAAAAATGGTACCCCAATGAGATCAAAGTTGTACCATTTACAAGAAAACTTCCAGTAACTGGACTAAAGTAGTCATATCTGTATGAAAATCAATCTAGATTACGTCCTTTCAATTGAAGAGACAATAAAAGTACAGGCTGTGCCAGGATACCATTTTTGTAGTGCCTGACGAACTCCTGAAGGACTGAACAAGGTGAAATATTCGATCTTCGGCTGAGCAGACGATATGACAATATAAAAAACAATCGAGATTAAAAGTTTTCCATTAAGGAGACAAAAAAAGCTATTCGGAGATGCTCATAAGAGTACCATTTTTGGGGTGCCGACTGGTAGACGAACTCCTGAAGGACTAAATCTTGTGGGATACTCAATCATCGTCTATATAGACGATATGACAATACTAGTAATCAGAAAGTTTCAGGAAACTATGCTGGAGGCCTAAAGATTGTTCAAAAATGGTACGACCGTCAGACAATCTTACAGAGACCACAGTCGTACCATTCACAAGGAAACTGTATGTATCTAGATTACAGTAATTATGTTTATAAAAAACAATCCTTCTAAAAAGACAATACGAGGATGTCCACAAGCATACCATTTCTGTAGTGCCTGACGAACTCCTGAAGGACTGAATGTGGTAAAATATTCGATTATCGGCTAAGCAGACGATATGACAATATAAAAAACAATCAAGATTACGAGTTCTCCATTGAAGAGACAATAAGAGTACAAGCTTTACGGGCTTTGAGGATACCATTTATATAGTGCTTACTGGTAGACGAACTTCCAAAGACTAATCGTGATGACGATAAGATACATGATCGAAGGCTGTGCAGACGATATGACAATATTAGCAACTAAAAAGTGCTAGATAACGATACTGGAGGCCCCAAGTTTGTTGAAAAATGGTACAACCATTAGTCAACCCCACAAAGAGTTTAACTAGACTGAAGTTGTATTAAAAACAATCAGGATTACGTCTCTAGGCTTTACGAGGATGTTTACAAGAATACCATTTTTAAGGTGCCTACTGGTAGACGAACTCCTGGAGGACTGAACGTTATAAGATAATTGATCATGGACTATAAGTATCACAAAAGTTTCTGGAGTCAATGTCGAAAGCCCTGAATTTTTTTGAAGACTGGCACGACCGTTAGTCAACCTTACAAAGACCACAGTTGTACCATTCACAAGAAAACAACAAGTAATTGAACTAAAGCAATTATATCTGTATAAAAACAATCTCTTGCACTGAAGAGACAATAAGAGCCCACAAAGATATCATTTTTGAGGTGCCTATCGATAAACGAACTTTAGAAGAATTGATTGTGTTGCGTTACGCGATAGGACAATATTTAGCTACAGTAAGTTTCAGGTAACGATGCTGGGAGCCCTCAAATTTGTTGAAAAATGGTACAACCGTCAATCAACTATACAAAGAACTTTCTCGTACCATAAACAATACAAGCTTTACAAGGATATCTACAAGGATACCATTTCTGTGGTGCCTACTCATAGACGAATTCTTTAAAAACTAAACGTGGTGAGATACTTGATTTATGTCAATAATATGACAATATTTGCAACAGGAAAAAGAGGCAAGAAGCCCTGTATTTTGTTCAGAAATGGTACGACTGTCAGTCAACCCTACAAAGATTACAGTTGTACCATTAACAGGAAAACATAAAATAATTGAACTTAAGCAGTAATACTTGTATGAATAAAACAATGAAGATTACGCGTCTTCTACTGAAGAGACAATAAGAGTACAGTCTTCACAAGGATATCCACAAGTATACCATTTCTAAGGTGCCTACTGGTAGACGAGCTCCTGAAAGACTGAGCGTAGTGGAATAGTCGACCCTCAACTGTGCAGACAATATATGAGTAACCATAAAGTTTTAGAAAACGATACCAAAGGCCCTGAACTGAGGTGAAAAATGGTACGACCGTCAGTCAACCCTACAATGACCTCAGACGTACCATTTACAAGAGAACGTCAAGTAACTGAACTCAAGCAAATATATCTGCATAAATAAACAAATAAAAAACCGTCTGTTCCACTAAAGAGATAATAAGAGTACAGGCTTCACAAAGATGTCCACAAGGGTACCATTTCTGAGGTGCCTACTGGTAGACGAATTCTTGAAAGACAGAATGTGGTGGGATACTTGATTTGTGCCAAGTTTATGACAATATTTGCAACAGTAAACGATGCAGAAAGTCCTGTACTTTGTTCAAAAAAGGTACGACTATCAGTCAAGCCTACAAAGATTACTGTCGTACCATTTACAGGAAACTGAAAGTAAATGAACTAAAACAGTAATAATAAAAAAACAATAAAGGTTACGCATCTCCCACTAAAGAGACAATAAGAGTACAGTCTACATAAGGATGTCTACAAGTATACCATTCTTGATGTGCCCACTGATAGACGAATTCCTGAAGGATTGAGCATGGTGGGTTACTCGACCATCAGCTGTACAGGCGATATATAAGTAACAGGAAAGTTTTAGGAAACGATGACGAGAGCCCTGAACTTGATTAAAAAATGGTACGGCCATCAGTCGACCCTACAAATACCACAGACGTACCGTTCGCAAGAGAACGTCAAATAACTGAACTATAGCAGATATATTTGCTTGAAAAACAATTAATAAATCGTCTGTTCCACAAAAGAGACGATAAGAGTACAAGCTTTACGAAGATGTCTACAAGGATACCATTTCTAAGGTGCCTACTAGTAGATAAATTCCTGAAAGACTGAACGTAGTGGGACACTTGATTTATGCCGAAAATATGACATTATTTGCAACACAAAACGATGCAGAAAGGCCTGTACTTTGTTCAAGAATGGTACGGCAGTCAGCCAATTCTATAAATATCACAGTCGTACCATTTACAGGAGAATGGAAGGGTAATGAAGTAAAACACTAATACTTTTAGTAAAAAAATTAAATAAAGATTACGGCATCTTTCACTGAACAGACAATAAAAGTACAGTCTTTACGAGGATGTCCACAATTATACCATTTCTGGGGTGCTTACAGATAGACGAGCTCCTGAAGGACTGAACGTGGTGGAATAGTCAACCATCAGCTGTGCAGACGATATATAAGTAACAGGAAAGCTTTAGAAAACGATGCTGGAAGCCCTGAACTGGGGTGAAAAATGGTACGATCGTCAGTCAACTCTACAATGACCACATATGTACCATTCACAAGAGAACGTCATGTTATTGAATTAAAGCAGGTATATCTGTATAAAAAACAATTAATCAATCTCTCTCTCACTAAAGAGACAAAACGAGTACAGGTTTTACGGAGATGACCATAATAAGACCATTTCTGTGGTACCTAGAAGTGGACGAACCCTTGAAAGACTCAACGTGGTGGGACACTTGATTTGTGCCAAAAATATGACAACATTTGCAACAGAAAACTGTACAAAAAGGCCTGTACTTTGTTCAAGAATGGTACGGCTGTCAGTCAATTCTATAAATATTACAGTCGTACCATTTACAGGAAAATGGAAGGTTAATGAAGTAAAACACTAATGCTTGTAGTAAAAAAAATGCAATAAAGATTACGGAATCTTCCACTGAAGAGACAATTAAAGTACAGTCTCCACGAGGATGTCCACAAGTATACCATTTCTAGGGTGCCTACTGATAGACGAGCTTCTGAAAGACCGAACGTGGTGCAATACTGAATCATCGTCAGTGTAGACGATATCACAATATTAATAACAAAAGTTTCAGGAAATGATGGCAGGAGCCTGGAATTTAATTGAAAAGTGGTTCGGCCGTCAGTCATACCATTTTAAAGAGAACGGAAAGTAACTGAATTAAAGCAGTTATGTCTGCATAAAAAACAATAAAGATTATGTCGTTTCCACTGAAGAGACAATAAGAGTAACGATGAAAGAAACCTGTACTTTGTCTAAAAATGGCACAACTGTCAGTCCATTCCACAGAGTTCAAAGTCGGGCCATTCACAAAAAAAAAACGGAAAGTAATTGAACGAAAACAGTTAAATCTCTTCAACTGAAGGGAGAATAAGAATACAGACTTCACGGGGATGTCCACAAGGATACCATTTCTTAGGTGCTTACTGGTAGACGAATTATTGAATGACTGAACGTGGCGGAATACTTGATTTATAACAAAAATATGACAATATTTGCAACAGGAAACGATGCAAGAAGCCTTGTACTTTGTTCAAGAATGGTACGACTGTCAGTCAACCCTACAAAGACCATAGTCGTACCATTCACAAGAAAACGGAAAGTAACTGAACTAAAGCAGTTATGTCTGCATAAAAAACAATCAAGATTACGTCGCTCCCACTAAAGAGACAACAAGAGTAACGATGAAGGAAGCCCTGTACTTTGTTTAAAAATGGTACAACCGTCAGTCGACCCCACAGAGTTCAAAGTCGGGCCATTCACAAAAAAAAACGGAAAGAAATTGGACGAAAACAGTTAAAACTGTTCAACTGAAGGGATAATCAGAATACAGACTTTACGAGGATGTCCACAAGGATACCATTTCTGAGGTGCCTACTGGTAGACGAATTTTTGAAAGACTGAACGTAACTGAATATTTGATTTATGCCAACAATATGATAATATTTGCTACAGGAAACGATGTAGAAAGCTCTGTACTTTGTTCAAAAATGGTACGACTGTCAATCAGCCCTACAAAGATGACAGCTGTGCCATTTACAGGAAAACGGAAGGTAACTGAACTTAAGCAGTAATCAATAAAGATTACGCATCTTCCACTGAAGAGACAATAAGAGTACAGTCATCACGAGGATGTCCACAAGTATACCATTTTTAGGGTGCCTACTGGTAGACGAACTCCTGAAGAATTGTACGTGGTGGGATACTCGATTATCAACAGTGCAGACGATTTGACAATATTAATAACAAAAAGTTTCAGGAAACGATGGCAGGAGCCTCGAATTTAATTTAAAAGTGGGACAGCCATCAGTCGCACCATTTACAAGAGAACGGAAAGTTACTGAATTAAAGCAGTTATGTTTGCATGAAAAACAATCAAGATTACGTTCGCTTCCACTGAAGAAATAATAAGAGTAACGATGAAAGAAGTCTTGTACTTTGTTCAGAAATGGTACAACCGTCAGTCGATTCCGCAGAGTTCAAAGTCGTACCATTTGGAAAAAAAAACGATAAGTAATTGGACCAAAGAAGGAACAATAAGAATACAGACTTTACGAGGATGTTCACAAGGGTACCATTTCTGTGGTGCCTACTTGTAGACGAATTCTTGAAAGATTGGACATGGAAAAATGGTACGACTTAAGGAGATTTCATTCAAACGAGAATTTGATTGCGGAAACAAATATCCATTCAGCGAACTCGCGATTTGTCATGCAAATGTTGTATTCATTTTAATTAATTAACTTTTGTTTGAAAATTGTTGTTGGCATGAAATATTCATAGAATATTTTTAATCCTGTATGGTTTATTATTTGAATGTTGCGAAGCAACAAAGTGAATTCATGATCAATGTTATTAGCCGTAGTAATTACGTTGTATACTGAATGTAATATGTATATTTGCGAACATCAACTAATCCTACGACTGTCACTCACAGATGCAGTATTAAATGTCTGGAACATGCACATTGCACGTCATTAACGGATTCTTTAACTATATTAGTTGCATTGGATGATTCTGTACCACGAATTTAATACATTACATATCCATAAAAATATTCAAATACCCTCCAAACAATAATAATTTGTCTGTTTTTATTCATAATATATTCATCAATTCATGAACCATCCAGTAATCCAAGTAAGCATTCCTAACTATCAACAATTCAAGCTCCACATTTCACTTTCTCCAACTGCTTAATCACAGTATTAGATATTTGTGCAGCAAGGTGTGCAGAAGCCGTTCCGTGTTACGTTCCAGAGATGCTTTGCTTTGGAGGCTCCCGGAGTTTACACACCGGAGTCTGGAGCTATTTGGTTTGTTAATTAAATTTATGAAGTAATGCAGACAGTGACTGACTAATATTGTGCAATAGGACGTTAAATAGAGACTAGAAATTCCTTTGTTTGTATTTGACATCTTTTTCCATCCATCCATCCTTCAGAATGCGTGCATACGTCACTTGCATTCAACATAATGCAGTACAAACTGCAGGACATGGATTACAAGCATAGTCCACCACAGTGTGACGTCATAGCAGTTTGAGGGTATGCGGAAAGAAGAGGGGTGCGTGATAACGTGCAGGACAACCGACACGGTATTCCTTTCATGGTCTAATTAATGCAGCGCTGACAGGACATGACCGTGACGTCATGATATGCTATGAAAGGTGAGGAATTCTCATACATGCAGGGATGTCATCACGAAGGAATTATTGCAGGATCACATCAATATCACCCAAAAGCAACCCTACAAATTTTTTATTCGGATTACGTGCTGTACGATTGTACGACTGTACTTGCCGCCCTTTTGTTCAGCAGATTTATTCATTGTCTCGTTTTAAAAGCAGGTAAAAGCCGTTTCGTCATTGTGGACGAAACGTTGATCAGGTCCTGCGAAAAGAAATCCTGGCCTGGAAACCAAATTGTAACAAGAAAACGGCCAGCCAACTTCTCTAAATTGTTGGCCGTAAAATTGATAGAGCTAGGCTTGCAACTCGTTCCGTACTCCTTGTACTACACCTGAGAAGATTCAGGGGACTGTCATTCAGGTCCTGCAAGAAGAAATCCTGGCCTGGAAACCAAATTGTAACAAGAAAACGGCCAGCCAACTTCTCTAAATTGTTGGCCGTAAAATTGATAGAGCTAGGCTTGCAACTCGTTCCGTACTCCTTGTACTACACCTGAGAAGATTCAGGGGACTGTCTTTCAGGTCCTGCAAAAAGAAATCCTGGCTTGGAAATCAAATTGTAACAAGAAAACGGCCAGCCAATTTCTCTAAATTGTTGGCCGTAAAATTGATAGAGCTAGGCTTGCAACTCGTTCCGTACTCCTTGTACTACACCTGACAAGATTCTGTGGACTGTCTTTCAGATCCTGCAAAAAGAAATCCTGGCTTGGAAACCAAATTGTAACAAGAAAACGGTCAGCCAATTTCTCTAAATTGTTGGCCGTAAAATTGATAGAGCTAGGCTTGCAACTCGTTCCGTACTCCTTGTACTACACCTGAGAAGATTCAGGGGACTGTCTTTCAGGTCCTGCAAAAAGAAATCCTGCCTTGGAAACCAAATTGTAACAAGAAAACGGTCAGCCAATTTCTCTGAATTGTTGGCCGTAAAATTGATAAAGCTAGGCTTGCAACTCGTTCCGTACTCCTTGTACTACACCTGACAAGATTCTGTGGACTGTCTTTCAGATCCTGCAAAAAGAAATCCTGGCTTGGAAACCAAATTGTATAAATAAAACGGCCAACCAACTTCTCTAAATTGTTGGCCGTAAAATTGATAGAACTAGGCTTGCAACTCGTTCCGTATTCCTTGTACTACACCTGACAAGACTCAGGGGACTGTTTTTCAGGTCCTGCAAAAAGAAATCCTGGCTTGGAAACCAAATTGTAACAAGAAAACGGTCAGCCAATTTCTCTAAATTGTTGGCCGTAAAATTGATCAAGCTAGGCTTGCAACTCGTTCCGTACTCCTTGTACTACACCTGACAAGATTCAGGGGACTGTCTTTCAGGTCCTGCAAGAAGAAATCCTGGCTTGGAAACCAAATTGTAACAAGAAAACGGTCAGCCAATTTCTCTGAATTGTTGGCCGTAAAATTGATAGAGCTAGGCTTGCAACTCGTTCCGTACTCCTTGTACTACACCTGACAAGATTCAGGGGACTGTCTTTCAGGTCCTGCAAAAAGAAATCCTGGCTTGGAAACCAAATTGTAACAAGAAAACGGCCAGTCAACTTCTTTAAATGGTTGGCCGTAAAATTGATAGAGCTAGGCTTGCAACTCGTTCCGTACTCCTTGTACTACACCTGACAAGATTCAGGGGACTGTCTTTTAGGTCCTGCAAAAAGAAATCTTGGCTTGGAAACCAAATTGTAACAAGAAAACGGCCAGCCAACTTCTCTTAATTGTTGGCCGTAAAATTGATAGAGCTAGGCTTGCAACTCGTTCCGTACTCCTTGTACTACACCTGACAAGATTCTGTGGACTGTCTTTCAGATCCTGCAAAAAGAAATCCTGGCTTGGAAACCAAATTGTATAAATAAAACGGCCAACCAACTTCTCTAAATTGTTGGCCGTAAAATTGATAGAGCTAGGCTTGCAACTCGTTCCGTACTCCTTGTACTACACCTGACAAGATTCAGGGGACTGTCTTTTAGGTCCTGCAAAAAGAAATCTTGGCTTGGAAACCAAATTGTAACAAGAAAACGGCCAGCCAACTTCTCTTAATTGTTGGCCGTAAAATTGATAGAGCTAGGCTTGCAACTCGTTCCGTACTCCTTGTACTACACCTGACAAGATTCAGGGGACTGTCTTTCAGGTCCTGCAAAAAGAAATCCTGGCTTGGAAACCAAATTGTAACAAGAAAACGGCCAGTCAACTTCTTTAAATGGTTGGCCGTAAAATTGATAGAGCTAGGCTTGCAACTCGTTCCGTACTCCTTGTACTACACCTGACAAGATTCAGGGGACTGTCATTCAGGTCCTGCAAAAAGAAATCCTGGCTTGGAAACCAAATTGTAACAAGAAAACGGCCAGCCAACTTCTCTAAATTGTAGGCCGTAAAATTGATATAGATAGGCTTGCAACTCGTTCCGTACTCCTTGTACTACACCTGACAAGATTCAAGGGACTGTCTTTCAAGTCCTGCAAAAAAAAAACCTGGCTTGGAAACCAAATTGTAACAAGAAAACGGCCAGCCAACTTCTCTAAATTGTTGGCCGTAAAATTGATAGAGCTAGGCTTGCAACTCGTTCCGTACTCCTTGCACTACACCTGACAAGATTCAGGGGACTGTCTTTCAGGTCCTGCAAAAAGAAATCCTGGTTTGGAAACCAAATTGTAACCAGAAAACGGCCAGCCAACTTCTATAAATTGTTGGCCGTAAAATTGATAGAGCTAGGCTTGCAACTCGTTCCGTACTCCTTGTACTACACCTGACAAGATTCAGGGGACTGTCCATCAAGTCCTGCGAAAAGAAATCCTGGCTTGGAAACCAAATTGTAACAAGAAAACGGTCAGCCAATTTCTCTAAATTGTTGGCCGTAAAATTGATAGAGCTAGGCTTGCAACTCGTTCCGTATTCCTTGTACTACACCTGACAAGACTCAGGGGACTGTCTTTCAGGTCCTGCAAAAAGAAATCCTGGCTTGGAAACCAAATTGTAACAAGAAAACGGTCAGCCAATTTCTCTGAATTGTTGACCGTAAAATTGATAAAGCTAGGCTTGCAACTCGTTCCGTACTCCTTGTACTACACCTGACAAGATTCTGTGGACTGTCTTTCAGATCCTGCAAAAAGAAATCCTGGCTTGGAAACCAAATTGTATAAATAAAACGGCCAACCAACTTCTCTAAATTGTTGGCCGTAAAATTGATAGAGCTAGGCTTGCAACTCGTTCCGTACTCCTTGTACTACACCTGACAAGATTCAGGGGACTGTCTTTTAGGTCCTGCAAAAAGAAATCTTGGCTTGGAAACCAAATTGTAACAAGAAAACGGCCAGCCAACTTCTCTTAATTGTTGGCCGTAAAATTGATAGAGCTAGGCTTGCAACTCGTTCCGTACTCCTTGTACTACACCTGACAAGATTCTGTGGACTGTCTTTCAGATCCTGCAAAAAGAAATCCTGGCTTGGAAACCAAATTGTATAAATAAAACGGCCAACCAACTTCTCTAAATTGTTGGCCGTAAAATTGATAGAGCTAGGCTTGCAACTCGTTCCGTACTCCTTGTACTACACCTGACAAGATTCAGGGGACTGTCTTTTAGGTCCTGCAAAAAGAAATCTTGGCTTGGAAACCAAATTGTAACAAGAAAACGGCCAGCCAACTTCTCTTAATTGTTGGCCGTAAAATTGATAGAGCTAGGCTTGCAACTCGTTCCGTACTCCTTGTACTACACCTGACAAGATTCAGGGGACTGTCTTTCAGGTCCTGCAAAAAGAAATCCTGGCTTGGAAACCAAATTGTAACAAGAAAACGGCCAGTCAACTTCTTTAAATGGTTGGCCGTAAAATTGATAGAGCTAGGCTTGCAACTCGTTCCGTACTCCTTGTACTACACCTGACAAGATTCAGGGGACTGTCATTCAGGTCCTGCAAAAAGAAATCCTGGCTTGGAAACCAAATTGTAACAAGAAAACGGCCAGCCAACTTCTCTAAATTGTAGGCCGTAAAATTGATATAGATAGGCTTGCAACTCGTTCCGTACTCCTTGTACTACACCTGACAAGATTCAAGGGACTGTCTTTCAAGTCCTGCAAAAAAAAAACCTGGCTTGGAAACCAAATTGTAACAAGAAAACGGCCAGCCAACTTCTCTAAATTGTTGGCCGTAAAATTGATAGAGCTAGGCTTGCAACTCGTTCCGTACTCCTTGCACTACACCTGACAAGATTCAGGGGACTGTCTTTCAGGTCCTGCAAAAAGAAATCCTGGTTTGGAAACCAAATTGTAACCAGAAAACGGCCAGCCAACTTCTATAAATTGTTGGCCGTAAAATTGATAGAGCTAGGCTTGCAACTCGTTCCGTACTCCTTGTACTACACCTGACAAGATTCAGGGGACTGTCCATCAAGTCCTGCGAAAAGAAATCCTGGCTTGGAAACCAAATTGTTACAAGAAAACGGCCAGCCAACTTCTCTGAATTGTTGGCCGTAAAATTCATAAAGCTAGGCTTGCAACTCGTTCCGTACTCCTTGTACTACACCTGACAAGACTCAGGGGACTGTCTTTCAGGTCCTGCAAAAAGAAATCCTGGCTTGGAAACCAAATTGTAACAAGAAAACGGCCAGCCAACTTCTCTAAATTGTTGGCCGTAAAATTGATAAAGCTAGGCTTGCAACTCGTTCCGTACTCCTTGTACTATACCTGACAAGATTCAGGGGACTGTCTTTCAGGTCGTGCAAAAAGAAATCCTGGCTTGGTAACCAAATTGTAACAAGAAAACGGCCGGACAACATCTCTAAATTGTTGGACGTAAAATTGATAAAGCTAGGCTTGCAACTCGTTCCGTACTCCTTGTACTACACCTGACAAGATTCGGGGGACTGTCTTTTAGGTCCTGCAAGTGGAAATCTTTGCTTGGAAACCAAATTGAAACGAGAAAACGGTCAGCCAACTTCTTTGAAGTATTGGTCATAAAATTGATTCAGATCGGTTCGCAATTCGATCCGTACCACCCCTACTTGCAAAATTTGGCTCCTTAAGCATACAAATCATTCTATGACAATGTAAAAAGGCTCCAATCACTGAAAATTAGGATAAATCGTTCGTGAAATGCAAGTTTTCGTTCTCCCCAAGAGCAGGTAAAGGTCGTTTCGTCTTTGTAGACGAAATATGGGTACATCCTGACAAACCTAAGATCAGAAAACATTTGGCCAACGAAGACTGCCCTACAAAACTCGGAAACTTGGTCCAAGGAAATTCAAGCGACTGTCTTTCAGGATCGACAAAAAGAAATCTCAGCTTGAAAACCAAATTGAAACGAGAAAAGGATCAGCCAACTTCCCTGCAGTAATTGTCGTAAAATTGATGAAGCTAGGCTTGCATTTCGTTCCGTACTCTTTGTACTTGCAAGATTTGGCCAATCGAATTGAAATGTGGTATAGGGGCCAACGAAGACACTTCTTTCATCCGAGAAGGTTTAGGTGACTGTTTTTCAGAATAAAATTGGTTTTGAAAGACTGCTAGACCAACATTTGAACCTGACTCCAAACAAAATTGTTTGGCGTGTCTTGAGGACAGTTTGCTGTTGTTTCAACATGATCTGCAGGACTTTAGGCATCGTACGGAACATCTGTCAACAGAAAAAGTGCACCAAGAAGGGTGAACTATTCTTTTCATTGGCATACAATTTGAAAATATAAATTTAATATTTTTTTTTACATGTTCACGCGACCATTCGAGCCTTTTGTTTTGTTGCCAATTGCATGCCTTTTAGCTATGATACGTTACAAAGGCATGCAATTGTCACCAAACACAATTTTTCCAAAATGCATGCATCAATCAAAAACATTTTTAACTTTTTTATCAAGAAGTAAATTATAAATCCTCAAAAAGGCATGCGGTATGAAATCGGACAACCTCAACTGTCACCAGCTCTCAGTCTATTTGTCTTGTTCCTTCCAGTGTTGTTGTTTCAAGCTGCTCCTATGCTTCTTTAATCATATGCTGATGTTTCTCCCTGTTTGACCAACGTAGATTTTTCCACAGGTCTTCGACTTGGTTTTTGGAGACCTTTTTCAAAGAGTCTAGGACAAAACTTTTCCCCTTACCAGCAGTTTTGGCATTCCAGATTGTTTTTATGTTCCTCCAGTCACATACTGATGTGTACCTCTGTTTGACCAACATAGATTTTTCCATAAGTACACGGAATACTAAACAAAGCATTCAGAATCTTTCTTTGCAGACAGAACAGAATTGATATTTAAGTTTGTTTTTATGCTCTTCCAGCCACATTCTGATGTGACTCCCTGTTTGGCCTCCGTAGATTCCACCGCAAATATCTGATGTGGTTTTCGAGGGTAGTGTCTGAGCAAAAATCTTCCATTTTTTAAAAGCAGAACTAGTATTCAGGTTTGGTTTTATGGTCTTCCAGTCATATTCTGTTATTTTTGCCTGTTTGACCAACGTAAATTTTGCCACAAATGTCCGATATGGCTTTCAGAGAGATTGTAGCCTTCCAGTAAAGTTTGGGCATGCATCTTTCGTTCTTTACAAGCAAAATTATTATTTAAGTTTGTTTTTATGCTCTCCCAGCCACATTTTGACGTGACTCTCAGTTTGACCAACGTAGGTTTTGCCACAAATCTCCGGTATGGTTCTCAGGGAAAGTGTGGCGTTACAGTAAAGTCTGGGTAAGAATCTTTCCTCTTTCACAAGCAGAATTGGTACTCAAGTTTGTTTTCATGCTCTTCCAGCCACATTCTAATGTGACTCCCTGTTTGGCCAACGTAGATTTTGCAACAAATCTCCGATATGGTTTTCGGGGCAAGTGTGGCCTTCCAGTAGAGTATGGGCAAGGATCTTTCCTCCTCTACAAGCAGAATTGGTAGGTACTTAAGTTTTTTTTATGCTCTTCCAGCCACATTCTGATGTGATTATCTTTTTGGCCAACGTAGTTTTTCCACAAATCTCCGATATAGTTTTAGGGAAAGGAGTGGCCTTTCTAAAGAGTCTAGGTCAGAAACTTTCCTCCCTTACCAGCAGTTTTGGTATTTCAGATTGTTTTCATACTCTTCCAGCCACATTCTGAATTTTTTGCCTGTTTGGCCAACTTAGGTTCTGCCACAAATCTCCGATATGGTTTTCGGGGAAAGTATGACCTTCCAGTAAAGTCTGGACAAGAATTTTTCATCCTTTACTAACAGAATTGATACTTAATTTTGTTTTTATGCTCTTTCAACAACATTATGATGTGACTTCCTGTTTGGCAAACATAGATTTTGCCACAAGTCTTCGACTTGATTAATAAAAAACGAGTGGCCTTTCTAAAAATCTAGACCAAAAATTTTCTTCCTTTACTAGCAGTTTTGGTATTTCAGATTGTTTTTATGTTCTTCCAGCCACATTCTGAAATTTTTGCCTGTTTGGCCTACGTAGATTTTGCCACAAATCTCCGATATGGTTTCTTGGGAAAATGTAGCCTTCCAGTAGAGTCTGGGCAAGAATCTTTCTCCCTTTACAAGCAAAATTGGTACTTCTTTAACCCTCTGCTGACATGGTTTCCTGTTTGACCAACATAGATTTTGCCACAAGTACACGAAATATTAAACATGCCAGAGGATTGCAGTTTCATGGCCTCCGGCTTGGTTTTTGATCAAGTTCTGATTATTTTGTTAGTTTCTTCATTTCCAGATTCTTGATTATAGTTTTCTACGGTTTTTTTTGCGTTTCTATGGCTTTTTTAAAGAGTCTAGACCAAAGTGTTTTCTGTCTTATTTACATTATTGGTACTTCAGATTGTTTTTATACTTTTGCTGCCACATCTCTTGCTGTTTGACCAACGTAGACTTTGCCACAAGTTTTCGACTTTATTTTAAAGAAAGGTGTGATTATTTTGTAGGTCTTTCTTATAGTTCCCTAACTTTTTTGGGCTTGTTTGGCCCTTCCAAAGAGTCTAGGTCAGAATCTTTCGTCTTTGATCAGCAGAGTTAGTATTTCAGATTGTTTTTATGCTTCTGCAGTCACATGCTGATGTGTCTCTCTGTTTTACCAACGTAGATTTTGCCACAAGTCTCCGATTTGGTTTTTAGGAAAGGTGTGTTTATTTTGTAGCCTTCTGTAAAGTTTAGGCAGTATATTTCCTCTCTAACCAGCGGAATTGGTACTTCAAACTGTTTTTATTCTCCTCCAGCCACATGTAGATGTTTCTTCCTGTTTGGCCAACTTGGTTTTGATCATTTTGTGGCCTCTCTTATCAGCAGTTTTGGTATTCCAGATCGTTTTGCTGTTGTTTTAGCCACATGCTAATGTGTCTCCCTGTTTGGCCCACATAGGTTGTACCACAAGTCTCCGATTTGTTTTTTTGGAAAGGTGTGCTTATTGTGTGGCCTATTGTAAAGTTAAGGCAAGATTTTTTCGTCTGTAACCAGCAGAGTTGGTACTCCAGATTGTTTTCATTCTCCGCCAGCCACACACTGATGTTTTTCCCTGTTTGGCCAACGTAGATTCCTCCACAAGTCTCCGACTTGGTTTTTGAAGGTGAGATTATTTTGTGACCTTTCTAAAGAGTCTTGGCCATAACTTTCCGCTCTTATCAGCAATTTTGGTATTCCAGATTGTTTTTATGTTCCTCCAGTCACATACTGATGTATATCCCTGTTTGACCAACGTAGATTTTGCCATAAGTACACAGAATACTAATCACGCCAGAATATTACAATTCCATGGTCTCTGACTGAATGTCTGTGATCTTTCTATGGGGCCTAGGTCAGAAGTGGTACTGTACAAGCGGTTTGATGAACATTGAGCATGACACGCCGAGCTTGATCAGCGCGGGCGGAGCCCGCCTGTTGCAGTCACTAACACACAGTATAATATCTATGTTATTAATTATAACTTCAATAAATATGAAGCTTAGGTAAATATGATGTTCAATCTACTGAATAAACTGCAACAAATTAGAAATAACCTCATTTATTTTAGTCCATGTTGACTTAAAAGAAAATTGTATGAAACAGGTAAATAAAATATTTACTTAAAAGAAACCTGGAGGCAAACATAACGTAAATTCCATAGATAATGAAAAATAAATGCTTCAATAAGTTACAGAAATTAATTGCGGGGGTTGTAAGGCTTTATGATCGTATTTTATAGTTTTATAGCCGTAGAGACTATCGATTAAATCCACCTTGGCTTAATGGAACTAAAGTAGGATAAGGAAACGTATGACAGCCATCAAAAAGCTATATTAATGAATAAAGTAGGGGAACAAGGCATTATCTTTTATTCAAGGTACTATCGTGAGCTTCCAGACCTTTTATAATCTTTAATATCAAAGTTTCTTCACAAACTAACTTGTCAAATTGTCCCTCACCACCCTAATGACGTCCAAATTGCAACAAAACAAAATCATCAACTGTACAAGTTGCAGTCTTCATCCCAGAGGAACTCAAGTCGAGCAACTGAACCATGAAGGAATTAGGAGACGAATTAAGGTAGTTTGGCGTTCTCTATTTCCTTCTCCGAAAATAAATAACGATATAAAACTTGGGTTAACTCTTCCTCAGAGAGCATCCTTCTTTAGGTCCCTCCGCAGCCATAATGAGGGCCGGTGATTCTCCTCGCGTTTACAAAAACTTAACGAGTAACCGTCTAACACTTCAATCTGTCGTGCCACTACATTATACGAGGTGGAGAACGTGTCACTGTGCGAACAAGAGGAGGAAGACAGCCGCTGAAGATGAGGTCATGAATAATGAATTAGTATTGAAGAGGCGTAAGACAAAGTGCAAATGACAACTGCCTAAGCTTCAGGATGTATCCTTTACCTTACTATCATGATTTCTGTTTGGTATGCTCGTGCCCATTATATGATTAAAGGGGCAACTTCAAAGTCAAAGCATTGATATTGATCTGAGCAAAGTTGTGTTCGACTGTTGATGTATTTTCACTCCAAGTTTAGCACCGTGAGCGGTTATACATGAATCTATTTGATTTGAACATCCTCAAAATATAAAATTTTAATGTTTGCACTTCATCCCAACTAAAATTATCATCCCTCCGCCCATGTGGCATTCGCAGCCAGTCAAAGAGGCACTGAGCGGTCAGTGAAGGACCAAGGGACCACTTAACCGTATAAATTATTTCAATACAGAACACACGTACAAACAAACACAAAAAATACACTCTTTTAATTATACCATAAATGGGAGTAAATATATACAGTCCGTGATATCATTTCTACCCGAAAAACAAATTGGTGATCGTATCGCTTTGTTTGACTATAGGGGATCCAACAAATATTGGTAATTGGTTAGGGGATGAAAACTGCAACACCCTAGCCTTGTCACGTATTTCGCACACTTGTGACAAAATCTACGTCGGTCAAACAGGGAGAAACTTCAGTATGTGGCTGAAAAAGCTTGAAACAAACAACTCTGCTGGTTAGACTCTAAAGAAAAGCCACAAAATGATCACACTTTCCCTAAAAACCAAGTCGGAGACTTGTGGCAAAATCTACGTTGGCCAAACAGGTAGCAACATCGGAATGTGGCTGAGAAAGCATAAAATCTTAAGTAATAATCACAGCTTTCCCAAAAACCAAGTCAGAGACCATGAAACTGCAATACTCTAGCGTGTTTAGTATTCCGTGTACTTATGGCAAAATCTACGTTGGACAAACATGGACTGGCAGAACATAAAAACAATCTGCAATACCTAAACTGCTGTAACGGAGGACAATTTTGGCCTAGACTCTTTGGAAAGGTCACAAAATAATCACCCCTCTTCAAAAACCAACTCGGAGACTTGTGGCAAAATCTACGTTGGCCAAACAGGGGGAAATATCAGTATGTGGCTGCAGAATAACGAAAACAATCTGAAGTACCAGCTCTGCTGGCTAGAGAGGAAAATATCTTGCCTAAACTTTATAGGAGGCCATAAAATGAACACACCTTTCTCGAAAAACAAATCGGAGACTTGTGGTACAACCTACGTAGGCCAAACAGGGAGACACATTAGCATGTGGCTGAAACAGAAGAAAAACAATCTGGAGTACCAAAACTGCTGGTAAGAGAGTCCACAAAATGATCAAAACCGAGTCGGAGACTTGAAGCAACATCTACGTTGACCAAACAGGGGGAAACATCAGCATGTGGCTGGAGGAGAATGAAAACAATCTGAAGTATCAACTCTGCTGGTTAGAGAAGAGAAAATCTTGCCTAAATTTTACAGGAAGCCACAAAATGAACACACGTTTCACAAAAAACAAATCGGAGACTTGTGGCAAAATCTACGTTGGTCAAACAGGGAGACACATCATAGAAACAATCTGAAATGCCAACTCTGCTGATCAGAGACGAATGGTTTTGACCTAGACTCTTTGGAAAGGCCAAAGAAGCCCAGAAAACCTAAGACACTATAAGCAAGTCCGACAAAATAATCACAACTTTCTTTAAAATGAAGTCGAAAACTTGTGGCAAAGTCTACGTTGGTCAAACAGTGAGAGATGAGGCCGGAAAAGTATAAAAACAATTTAAAGTACCAAATCTGTAAGTAAGACATAAAACTTTCTGGTCTAGACCTTTTAAAAAAGCCACAGAAACGCAGAAAAACGTAAGGAACTATAATCAAGAAACTTGCCCAAAACTCAAGTCGGAGACCATAAAACTGCAATGTTTTGGAGTGTTTAATATTTTGTGTACTTGTGGCAAAATCTACGTCAGTCAAACAGGGAACTATGTCAGCAGAGGGCTGAAGGCGCATCAAAACAAACTCAAGAACCAATTCTGCTTATAAAAGAGAGAAGATTATTGCCTGTATTCTACTGGAAGGCAACACTTTCCCCGAAAACCATATCGGAAATTTGTGGCAAAATCTACGTTGGCCAAACAGGGAGTCACATCATAATGTTGTTAGAAAAGTATAAAAACAAACTTAAGTTTCAATTCTGCTTGTAAAGAAGAGAAGATTCTTGCCCAGGCTGTATTGGAAGGCCACACTCTCCTCGAAAACCATATCGGACATTTGTGGCAAAACCTACGTTGGCCAAACAGGCAAAAATTGCAGAATATGGCTGAAAGAGCATAAAAACAATCTGAAATAACAAAACTGCTGGTAGAGGAGGAAAGTTTTTGGTTTAGACTCTTTAGAAAGGACACTTTTTTTCCAATAAGCGAGTCGGAGACTTGTGGCAAAATATACGTCGGCCAAACAGGAAGTCACATCATAATGTGGTTGTAAGCGTATATCAACAATCTGGAATACGAAAATTGCTGGTAAAGGAGGAAAGTTTTTAATCTATACTCTTTAGAGAGGCCACTCGTTTCCCAATAACCAAGTCGGAGACTTGTGGCAAAACCTACGTTGGCCAAACAGGCAAAAATTTCAGAATGTGGCTGAAAGAGCATAACAACAAACTTAAGTACCAATTCTGCTTGTAAAGGAGGAAAGATTCTTGTCCAGACTTTATTGGAAGGCCACACTTTCCTCTGGAAACCATATCGAAGATTTGTGGCAAAATTTACGTTGGCCAAACAGGGACTAACATCAAAAATATACTTAAATAGCAATTCTGCTTGTATAGAAGGGAAGATTCTTGCCTAGGCTCTACTAGAATGCCACACTCTCTTCGAAAACAATATCGGAGATTTGTGGCAAAACCTATGTGGGCCAAACAGGCAAAAATGTCAGAATGTGGCTGGAAGAGCATAAAAACAATCTGAAGTACCAAAACTGCTGGTAAGGGAGGAAAGTTTATGACCAACACTCTTTTAAAAGGCCACACTTTCCCCAAAAACCATATCGAGGATTTGTGTCAGAATTTACGTTGGCCAAACAGAAAGTCACATCAAAAACAAACTTGAGTACCAATTCTGCTTGTAGAGAAGGAACGATTCTTGCCCAGACTCTACTACACTTTCACTCTTTCCCCGAAAACCATATCAGAGATTTGCGGCAAAATCTACATTGGCCAAACAGACAAAAATTTTAGAATGTGGCTGGGAGAGCATAAAAACAATTTGAAATACCAAAACTGCTGACAAAGGAGTAATGTTTTTGGTCTAGACTCTTTAGAAAGGCCACTCCTTTTCCAATAAGCAAGTCGGACACTTGTGGCAAAATCTACGTAGGCCAAACAGGAAGTCACATCATAAAGTTATTGGAAGAGCATAAAAACAAACTTAAGTACCAATTTTGCTTGTAAAGAAGAAAAGATTCTTGCCCAGACTTTATTGGAAGGTCACACTTTCCCCGAAAATCATATCGGAGATTTGTGGCCAAATCTACGTTGGCCAAACAGGCAAAAATAACAGAATATGACTGGAAGAGCATAGAAACAAACTTAAGTACCAATTCTGCTTGTAAAGAAAGAGAGATTCTTGCTCGGACTCTACTGGAAGACCACACTTTCTCCGAAAACTATATCGGAGATTTATGTCAAAATTTACGTTGGCCAAACAGGAAGTCACATCAAAAACAAACTTTAGTACCAATTCTGTTCGTAAAAGAGGAAAGATTCTGGCCTAGACTTTATTGGAAGGCCACACTTTCCTCGAAAACCATATCGGATATTTGTGGCAAAACCAACGTTGGCCAAACAGACAAAAAATTCAGAATGTGGCTGGGAGAGCATAAAAACAATCTGAAATACCAAAACTGCTGGTAAAGAAGAAAAGTTTTTGATCTAGACTCTGTAGAAAGGTCACTCCTCTCCAAATAATCAAGTCGAAGACTTGTGGCAAAACCTACGTTGGCCAAACAGGCAAAAATTTCAGAATGTGGCTGGAAGAGCATAAAAACAAACTTAAGTACCAATTTTGCTTGTAAAGAAGGAAATATTCTTGACCAGACTCTACTGGAAGGCCACACTTGCCCCGAAAACCATATCGAAGATTTGTGGCAAAATTTACGTTGGCCAAACAGGGAGTTATATCAAAAACAAACTTAAGTACTAATTCTGCTTGTATAGGAGGAAAGATTGTTGTCCATACTGTACTGGAAGGTCACATTTTTCCCAAAAACCATATTTGCGGCAAAATATACGTTGGCCAAACAGGAATTAACATCAGAATGTGGCTGGAAGAGTATAAAAACAATCTGAAATAACAAAATTGCTCTGTTGTACTAAATTCACTTGCTACAAGCTCGTTTCCTAAAAAATAAAAAGCAATTTCACTTCAGATTCTTGAATATTGGTTCATACTGTATATAAAAATATTTCAATATAAAAACAATTGCTTGTATTTTATTACGTCAGACGAAGTTGAACCAAAGTAAACCAAAAGTATTCTCGTTTAATTAAGAAAATCGTGAAGAAATACGGCTTGAATTTCAATAGATTTTAGTTGTTTGATCAGTGAACATGTGAGTTTTTTAGTGATGGAGTGAACCACCCTCTAAGGTGACACCAGGTATATAAATTTCTGTTAATTGCTCTAAAAAATCTAAACCTGACTTCACAATTTTTGCCATTCATGGCTTTTTAGTTGCAAGGCATAAAAGTGCAGTTTCCCACCCCTCTGCGGTATATTTTATATTTGTAACTGGGTTACTCCAGCTTGTTTGCTGAACGTGTCTCCGGTTATAGATGGTTTTTATTATTCCAACAGGAGAGAAGGTTTGATGATTTAGCTAGATTTTATCTGACTGCAATTGGACGATTGCTATCGGTATTTTTTTCGGGGGAGATTTATTTGGATTGCAAAATTGTGTACAGCGGGATTGAATTGCGATATTTTATCTTTTTTGTTTTGGTTTTTTGCTCTCCACCCCCCAACAGACCTCAAGAACCCTCCCCAATTAAATTACGACATCAGACTTCCCTAAAATTAAAGAATTAATTTCAAAATGTTGACAGAAAATTACCAGACACGTAATTCCTAAAAATGAGTTCCGGGATGCTGTTATCATGAGCTGATAAGATCAGGAAGGGGATGAAATACAGACGAAGCTTATTATAATAAGATTCAGGAACAGTCAAGCAGAATATTATTTGTTTATATAAGTGCCTAATTTTTTTTCTTGTTGTTACAGGTAAGGGATGCTTCCACAACCCCAATTTTCACCTCTTATCACAAATGTAAGTCTCCCTTATTTTTTAAATCAACTTTAAATTCATTAATTTCCGAATTATCATCAACAAATTATTGACCAACTCGAAATTGAGTTTTTTCGAACAATACGTCGCCCAAATTAATGACGTATAATTTATAACTGATAAAAGCGAGATCATAACATAAATTGACTTCAGGATTAATTACTTTATGTGTCATTTTAATTACAAAATGGATTGTTCGCAATTGACAATTTTTATTTGAATGCGAGCTTAATAAACGCTCAATATTGCACTGTCTATTCTATATAGTCCTGATTATTATGTTTCGTGTACTGCCTAGTATATACTATTTCTATAATCCTATATACTACTATTTTACTGCCTATAGCTTTGCTATCATCTCCAAAAATGTACTGTTCCTAATACTGTCCTGCCTATCATACTTATTGTACTGTTTTGTATACTATATAGTACCATACTGTATCTATAATCATCCATACTACTTTTTACTGCTTATTGCTGTGTTACTGTTCATAATATAATGTTCATAAAAGTACGTCGACATATACTACCCACTCTAATACTACTATTGTACTTTCTATACTGTTTCATATATAACCTAGTATTATACTGTCCTTTTAATTACGTATACTATTTTTTTACTGCCTATAACTCTGCTACTGTCTTCAAAAAGTTATATAAGGTACTATTCCTAATACTGCCCTGTCTATCATACTTATTATACTATTTTGTATACTATGTGGTACTATACTACTTCTCTAATTATGCATACTACTTTTTTACTGCTTATAGCTGCGATATTGTTCATAATATAATAAAGTATTATTAGCTTTGTTCATAAAAGTACGTTGACAAATACTGCCCACTCTTATCCTACTATTGTACTTTTTATACTGTTTTATATATAACCTGGTATTATACTGTCCCTTTAATTATGTATACAATTTTTTTACTGCCTATAGCTCTGCTACTGTCTTCAAAAAATTATATTAGGTACTATTCCTAATACTGCCCTGTCTATCATACTTATTATACTATTTTGTATACTATGTGGTACTATACTACTTGTCTAATCATGCATACTACTTTTTTGCTGCTTATAGTTGTGATACTGCTCATAATATAATAAAGTATTATTAGCTTTGTTCATAAAAGTACGTCGACAAATACTGGCCACTCTAATCCTACTATTGTACTGTTCATACTGTTTTATATATAACCTAGTATTATACTGTCCTTTTAATTACGTATACTATTTTTTTACTGCCTATAGTTCTGCTACTGTCTTCAAAAATTTATATAAGGTACTATTCCTAATACTGCCCTGTCTTTCATACTTATTATACTGTTTTGTATACTATATAGTACGATACTGTATCTTTAATCATGCATACTACTTTTTTACTGCTTATAGCTGTGATACTGCTCATAATATGATAAAATATTATTAGCTTTGTTCATAAAAGTACGTCGACAATTACTGCCCGCTCTAATCCTACTATTGTACTTTTTATACTGTTTAATATATAACCTAGTATTATACTGTCCCTTTAATTACGTATACTATTTTTTTACTGCCTATAACTCTGCTACTGTCTTCAAAAAGTTATATAAGGTACTATTCCTAATACTGCCCTGTCTATCATACTTATTATACTGTTTTGTATACTATTTGGTACTATTCTATTTCTATAATCATACATACTACTTTTTTACTGCCCATAGTTCTGCTTCAGTCTTTAAAATTTTGTTGAGCGCTGCTCCTAATACATTCCTTCCTATTTCTAGTGTCATACTTATTATACTGTTTCGTATACTATCTCTATGATCATTTATACTATTTTTGTACTGTCTATAGTCCTGTTACCGCCCTCAGATTTGTATAATGTTCTTAAATCGGTTCATAAAGGTGCTATTTTTAATACTGCCCTATTTATTCCTATTATCACACTGTTTTGCATACTTTTTGATACTATACTATCTTTATAGTCATGTATACTATTTTTGTACTGTCTATAGCTCCGCAACTGTCCTCAAATGAGTATATCGTTCTTAGCTCTCTTCATTTAGATACTGCCACTGAAATATTATTCTGCTTCTAGTACTATACTGCCTCTATAATCATGCATACTATTTTCTTACTGCCTATAACTCTGTTACCATCTTCAGATTGGTACTTTGTCGTTTGCTTTGTTCATAAATGTTCTACTCCTAATACTTTTAGGTATTATACCTGTTAGTATATTTCGAATACTGCCCAGTGCTATACTATCTCTATAATCATATATATTATTTTTTTACTGCCTATAAATAATGGCTCTGCTACTGTCTTCAAAGAGGTATATTGTTCGTAGCCCTTTTCTTTATACCGCCCTGTCTATCATACTTTTTGTACTGTTCTACATACTATTTTTATAACTATGTATAGTATTTTTTACTGCCTATAGCTCCGCTACTGCCTTCAATTGAGTATTTTGTTCTTAGCTGTGTTTACATGAATACTGCCCATTAATTTTCAATATCACACTGTTTTAGTACTACTTTATAATTATGCATACTATTTTTGTACTGCCTATAACTTTGCAACTGTCCTCAGATTGGTATATTGCTCTTTATTATATTAATAAAGCTGCTGCTTTTAATATTGCCCTGACTATTACTGGTATCATACTTGGCATTATACTATTCCTATAGTCATGTATACTATTTCTACTGCCTATAGCTTTGCAACTGTCCTCACATAAGTATATTGTTCTCTGTTCTGTTCATATAGATCTGCCATTTTATTCATGGTATCATTCTGTTTTTAGTACTACCTGGCAGTAAACTTTCCCTATAATTATGAATACTATTTCTTCACTGCCTATAACTCTCTTAACATCCTGAGAATGGCATATTGTTATTGGCTTCTGTTTATAATATTACCCTGTATATTTCAACTTTGTATACTATCTCTATAATATTATATACTATTTATGTATTGCCTATATCCCTGCAACTGCCCTAAGATTGTTATATTGTTTTTAAATTTGTGTTAGAAGATGTTGTTATCAATATTTCCTAGTATCGTACTTTTTATATTGTCTCGAGTACTGTCTGGCATTATTTTATTTCAATAACCATGTATACTATTTTTTTACTGCCTATAGCTCCGCTACTGTCTTCAGATGAGTACATTGTTCTTTGCCATGCCTAAATTGATACTCTCCATTCTGTTTTTTGTACTACCTAGTACTAAACTATCTCTATAGTTATGCATACTATTTTTTACTGCCTATAACTCTCTCATCATCCTCAGATTTGTATATTTTTATTAGCTCTGTTCGCAAAGGCTTTACTTCCGATTCTGCCCTGTATGTTCCAGCTTTATATACTATCTCTATAATCAATATATACTATTTTTGTACTGCCTATAACCCTGCTCCCACCCTCAGATTGTTATTGTACTTAAATCTGTTTATTAAGATGCTGCTCTTAATACTGCCCTGTTTATTCCTGCTTTCACAATTTTTATACTATCTGTATAATCATATATACTATTTTCATACTACCTATAGCCCTGCTATTGTCCTCAAATTTGTATACTGTTTTTAAATCGGTTTTTAGAGATGCTGCTCCTGATACTGTCCTGTTTATTCCTAGTATCATAGTTTCTATACTGTTTTGTGTGATATTTGATACTATACTGTCTCTATTATCATGTATACAATTATTTACTGCCTATAGCTTTGCCATTGTACTCAGAATAATTTATTGAGATGCTGCCGCAAGTACTGCCCTTTCTATTACTGGTACCATACTTGTTTTTTGTTTTGTATACTATCTCTATAATCAAGTATACTATTTTTGTACTGCCTATAACTTAGTACCGCTCTCAGATTTATATATTGCTCTCAAATCGGTTTATAGAGGTCCTGCTATTAAAACTGCCCTGTTTATTTCTGGTATCACACTTTTAATACTATTCTGTATATTATTTAGTACTATACTATCTCTATAGCCATGTATACTATTTTTTTACTGCCTATAGCTCTGCTATTGTATCCAAAATTATTCATGATAGTGTTGCTACTAGTTCTGCTGTCTCTATCACTGGTATAACATTTGTTATTCTGTTACAATAATCTATAATTATATATATACTATTTTTGTACCGCCTATAGCTGTACTATCATCCTCAGATTTGTATATTGTTCACAAATCGGTTTATAGAGGGGCTGCTCGTAATACTGTCCTGTTTCTTTCTGGTATCACACTTTTAATACTATTCTGCATATTATTTAGTACTATACTATCTCTATAGCCATGTATACTATTTTTTTACTGCCTATAGCTCTAAAATTGTATCCAAAATAATTCATGATAGTGTTGCTACTAGTTCTGCTGTTTCTACCACTGCTGCAACACTTGTTATTTTGTTTCAATAATCTATAATTTTATATAGTATTTTTGTACTGCCTATAGCCGTACTATCACTCTCAGATTTGTATATTGTTCACAAATCGGTTTATAAGGTGCTGCTCGTAATAATGTCCTATTCATTCCTGGTATTACACTTTTAATACTATTCTGTGAAATATTTGGTACTGTACTATCTCTATAGTCATGTATACTATTTTTTTACTGCCTATAGCTCTACAATTGTATCCAAAATAATTCATGATAGTGTTGCTACTAGCTCTGCTGTTTCTATCACTGGTATAACATTTGTTATTTTGTTTTAATAATCTATAATAACATATACTATTTTTGTACTGCCTATAATTATATATATTATTTTTAAATCGATTTATAGAGATGCTGCTCCTGATACTGCCTTGTTTATTCCTAATATCATAGTTTTCATATTGTTTTATGTACTATTTGATACTTTACCATCTCTATAATCATTTATACTATTTTTGTACTGCCTGCAACAGCATATTGATCTCAAATCGGTTTGTAGAGGTGCTGGTTTTTGATACTGCCCTGTTTATTCCTATTATCACACTTGTAATACTATTTTGTGTCCCATTTGGTACTACATACTATTTTTATACTGCCTATAGCTCTACTACTGTAACTAAAATAATTTATAATAATTTTGCTACTAGTCCTGCCCTTTCTATCATTGATATAATACTTGTTATTTTGTTTTGTATACTATCCGGTGCCATAATATCTCTATAATCACGTATACTATATATATATACTGCCTATAATCCTGCTACCTTTCTAAGATTTTTATATTACTGTCAAATCGGTTTATAGAGATGCTGCTCTTAATACTGCCTTGCTTATTCATGGTATTAAACTATTTATTCTGTTTTGTGTACTGTTTGGTACTGCATTATCGCTATAATCATGTATACTATTTTTGTACTGCCTATAATTCTGTTTTCTCCCTCAGAATTATATATTGTTCTCAAATCGGTTTATAGAGGGGCTGTTCTTAATACTGCCCTGTTAATTACTGACATCATACTTTTTATACTGTTCTGTATACTATGTAGAACTATACTATCCCTATAATCATGTATACTATTTTTATACTGTCTATAGTCCTGTTACCACCCTCAGATTTGTAAATTGTTCTTAAACCGGTTCATAAAGTTTACGGTATCAAACTTCTTATTCTGTTTTGTGTACTGTTTGATACTAGACTATCTCTATAATGCTGTATACTATTTTTGTACTGCCCATAATTCTGCTTCCTCCCTTGGATTTATATATTGTTCTCAAATCGGTTTATAGAGGGGCTGCTCTTAATACTGCGTCGCTAATTACTGATATCACACTTTTTATGTACTATGTAGTACTATACTATCTCTATAATCATGTATACCATTTTTATACTGTTTATAGTCCTGTTACCACCCTTAAATATGTATATTGTTCTTAAACCGGTTCATAAAGTTCATGGTATCAAAATTTTTATTCTGTTTTGTATACTGTTTGATACTACAGTATCTCTATAATCATGTTTACTATTTTTGTACCGTCTATAGCCGTGCTGCCTCCCTCAGAATTATACATTGTTCTCAAACTGGTTTATAGAGAGGCTTCTTTGAATACTGCGCTGTTTATTCCTGACATCACTACTACTACGTAATACCATACTATCTCCATAATCATGTATACTATTTTTATACTGTCTATAGTCCTGAAACCCCCCTTAGATTGAAGTATTGTTCTTAACTGTATTTATAAAGGTGCTGCTCTTAATACTGTCCTGTTTATTCCTAGTACCACACTTTTTATACTGTTTTGTGTACCATTCAGTACTATACCATCTTTATAATCATATATACTGTTTTTGTAATGCCTATAGCCCTACTACCGCCTTCAGATTTGTATATTGTTCACAAAACGGTTTATAGATTTAATACTGCCCTATTTTGTGTAACATTTAGTCCTATATATTATCTCTATAGTCATGTATACTATTTTTGTACTGCCTATAACCCTGCTACTGCATTTTGTTCTCAAATCGGTTTGTGAAGGTGCTGCTCTTGATTCTGCCCTGTTTATTTCCCATATCACACTTGTTATACTTTTTCATGTACTATTTGGTACTATACTATCTCTATAAACATATATACTATTTTTGTACTGCCTATAGCTCCACTACTGTACCTAGAATAATTTATAAAAGTGCTGCTTCTTGTACTGCCTTTTCTATCACTGCAAACATTTACTACTAAGTACTATACTATCTATAATTGAGCATACTATTTCCTGTTCTGCCTATATAGTTCCAGTACTGTATTCAATTCACTATATTGCTCTTAGTTCTGTCCATATTAGTACTGTACTGTACGAGAACAAAATATTTGTTATTGGTATACCTCGGGGTGGAAAGAGACCTGTATGGCCTCTTATCTAATTATGGAGGACACTTCGTACTACCATTTATGAATTATGACGTACAGTTCACAATAATTTGCACCCATTGAATAATTTTCCAGTCATCGACGACTTTTCATCGGTTGATTGGCAATCCGGCTGGGCGCTCCACAGTCTCCACTGGTCCTTTGATTGCCATTAGGCAGCTACTCGGGGTTAATTGCCTATAAAATTGGCTATTTTGTAAAGCGCGGAGTGGAATCGAGTTAGCACGTGCGACTAATTGGTGCTCCGGCACCTATTAATGAGCAGAACCGTACGTTATTGGTTAACTTACCCCGTTGTAGAGAGACATACGAGGAGGATAATACTGCATGCTTAAAAATCGTTCAAGGGATGAAATTGAGCTTTAATTTTAACTTCATTAGACATTATTGATTAAATTGGATGTTTCAGCACCCAACCACCCACTTTACGGACCATTCAATCATCAAAAACACCAAACACAAATGGGGTAGTCCACGCACATCGAATTCCACGAATTATTTCGCTTATTAACCTCATGTTCGTATGTGTATGTCTGGTGGAGCCGGAATGATTTTGTTGTTTGAAGAATGGCATGTGAAGACCTACACATAGTTGTGGTGCTGGCCGGAATTAATTAAATTGATAAAGGGTGGCTCAGTTAACTTTATTTACATGATTTCCCTAAAAATAACCCCCAAACATAGTCAGTACATCCCTTTATATGTAAACTAGATTTCGTATTGTAACAAATGAATGTTTAACGCCAACGGATGGACAAGACGACGTTAACCGCCCCTAATACAACCGCTATAAATTATTCTTCAAGTAGCAAGACACCGCTAGGTTTCCCCGTCCTGTTCCACCCACATAACTATGTCCCTAAAGCTGCACCAGCATTTATGGCCCACACAAAAAAAAATTATACCAATATTTCTTACACATTAATTACAATTAATTACAACCGGAAGTAAATTTTTTACAGTTGCCGTTTCCCGGAAATCGGGATGTGGCTCAACTTTAGTCTAAAGTTGCACCACACCTGATAATATCTTATCCAAATGAACTTTAAGTGGGCTAAACAATTCTTACAAATTAATTACAATTAGAATAAATTAGTAGAGATTACTGAAAATCAACCCTTAAGTGATAAATCCCTCTTTGAAAGAATGAAAGCGCACCAAAATGAGACATAGCGGATGAAAGTGAAATTTCAAGGCCAAATAGTGGCAGTATGGCTACTTGTATGGAAAAATATATATTTTTCGTAAATTATAAAATAGTAATTAAAACAATATATCAAAAACAAGTGTACAGGATACTCTGTCACAGAAATTTTTAAAGTGTCAAAGCTGGTACATTTGTTTTTGACCATAGGGAAATATTTTGACGATGAATTGGAACAAGTCTAATAAATTTTGTAATATTTTCAATACGTTGAAAAGTAGTTCAAATAATAACAAAAAATAGAATCGGTAAAAAGAATATGCTTAAAAATGGTACAATAGTTGCCGAGTATAGAGAAATCATTGTGTTGATTACAACAGTTCACTCAATTTTTTTGTCAATTTTATTATATAATGATGCAGTTCACACAATAGTCAATAGGAAATGGATGTGTGGGATGGTTTGAAAAATACTTACGATGCTTTAAATTGGTTCAATAGTTGTTGTCCACCAAAGAGTTGTTTGTCAATTAATTACAACATACCACTTGACTTTTTTCATAATTTTATTAGATCATAGTGTAGTTCACACAATAGTCAATAGGAAATGAGTGTGTGGGATGGTGTAAAAAATGTTAACGGTGCTTTAAATTGGTTCAATAGTTGTTGTCCACCAAGGAGTTGTTTGTAAATTAATTACAACAGACCACTTTTCTTTTTTTACAATTTTATTACATTATAGTGTAGTTCACATAATAGTCAATAGGAAATAAGTGTGTGAGAGAGTGTAAAAAATGATTACAACACTTTAGAGTGGCTTAATAGTTGCTGTCCATCAAGGAGTTGTTTCCTAATTAATTACAACAGTCCACTTGACTTTTTTTACAATTTTATTATATCATAGTGTAGTTCACACAATGGTTAGTGGAAAATGGGTATGTGGGATGGTGTAAAAAATGTTTACAATTCTTCAGAGTGGCTCAATAGTTGTTGTCCATCAAGCAGTTGTTTATTGATCGATTACAACATCCCACTTGACTTTTTTTACAATTTTATTACTTTATAGTGTAGTTCACATAATATTCAATAGGAGAGGGATGTGTGAGATGGTGTAAAAAATGTTAACGGTGCTTTAAATTGGTTCAATAGTTGTTGTCCACCAAGGAGTTGTTTGTAAATTAATTACAACAGACCACTTTTCTTTTTCTACAATTTTATTACATTATAGTGTAGTTCACACAATAGTCGATAGGAAATGGGTGTGTGGGATGGTGTAAAAAATATTTACAATTCTTCAGAGTGGCTCAATAGTTGTTGTCCATCAAGCAGTTGTTTATTGATTAATTACAACATCCCACTTGACTTTTTTCACAATTTTATTACATTATAGTGTAGTTCACATAATATTCAATAGGAGAGAGATGTGTGAGATGGTTTAAAAAATACTTACGATGCTTTAAATTGGTTCAATAATTGTTGTCCACCAAAGAGTTGTTTGTTAATTAATTACAACAGCCTAATCGACATTTTTCAAAATTTTATTATATTATAGTGTAGTTCACACAATAGTCGATAGGAAATGGGTGTGTGGGATGGTGTAAAAAAGGTTTACAATACTTCAGAATGGCTCAATAGTTGTTGTCCATCAAGCAGTTGTTTATTGATCAATTACAACATCCCACTTGACTTTTTTTACAATTTTATTACATTATAGTGTAGTTCGCATAATATTCAATAGGAGAGGGATGTGTGAGATGGTTTAAAAAATACTTACGTTGCTTTAAATTGGTTCAATAATTGTTGTCCACCAAAGAGTTGTTTGTTAATTAATTACAACAGCCCAATCGACATTTTTCAAAATTTTATTATATTATAGTGTAGTTCACACAATAGTCGATAGGAAATGGGTGTGTGGGATGGTGTAAAAAATGTTTACAATACTTCAGAATGGCTCAATAGTTGTTGTCCATCAAGGAGTTGTTTATTAATTAATTACAACAACCCACTTGACTTTTTTCACAATTCTATCACATTATAGTAGTTCACACAATAGTTGACACCATCCCACACACTTATTACCTGTGGACTACACTATGATGTAATAAAATTTTAAAAAAACGCCAAGTGGTCTGTTGTTATCAATTAACAAATAAATCCTTCTTGGATAGCAACTATTGAACCAATTTAAAACACCGTGAACATTTTTTACACCATCCCACACACTTATTTCCTGTTGAATATTGTGTAAACTACACTATAATGTAATAAAATTGTGAAAAAAGTCAAGTGGGCTATTGTAATTAATTAACAAACAGCTCCTTGATGGACAACAAGTAATGAGCCACTCTGAAGTATTGTAAACATTTTTTACCCCATCCCACACACTCATTTCCTATTGACTATTGTGTGAACTACACTATGATCTAATAAAATTATGAAAAAAGTCAAGTGGTATGTTGTAATTAATTAGGAAACAACTCCTTGATGGACAGCAACTATTAAGCCACTCTAAAGTATTGTAATCATTTTTTACACCCTCTCACACACTTATTTCCTATTGACTATTGTGTGAACTACACTATAATGTAATAAAATTGTAAAAAAAGGAAAGTGGTCTGTTGTAATTAATTTTCAAACAACCCCTTGGTGGACAACAACTATTGAACCAATTTAAAGCACCGTTAACACTTCTTTCACCATCCCACACACTCATTGCCTATTGATCATTGTGTGAACTACACTATGATGTAATAAAATTATGAAAGAAGTCAAGTGGTATGTTGTAATTAATTGACAAACAACTCCTTGGTAGACAACAAATATTGAACGAATTTAAAGCATCGTAAGTATTTTTTAAACCATCTCACACATCCATTTCCTATAGAATATTATGTGAACTACACTATAATGTAATAAAATTGTGAAAAAAGTCAAGTGGGATGTTGTAATTAATCAATGAACAACTGCTTGATGGACAACAACTATTGAGCCACTCTGAAGAATTGTAAACATTTTTTACACCATCCCACACACCCATTTTCTATCGACTATTGTGTGAACTACACTATGATGTAATGAAATTGTAAAAAAGTCAAGTGAGCTGTTGTAAATAATTGATAAACATCTCCTTGATGAACAGCAACTATTGAGCCACTGTAAAGTATTGTAATAATTTTTTACACCCTTTCACACACTTATTTCCTTATCGAAACTTCTGTAGTCTCGAAAACATTTCAAAAGACTCCTACAGTCTCCTAAACATTTCAAAAGACTCCTACAGCCTTCTAGAAACTCCTGCAGCCTTCTAAAGACTTCTGCAACCTCCTACAGACTCTTACAGTCCTCTAGAGAGTGCAACAATCTCCTAAAATATCATAAAGGGTCTTACAGTTTCGTTTAAAATCTGAGAGACTCCTATAGTCCCTTAAAGACTCCTGCAGTCTTCTAGATATATCTGCAGTCTTATAGAAACTCCTACAGTCTCTCAAACATTTCAAGAGACCCCAACAGTCTCCTTAAAATTTCAAGAGACTCCTACAGCCTCCTAGAAACTTCTGCAGCCTTCTAAAGACTTCTGCAGCCTCCTATAGACTCTTACATTCCTCTAGAGATTCCAACAATCTTCTAGAGTATCTTAGAGGGCCTTACAGCTTCATACAAACTTTGAGAGACTCCTTTAGTCCCTTAAAGACTCCTGCAGTCTCCTAGATATTTCTGCAGCCTTATAGAAACTCCTACAGTCTCTCAAACATTTCAAGAGACTTCTACAGTCTCCTAAACATTTCAAGAGACTCCTACAGCCTCCTAGAAACTCCTGCAGCCTTCTAAAGACTTTTGCAGCCTCCTACAAATTCTTACAGTCTTCTAGTGATTTCAACAATCTCCTAGAATACCTTAGAGGGCCTTACAGTTTCGTACAAACTCTGACAGGCTCCTATAGTCTTTTGAAAACTCCTGCAGTCTCCTAGATATTTCTGCAGCCTTATAGAAACTCCTACAGACTCTCAAACATTTCAAAAGACTCCTACAGTCTCCTTAACATTTCAAGAGACTCATTCAGCCTCCTAGAAGCTCCTGCAGCCTTCTAGAGACTTCTGCAGCCTCCTACAGACTCTTACAGTCCTCTAGAGATTTCAACAATCTCCTAGAATATCTAAGAAGGCCTGACAGTTTCGTATAAACTCTGAGAGATTCCTATAGTATCTAAAAGACTACTGCAGTCTCCTAGATATTTCTGCAGCCTTTTTGAAGCTCCTACAGTCTCTCAAACATTTCAAGAGACTCCTACAGTCTCTTAAATATTTCAAGAGACTCCTACAGCCTCCTAGAAACTCCTGCAGCCTTCTAGAGACTTCTTCAGCCTATTACAGACTCTTACATTCCTCTAGAGATTTCAACAATCTTCTAGAATATCTTAGAGGGTCTTACAGTTTCGTACAAACTCTAAGAGGCTCTTATAGTCTCTTAACGACTCCTGCAGTCTCCTAGATATTTCTGCAGCCTTATAAAAACTCCTACAGTCTTTTCAACATTTCAAGACACTCCTAGAGACTCCTACAGCCTCCTAGAGGCTCCTACAATCTCTTAAATATTTTAGAAGGCTCCTAAAGATTCCAACAGCCTCCTAGAAACTCCTAAAATCTCTTAAACATTTCAAGAGACTCCTAAAGTCTCCTACAGCCTCCTAAAGTCTTTGTAGTTTTAATTTTAGAGGGTCTACATTCCAACAATCATAAAAAACCTTGTTTGTCTCATAAAAGTTAACCAAACATTTGAAATTTCTTATCTTTTAGTTTTAACAAGATAATATAAAAAAGAGAGAATGTTCGAGGTTTCACTGTTAGAAGGAACCGTTTTTGTCTGTTTGGAATCTATCAGATTACTGAATCTTGTAATATTGTTGAGCTAATACAAAAAAGAGGTGATTTTGGAGGTTTCATTATTAAAATAAACCCTATATGTACAACTAAAATGTCTTGAAGGTTTTTTGGAGGTTCCATGTACAGACAGTCGTCAAAGAGCCCTCATTGGTCCCACGACAATATTTGTCAGTTTATTTGTATGCTGTGTCGTATAGAATGATTAAAAAATGATTTCAGAGGTTTTATTCAATTGAATCACTAAATCTTGATGTCTAACTGAGATATTATCAAACAGGAGGTAATTTTGGAGGTTCCGTACTTGAATAATTGAAAACGGAGCTCTAGCAAGTTTGTTATTGTCCTTTTGGAGCACCTACTACAACAATAGAGGTTGTTTTATAGGTTAATGTTTGCCTAAACAAAAATAGAGATTTGGTTGACTCGTTACAACATCTATTTGATTTTAAGAGTCATTTAGCTTCTGGAAGAGATAATTTTAAAGGTTGCATGATCAAAAATTCGTTTGTAAGTCCATTGAAACATCAAACCTTGTATTTTTGATAATATATTACAATAAAACATTTTTGGAGGTTGTAAATGTAAAACTTTGCGTAAAGAATGTTTGCCAAATCATTAAAATATAAAAAGTAGAGGTGTTTTTGGAGGTCCAATAGACGACGAGACTATATTCGCATGACTGAATATCTGTTTTTCAATTAGAAAACTGTATCTTGTTGTCTAATTGAGATCTTATAAAATTGGAGGCTATTTTGGAGGTTCCGTACAAGAATTATCAAAAATGAGACTCTGGCAGTTTTGTTTTCAAAATCCTATTAATTAAAAAATCCGATTGACTATTATGTGAACTACACTATAATGTAATAAAATTGTAAAAAAAGAAAAGTGGTCTGTTGTAATTAATTTACAAACAACTCTTTGGTGGACAACAACTATTGAACCAATTTAAAGCACCGTTAACATTTTTTACACCATCCCACACACTCATTTCCTATTGACTATTGTGTGAACTGCATCATTATATAATAAAATTGACAAAAAAGTTGAGTGAACTGTTGTAATCAACACAATGATTTCTCAATACTCGGCAACTATTGTACCATTTTTAAGCATATTCTTTTTACCGATTCTATTTTTTGTTATTATTTGAACTACTTTCAACGTATTGAAAATATTACAAAATCTATTAGACTTGTTCCAATTCATCGTTAAAATATTTCCTGATGGTCAAAAACAAATGTACCAGCTTTGACACTTTAAAAATTTCTGTGACAGAGTATCCTGTACACTTGTTTTTGATATATTGTTTCAATTACTATTTTATAATTTACGAAAAATATATATTTTTCCATACAAGTAGCCATACTGCCACTATTTGGCCTTGAAATTTCACTTTCATCCGCTATGTCTCATTTTGGTGCGCTTTCATTCTTTCAAAGAGGGATTTATCACTTAAGGGTTGATTTTCAGTAATCTCTACCAATTTATTCTAATTGTAATTAATTTGTAAGAATTGTTTAGCCCACTTAAAGTTCATTTGGATAAGATATTATTAGGTGTGGTGCAACTTTAGACTAAAGTTGAGCCACACCCCGATTTCCGGGAAACGGCAACTGTAAAAAATTTACTTCCGGTTGTAATTAATTGTAATTAATGTGTAAGAAATATTGGTATAATTTTTTTTTGTGTGGGCCATAAATGCTGGTGCAGTTTTTGGGACATCTCATTTGTATTTTTAAATCCAAATCTCTGTGCTGTCAATTCATTTGAATAAATCACCGATGATGAACGCGTCGGATGAAACACACGACCTCGCTGTAATAATAGAGGTCGGGCGCGTGTAAATGATTACTGGTGGAGAGCAAAACTTCCAAAAAAAATCTTCCAGAAGCCTCTCTAAAATCAAAACAGGGTAGTTTATCTTGCCTGAAAGGCACGTTCGATCAAATTAACGTCAGGCGACTTCGGTGATCTGTTATTTATCTCGTATCGATCGCATTGAATGATTGGTTTAATTCTAGCGTCAATTCTTGACTAATGTTGGTAATAATGATGTCCTGCAAGCCCTGGATGCCCGATTAAGGGTTGTTAACAGAAAGACTTACACACGATCAATATTCTGATGTTTGACCTTTGTTAACCAAATAGGGGTGATTAATTGCTGTGCAAATTGTTTAATTTGAAATATTTACGGGGTAATTTCACCTGTGCTCTGTCTGCTGGACCCCATTTCCATTTTCATTCGTTGGGAGTAATTATACAAGATAACATTCATAAATTACTCGAAAATCGAAATGCATAACTAAATCAGAAAGTAAATGACTTGTTTGTTGTTCGTGGAAATTAAATAACATTCTCAAAGCAGCATCTTTCATTTCATTTCAAAACATCTTCCAAGAAAGTTGAGAAAATATGAATCTCCACCAACAAAAGCGCCGCTTTGATATTGCGTGCTTTATTCTCAAATTGCTTGAATAAAAATTTGATTAAACGTATCTGCATACCTGATAAGGTAAATACAGATAACAATTTTCAATTAAGGTCAGAGGTAAACAGGAAAATGAATCGCATTTCCTTTTGTATTCATTCATAAATGCAATTACTCTTTTATCAAATTTTCCAGAATTTGTACGTTCCTCTATTCAAACCCGAATGGATGTCCAGTCAATCTGGTTGCAGGTAATAAATATCACTCCCCCAATTCCTGTTCATTGCACAGGGTGGTTAGCAATGCGCATCGTCTCCGGGTGTTATATGTGCGGCTAGGTACAGTCATGGAGGCCAGTTTCCAGAATTATGGAGGACGGGATTGAAGGAATGTGATGGATATCCAACTGTGTATAAATGCTGTTAGGAATTAATGTAGCATCTTTATAATTTTTGGTAGAAAATGTAACAATACAATAGAATGCAACCAAACAACGTTACAAAGAAGGTACAATGTTGTTTCATTTATTAATGAGGTGAAAGAAGTAAGGATTACAACGTAGGAATAATAACAAGGCTTTATTTTGTTATTTTGCCAACAGTCCTTCGTTGCGAAGCTGAAAAGGTTTTATAAATGCAAGAATAACTGAGCAAAATTTTATTAACTTACAGTAAATGTAATGGAGCTAAATAAGCTGATCCTAATCCCTTGCATTATATTTTTTTTGATAAATTACGCCCTAAAGCTCCTAAATATGAATTTGGAGGCAAATCGGTTCAGTAATTTAGATGTGAGATGGTTGAATACTTCCACATTCATGTCAACTAAACTTGATTATAAGAAATTAATTAGACTAGAAATTCAAGCTTGAATTTTTTTAATTTGGTCGAATTTCAGAAAATTGACAGAAAGTACCCTTGAATAACTGCCTGAAGCTCCTAGATACAGATTTTGAGCCTAATCGGTTCAGCGATTCAAGCGCAGGATCAATAAATACTTCTACATTCCTTCATGTGACCTAGCCTCGATTGTATCAAATTTATTAAACTGAAAATCAAGCTTGAATTTTTGAATTCTAGAAAACTGACACAAAGTGCCTCAAGTTAGTACCCTAAAGTCACTGAATATAGATTTTGAGCCAAATCGGTTCAGTGGTTTAAGCGTGAGATCAACAAACATATATCTACATTCCTTAAAACTACACACATTGAACTCCTATAATTTTGAATTTGGAGACCTGAATTTTGTGAAACTGGCATAATTTTCCTTAAAATAACTGCCTAAAGCTCCTACTTACAAATTTTGAGCCAAATCGGTTCAGCGGTTCAAGCACGGAATCAATAAACACACTTCTACATTCCTTCATGTCACCTAACCTCGATTATATAAAAGTTATTAAACTGTAATATCCTCGAATTCTTGAATTTCAGAAAACTGACAGAAAGTGCTTTTAGCTAGTATCCTAAAGTTACTAAATATGAATTTTGAGGCAAATTGGTCCAGCGGTTCAAGCTTGGGATCAACGAACCCATATTTACGTTCCATACAACTACACACATTTAACTCCTTTAATTTTGAATTTGTAGACCTCAATTTTATGAAACTGGCATAAGCTTCCTTCAATTGACTACCTAAACTTCCTACATACAGATTTTGAGCCAAATCGGTTTAGCGGTTCAAGCACGGGATCAATAAACACACTTCTACATTCCTGTCACCTGACCTCGATTATATGAAATTGATCAAACGAAAAAATGAGCCTTGAATCCTTGAATTTCTGAAAACTAGCAGAAAATTTTTTTAGCTAGTTCCCAAAAGTTACTAAATATGGATTTTGAGCCAAATCAGTTTAGCGGTTTAAGCCTGGGATCAACGAACATATATCTACATTCCATATATCTATACACAATAAATTTCTGTAATTTTGGATTTATAGGCCCTAATTTTAGGAAAGTGACAGAAAGAACACTTCATCAGCTGCCCAAAGCCCCTACATATAGATTTTGAGCTTAATCGGTTCAGCGGTTCAAGCGCGGGATCAATAAACATACTTCAACATTCCTTCATGTCACCTAGTCTCGATTATATCAAGTTTATTGAACTGAAAAATCAAGCTTGAATTTTTGATTTTTGTCAAACTAACGGAATGTGCTTCAAGTTACCAAATATAGATTTTGAGCCAAATCGGTTCAGTGGTTCAAGCGTGGAATCAACGAACATGTATCCACATTCCATACAACTATACACATTGAGCTTCTGTAATTTTGGATTTGTGAACCGTAATTTTGAAAAACTGATAAAAAGCACCCTTCACTAACTGCCCAAAGCTCCAACATATGGATTTTGAGACAAATCGGCTGAGCGGTTCAAGCACGGGATCAATATATACATTTCTACATTTCTTTATGTCATCTGGCGTCAATAATATGGAATCTAGTTGAAAGTTCAAGCTGGTTTCTTGAATTTTGAAAAACTGACATAAAGTGCCTTTAATTGGTACCTTGAAGATACTATATATGGATTTTGAGCTAAATCGATTGAGTGGTTTAAGCGTAGGGTCACATACATTTCCCTGTTGTAATTTTGGATTTGTAGACCTCAATTTTACTAAACTGACTTAAGATTCCTTTAACTAGTTGCCTAATGCTCTTAAATATAGATGTTGAACCAAATCGGTTCAGCGGTTCAAGCACGGGATCAATAAATACATTTCTAGATTCCTTTATGTCATCTTGCCTCAATGATATGGAATTAAGTTGAAAATTTGAGTTGAATCTCCGAATTTTGAAAAGTTGACATTAAATGCCTAAAGTTAGTACCCTAAAATCACTGAATATGAATTTTGAGCAAAATCGGTTCAGTGGTTTAAGTGTGGGATCAACAAACATATATCTACATTCTATACAGCTACATACAATAAACTACAGTAATTTTGAATTTGTAGGCCCTAATTTCAAAAAACTGACAGAAAGCACATTTCACTAACTGTCCAAAGCTCCTACATATGGATTTTGAGCCAAATCGGTTCAGCGGTTCAAGCACAGGATCAATAAACGCATTTATACATTCCTTCATGTCACCTAGCCTTGATTATGTAAAATTAAACAAACTGCAGAATCAAGCTTAAATTTTCGAATTTTGTCAAACTGACTAAAAGTGCTTTAAGATAGTTCCTCAAAGTCATTAAATATGAATTTTGAGCCAAATCGGTTTAGTGATTTAAGCGTGGGATCAACAAACATATATCTACATTCCATACACACATTAAACTCCTGAAATTTTGGATTTGTAGACCCTTATTTTCAAAAACTGACTTCAAGTACCTTTTATCAGCTGTCCTAAGTTCCTATATATGGATTTTGAGCCCAATCGGTTCAGCGGTTCAAGCACGGGATCAATAAACACATTTATACATTCCTTCATGTCATCTAGCTTCAATAATATGGAATTGAGTTGAAAATTCAAGCTGGATTTTTGAATTTTGAAAAACTGACATAAGGTGCCTTCAATTGGTACCTTGAAGATACTATATATGGATTTTGAGCCAAATCGGTTTAGTGGTTTAAGCGTGGGATCAAAGAACATATATCTACGTTCCATACAACCACACATATTGAACTCCTGTTATTTAGGATTTGTAGACACTAATTTAAGAAAAATGACAGAAAATACCCTTTATTAACTGCTCAAAGTTCCTATATATGGATTTTGAATCAAATCGGTTTAGCGGTTCTAAAGCAGGAACTATAAACACACTTCAACATTCCTTCATGTCACCTAACCTCGATTATATCAAATTTATTAAACTGGAAAATCAAGCTTGAATTCTTGAGTTTTGTCAAACTGATAGAAAGTGCCTCAAGTTAGTACTCTCAAGTTACTAAATATGAGTTTTGAGCCAAAACGGTTCAGTGTTTTGGGCGTGGGATCAACGAACATATGTCTACATTCCATACAACTACACTCATTGAAATCTTTTATAATTTTGGATTTTGATAGAAAGTTACTTCAGGGAATGTCCTGATGCTTCGAAATATGAGTTTTGAACCAAATCGGTTTAGCGATTAAGGCGTGGGATCAACAAACACATACCCAGACTCCTTTACTTCGAAATTGATAATTATAATTGAAGATGAGAAGTAGGGCTGTGCTGACTGTTAAAAATTATCAAAATGGTACAAAATTGGAGTACAAAGAGCATTGTATTCTTTTCTTGGAGACTTCCACTTTCATTTTCGCATTCTACTGTCTGCATTTCTTTCCACCCCTGTGTCAAGACCCTCTCCTTAGCAGGACAAGAAGCAGGATCCTGTATCCTTTTCCTTTCTCTTGCTACTGTCCTGTGACGCCCACTTCATCACCGCAGACATAGTAATCCAATAAAGGAACGCGTACCACAGTTACCACAACTGTGAGATGTTAGATGTTGCCTTAGGCCTTGAAGAGTTGAAAAATTTATTGCAGTAATCTCTGTTTTTGTTGCCATAAATTAATAATGACACACAGAATCAAATATGAACATGTAATGTCGCTCGTGACACTGTGACAAATCCGATTGTGCCCCATGTGCACTCGATGTGCGTTTGTTTATTTATCACCATGTTTTTCGACCGTCAACATCTCTTGGATTATTTATTAGCATGTTTATCGATTTAAATCGTAACATACAATTGGTATCGTGTGAATAGGGTTATATTAGCAATCGTCGATATTCTTTATTTCATTCCCCACCCCTTCAGACTCTAAACAATACAATCACAATGATATATCAGGTTGGGGTGATTTCTCCCTGCGTCATTTCGTGAAAAACCTTAGAGCAGACGTGAACTACACCCCCTAAGATCTGGCTGTGCAGGAATCCTGCTCAAGCTCAGGAATGCATAGCAATGTCTCTTCATTGCGACATGGTACAGAGGGTAGAAAAGCGCAGAATGTCTTGTAAGATGCGAACGATTCCTGCTGCGAAGGGTGGTCCAATACAGTGACGTAATGAAAGTGGATTTTGTGATTAAGAATACAATCAAAGTATTGCCAAATTATAGTTCAAGTAAACTCATAACAAACTTAAAAACAGTCATTAATAACTACAAATCCCATCTGTCTGTCATTCCAAATTCAACTCCCCACCGTCTGCCAAACTTCCACAATATTCCCAACAAAAATCTCGTCGTAATGATGCCAAGTTGGAGCAGATGAGAAACGTTCACTCATCATTTATTTATGGCGAATTTTGAAGCTCCAACTTTCCAGCACCTTAGTTAATTATTTAACCGTCTTCGATATTCTGGATGTTTACACAGAGATCCGTTCCGAACAATTCCTCATTCAATATGGATACTCTTCGCGAGATTTCGATACATTGGTCTGTTTTTGCGGAGAAGTTTCATTTGTTAAATAAAAAGTTCAAGCTGGGAAGATAAATGGAACTTTTATACTGACGGTTTCTAAAAAGCGTCATCCATCCTCAAAAGATATTTCTTGTTTGCTGCTTCATTTATTCTCCTTAAAATCGAATCTTTTGTTTACCTACGTTGTTAGTAAAGGTCCCAACTTTCATGATGTGTACTCGGGCTCGCGCCCGAGTCCCACAGCTTTTTTTTAACCTGTTAACTTTATAGACTCCAGTTTTCTATTATCTTGCAGGCCGCCATCTTTGAGTTTAAACAAAAAATGTGATTCTAATACAGCTTTTTAGAAAGAATGGACTTGCCCCTACAAAATAATACCGATTTTCAATTGTTTTCAAAACTCCTAATGACCTAAATCTGATTTCAAAAAATGGCATGCATTTCCGTGCTTTGGTCTGTACGTCTGTACGTATGGACCTACTTTTTTAGTTGCAAATTTAATCCGATTTAACTAATTTATTTTTTTATCGATTAATTAATTATTACACTATATTTCTATTGATTTTTGTTGTAATTTGTTGACTAGTTCAATTTTTATCAACAATTTTCTACAAGAGCACCTTTTTTGTTATCGCCTGCTGCGAAAAGATATAAATACAATTTATTTATTTATTACTGTTACTAACAAATGTCAATGATGGTGTGGTGTTGTTGGTAAGGGTTCCGTCTTTCATATTAATAGCTCGGGCTGGCACTTGAGCACCACAATTTTTTTTTTTATTCTTGTTAACGTTGTACGCCTCGTTGTGTTTTTTATTAAAGTCCAGCGCGCCATCTTTGAGTTTTGACGATAAAAGTAATTCTAATTTAACTTTATGGGAACAAGAAGCCTACCTCTAAAAATTAATACCGATTTTCATTTGTTTTCGAAACTCTTAATGACCTGAATATGTTTTTAAAAAATGGCATGCAACTCCGTATTTTGGTCTGTACGTCTGTACGTATGGACCTACTCCACAAGTCACAAATCTCATCCAATTTTACTGATTTTTTTTTTTTTCGATTAATTAATTATTAGACTATAATTCTATTGATTTTCATTGTAATTCGTTGACTGGTTGAATTTTTATCGACAATTTTCTTCTGTTTTGTTCATGGATATTCCACACCTTAGTGTTGTGTTTTCTATTATCGTCCAGCGCGCCAGCTTTGGGTTTTAACTACAAAAATAGTTATAAAAATACATTTCTAATATTGCTTTTTAGGAAAAATGATCGATTTTCAATTGTTTCGAAAGTTTATTATGACCTAAAGCCTTCGAAAAATGGCATACATTTTCGGTCCAATAACCTGTACGTATGGGACACACTGTAGCTCGCAATCATCAACCAATTTTGATGAATTCTTTTTATATCAATTGATTAACTATTAAAGTACAACCCTAATTATTTTAAGCACAATTTGTTCAATAGTTCAATTTTTACCAACCATTTTCTACAATAACACCTTTTATATGATCGCCTACTATAAAAAAATAAACTTGCAAGCTATTTACTATTTATAATCAATTTTTGATATTATTAATAGTATAATGCAGTCGACAAAGGATCCGACTTTCATAAAAATGACTTGGGCTCGCGCCCGGGTCCCACATTTTTTTTTAAACCTCTGAACATTGCACACTGCGTTACTGTTTTGTATTATCGTCCAGCGCGCCAGCTTCGGGTTTTAATTATGAATTTAGTTATTAAAATACATTTCTAATATTGCTTTTTAGGAAAAATGATCGATTTTCAATTGTTTCGAAAGTTTATTATGACCTAAAGCATTCGAAAAATGGCATACATTTTCGGTCCAATAACCTGTACGTATGGGACACACTGTAGCTCATAATCCTCAATCAATCTTAATTTTTTTTTTTTGTTTCGATTGACCAACTATCAAAGTACAACCCTATTGATTTTTATTATAATTTGTTAGATAGTTCAATTTTTATCAACCATTTTCTACAATAACACTTTTTATGTGATCGTCTACTATGAAAAAATAAAACTGCAAGTTATTTATTATTTATAATCAATTTTTGATATTATTAATAGTGTGATGCAGTCGACAAAGAATCCGACTTTCATAAAAGTGACTTGGGTTCGAGCCCGGGTCCCACATTTTTTTCTTAATCCTCTGAACATTGCACACCGCGGTGCTGTTTTGTATTATCGTCCAGCGCGCCAGCTTCGGGTTTTAATTATGAAAATAGTTATTAAAATACATCTCTAATATTGATTTTTGGGAAAAATGATCAATTTTCAATTGTTTCAAAAGTTTATTATGACCTAAAGCCTTCGAAAAATGGCATACATTTTCGGTCCAATAACCTGTACGTATGGGACACACTGTAGCTCGTAATCCTCGACTAATCTTAATATTTTTTTTTTATTTCGATTGACCAACTATCAAAGTACAACCCTATTGATTTTTATTATAATTTGTTAGATAGTTCAATTTTTATCAACCATTTTCTACAATAACACTTTTTATGTGATCGTCTACTATGAAAAAATAAAACTGCAAGTTATTTATTATTTATAATCAATTTTTGATATTATTGATAGTGTGATGCAGTCGACAAAGGACCCGACTTTCATAAAAATGACTTGGACTCGCGCCCGGTTCCCACATTTTTTTTTTTAATCCTCTGAACATTGCACATTGCGGTGCGGTTTTGTATTATCGTCCAGCGCGCCAGCTTTGGGTTTTAACTATAAAAATAGCTATTAAAATACATTTCTAATATTGCTTCTCAAGAAAAATTATTGATTTTCATTTGTTTCGAAAGTTTATTTTGACCTAAAGACTTCGAAAAGTGGCATACATTTTTGGTCCAATAACCTGTACGTATGGGACACACTGTAGCTCGTAATCCTCAACTAATCTTAATATTTTTTTTTATTTCAATTGACCAACTATCGAAGTACAACCCTATTGATTTTTAGTACAATTTGTTTGATGGTTCAATTTTTATCAACCATTTTCTACAATAACACCTTTTATGTGATTGCCTACTATGAAAAAATTAACCTGCAAGTTATTTACTATTTATAATCAATTTTTGATATTAATAATAGTGTGATGCAGTCGACAAAGGATCCTACTTTCATAAAAATGACTTGGGCTCGCGCCCGGGTCTCACTTTTTTTTTTAATCCTCTGAACATTGCACAAGGCGGTGCTGTTTTGTATTATCGTCCAGCGCGCCAGCTTTGGGTTTTAATTAGAAAAATAGTTATTAAAATACATTTCTAATATTGCTTTTTGGAAAAAATGATCGATTTTCAATTGTTTTGAAAGTTTATTATGACCTAAAGCCTTCGAAAAATGGCATACATTTTCGGTCCAATAACCTGTACGTATGGGACACACTGTAGCTCGTAATCCTCAACTAATCCTAATATTTTTTTTTTATTTCAATTAATCAACTATCAGAGTACAACCCTATTGATTTTTATCATAATTTGTTTGATAGTTCAATTTTTATCGACCTTTCTCTATAATAACAACTCTTATGTGATCGCCTACTGTAAAAAAATAAAATTTAAGTTATTCATTAGTTCAGATTACTTTTTGATAACAATTATAGTGTGTTGCAGTTGAAAAAGGCCTCGACTTTCATAAAAGTTTTCTTTTCTAATCCTTTAAATATTGTACATCGCGACTAGAGCGCCACAAGTAATTAAAAGTGGGGTAATTGTACGGAAAATGAAGCTTTTTAGGAAGAAGGGATCTTCCTCTAAAAATAAACATAATTTTTCAACCCTTCGAGCATTTATTATGACCTGAATTGGACTTTGAAAAAATTTCATGCATTTTTATATTAAAGCCTGTACGTATGGGACACCCTGTAGCTCACAATCTTCAACCGATTTCAATTTTTTTCTCATATATCAACTGATTAACTATCAGAGTATAACTCTATTGATTTTAATCAAAATTTGATTGATAGTTTATTTTTTATGAACGAAAATACATTGAGAGGTATAATTTGTACAATTTGCAGTCATTGAACTCATTTGCAAATATTTCAAATAAATTATGTTAAAAAGCTAATTATTTTTTGTAATTAGGCTGCTGTAAAATCGTGTATGAATAAAACATGGCTCATCTTCTGTAAATAATATAATAAATGTATGTGCGATACAAAATAAATAATAAATTAGCATAAAACAATAAAGAATCGAATTTTGTCAATATAATTTCCATAATTTGTGCCAAATTATAAACATAATATATTGTGTGATGCAACCTCTGCAAAGGGGTGACAACCGTAAAAAAGTGGTCAAAAGGATCGATACTGAAGTGCAAAAGTTCGCTGACAACTTTTTATTGAAAAGTATTGTCCGGTGTCACCCGTCAGCTACATTAATGGCCACCAACTTAACAGCACTGTCCTCTCGCAAAAACCTTACCAACTGCTAGAACAATAAATTACTAAAATTAATGATAAAATCATGGCAGACACAGACAGGGGTTTATATAATTTTATAAATGGTTACAAGTTTTCAAACATAAATTCAAGTGGATGAAAATGAAATGTGGAGGTAGTCTGACAACTTCAGCACTTTTTCAGGAGCCTTTTAAACGGGTGTCTTGTTCAACATCCATTGGGCTTCGCAAAAAATTATGCGAAACAATTTCCTTAGGAACATTTAACTCTTGGACCAATAATTCTTGTAGATTCACAAAGTTTTGTTATATTAGGGCGACTGATTCAGTTAAAACTGCGTGCCAGTTTTTAATTAGTAATTTTCGGACTACTGGTTCAGTTATTAACTGATAGTTCATTCCGATTCTTGCTGCATATTGAAACTTATCAACAAATTATATTGTCAATTCATATTGATTCTACAATCACTCCTATTCTTTGCCAGTATGTCTACGGAGTTTCGTAATCTTCGGACTACTGGTTTAGTAATAAACTGATACTTTGTTCCAAAGAAATCAACCAGATTTTGCTGCATATTGGAACTTCCTACTCTAAAGTCTATAGTTCATGAACAAATTTTTTTTGTCAATTCAAATTGATTTTGCTGTTGTCTTGGTCCTTTGCCAGTATGTATACGAAGTTTTGTAACTCTCGGACTACCAGTTTAGTAATAAACTGATAGTTCGTTCCGAAGGAACCAACTACAATCTTGCTACATATTAGAATTTTCATCTTTTTATTGTCAATTCATACTTAATCTTTGCCAGTATGTATTTAGAGTCTCCAAATCTCCGATATACTAGTTTAGTAATAAACTGATAGTTCATTTCGAAAGGACCTGTCAAAATTTCTAGTTCTAGAGTCTATAATTTATGAACAAATTTTTGTTGTCAATTGATATTAGTTCTACAATCAACTCTGACTTTTGGAAGTACGTATGTTGAGTTTTGCTGTCTTCGGAGTTCTAGTTTAGTAATAAACTGATAGTTTGTTCCGAAGGAATCAACCAGATTTTGCTGCATATTGAAACTTCCTACTCTAAAGTCTATAGTTCATGAACAAATTTTTATTCTCAATTCAAGTTAACTCTGCTGTTGTCTTTACCCTTTGCCAGTATATAATAATAATAATAATAATAATCTTTATTGATGAAGATTCACCAAAGGTTAGGTTCAGCCATAGGCTGCTCTTCCACCTAACCTAACAACAACAAAAAATTACATACAATATATTGCCAATTAATATAACAAAAAAAAGACGAGAATAAATAATAAAGTTAACAAAGCTATATGCTAGTGTATATACAAAGTTTCGTAACCTTCGGACTACCAGTTTAGTAATGAAATGATAGTTCGTTCCGAAGGAACCAACTAGAATTTTGCTACATATTGGAATTTTCATCTTTTCTTTATCAATTCTTTGCCAGTATATATTCAGGATCTCGAGTTCTTCGAAATACTTGTTTAGTGATGAACTGGTAGTTCATTTCAAAGGGACATATCAAAATTTCTGACTCTAGAGTCTATAATTCAGGAACAAATTTTTGTTGTTGATTCTTATTTATTCTACAAGCACCTCTAACTTTTGAAAGTATGTATATCAAGTTTTGTTGTCCTCAGAATTTCAGTTTAGTAATAAACTGATAGTTTATTCCGAAGAAACCAACCAGTTCTTACTGCAAACTGGAATTTTTTACTCTAGAGTCTATAATTCATAAACAAATTTTTATTGGCAGCTCAAATTATTTCTGTTGTTATCTTGATCCTTTGCTAATATATATACAAAGTTTCGTAACTTTCGGACTACCAGTTTAGTAATAAACTGATAGTTCGTTCCGAAGGAACCAACTAGAATTTTGCTACATATTAAAATTTTCATCTTTTTATTGTCAATTCATACTCAATCTTTGCCAGTATGTATTTAGAGTCTCCAAATCTCTGATATACTAGTTTAGTAATAAACTGATAGTTCATTATGAAAGGATTCATCAAAATTTCTAACTCTAAAGTCTATAATTTATGAACAAATTTTTATTGCTAATTCTTATTTATTCTACAATCACCTCTAACGTTTAAAAATATTATATCAAGTTTTGTTGTCTTTGGAGCTTTAGTTTAGTAATGAACTGATAGTTTATCCCGAAAGAACCAACAAGATTTTTGCTACGTATTTGAACTTCGAACTTTAGTGTCTATAAATTCAATAAATGATTTTGATGTGAATTCATTTGAAGTTAGAACTATTTTTGACAGTATGTGTACAGAGTTTGATAATTTTTGTAGTACTGGTTTAGTAATAAACTGATAGTTCCGAAGGACCCAACATAACCATTTCTGTGGTGTATAATTATTGGAATTTTTTTTATTGTCAATTCATTTGGATTCTATAGTCGACCCAATCATTAACAACTATTTTTACGGAGTTTCGTAATTGTCGGACAACTGGTTTAGTAATAAACTGATAGTTTGTTTCCGGACAGACCAATTATATTTCTGTTGTTTATTGGAGTTTCCTATTCATGAACAAATTTTTGTTGCCAATTTATATGAATTCCATAGTTATTCCTATCCTTTGCCAGTATGTTTACACAGTTTCGTAATCATCAGAGTACTAGTTTGTTCCGAAAGATCAACTAGATTTCTAGAGTCTATAACTCATGAACAAACTCTTGCTGTCAATTTATATTCAATCTGCAGTTTTTATTATCCTCTACTAGTATGTATTCAAAGTTTTAGGATTCTCGGACTACTGGTTTAGTAATAAACTGATAGTTCCGAAAGAACCGACAAGATTTTTATTACCAATTGAAGTTTCCAAATCTTTCTCATTCCTGTTGCCATTTCATATTTATTTTACAATCACTTATATTTTCTGTCAGTATATATACAAAGTTTTGTCATCTTCGGTATTTTGGTTTAGTAATAAACTGATAGTTTTCTCCGAAATAACGACAAAACTATTGCTATATATTAGAATTACCTTTAATTGATTTTTTCTCTTTTTATTGTCAATTCATTTGAATTTTATAGTCATCCAAATCTTTAACAACTACTTAAACAAAGTTTCGTATATTTCGGACAACTGGTTTAGTAATGAACTGATAGTTTGTTCCGGTCAGACCAATTATATTCCTGCTGCATATTGGAATTTCCTTTCATGAACAAATTTTTTTTGTCAATTCATTATGAATTCCATGAGTATCTCTGTCCTTTGTCAGTATGTTCACAAAATTTCGTAATCATCAGAGTACTGGTTTAGTAATAAACTGATAGTTTAGAAAGAACCGACAAGATTTTAACTACCAATTGAAGTTTCCAAATCTTTCTCATTCTTGTTGCCAGTTAATATTTATTTTTCAATCATTAATATTTTTTGACAGTATGTATACAAAGTTTTGTCATCTTCGGGATTCTGGTTTAGTAATAAACTGATAGTTTGTTCCGAAAGAAACGACAAGACTATTTTTGTATGTTAGAATTACCAATAATTAATAAATTTATCTTTTATTGTATATTAATTTGAATTTTATAGTCATCTTAATCCTTAATAACTACTTTTACAAAGTTTCGTAATTCTCGGACAACTGGTTTAGTAATAAACTGATAGTTTGCTCCCATCGGACCAATTATATTTCTGCTGTTTATTGGAGTTTCCTATTCATGAACAAATTTTTGTTGTCAATTGATATAGATTTCATGGATATTCCTATCCTTCGTCAGTATGTTCACAAAATTTCGTAATCATCAAAATACTGGTTTAGTAATAAACCGATAGTTTGTTCCGCAAAAACCAACTAGACTTCTAGAGTCTATAATTCATGAACAAATTCTTGCTGTCCATTTATATTCAATCTGCAGTTTTCATTATCCTTTGCTAGTATGTATTCAGAGTTTCATAATTTTCGGACTACTGGTTTAGTAATAAACTGATAGTTTCGAAAAAGCTGTCTAGATTTTTACTATCAATTGAAGTTTCCAAGTCTTTCTTATTCTTATTGCCAGTTCATAATTATTTTACAATGACTTATATTTTCAGGCAGTATGTGTACAAAGTTTTGTCATCTTCGGGATTCTGGTTTAGTGATAAACTGATAGTTTGTTCCGAAAGAAACGACAAGACTATTGCTGCATATTAGAATTACCTTTAATTAACAAATTCATTTTTTATTGTCAATTCATTACAATTCTATAGTCATCCCAATCTTAACAACTACTTCCACAAAGTTTTGTAATTTTCGGACAACTAGTTTAGTAATTAGCTGATAGTTTGTTCCGGTCAGACCAATAATATTTCTGCTGCATATTGGAATTTCCTTTCATGGACAATTTTTTTTTGTCAATTCATTATAAATTTCAAGAGTATCCCTGTCCTTTGCCAGTATGTTCATAAAGTTTCGTAATCATCAGAATACTGGTTCAGTAATAAACTGATAGTTTGTTCCGAAAGAACCAACACGATTTCTAGAGTCTATAATTTATTAAAAAAAACTCTTGCTATCAATTTATATTCAATACGCAGTTTCAGTTATCCTTTGCTAGTATGTATTAAAAGTTTTTTGATTTTCGGACTACTGGTTTAGTAATAAACTGATAGTTTCAAAAGAACCGACAAGATTTTTACTACCAATTGAAGTTTCCAAATCTTTCTCATTCTTGTTGCCAGTTCATATTCATTTTACAATCACTCATATTTTTTGACAGTATGTATACAAAATTTTGTCATCCCCGGGATTCTGGTTTAGTAATTAACTGATAGTTTGTTCCTAAAGAAACGACAAGACTATTTTTGTATATTAGAATTACCATTAATAAATTCATCTTTTATTGTATATTTAATTGAACTTTATAGTCATCCCAATCATTAACAACTACTTTTGAAAAGTTTTGTAATTTTCGGACAAATAGTTTAGTAATTAACTGATAGTTTGTTCCGGTCAGACCAATAATATTTCTGCTGCATATTGGAATTTCCTTTCATGGACAATTTTTTTTTGTCAATTCATTATAAATTTCAAGAGTATACCTGTCCTTTGCCAGTATGTTCATAAAGTTTCGTAATCATCAGAATACTGGTTCAGTAATAAACTGATAGTTTGTTCCGAAAGAACCAACACGATTTCTAGAGTCTATAATTTATTAAAAAAAAACTCTTGCTATCAATTTATATTCAATACGCAGTTTCAGTTATCCTTTGCCAGCATGTATCCAAAGTTTCATGATTTTCGGAATACTGGTTTAGTAATAGACTGATAGTTTCAAAAGAACCAACAAAATTTTCACTACCAATTGAAGTTTCCAAATCTTTCTAATTCTTGTTGCCAGTCCATATTTATTTCACAATCACTTATATTTTCCGACAGTATGTAAACAATGTTTTGTCATCTTTGGGATTTTGGTTTAGTAATAAACTGATAGTTTGTTCCGAAAGGATCGACAAGACTATTGCTGTATAATAGAATCGCCTTTGATTAATGAGTTTACTTTTTATTGTCAATTCATTTGAATTTTATGTCATCCCAATCTTGAACAACCACTTTTACAGAGTTTCGTAATTTTCGAACAACGGATTTAGTAATAAACTGATAGTTTGTTTCGATCGGACCAATTATATTTCTGCTGTTTATTGGAATTTTTTATTCATGAACAAATTTTTGTTGTTAATTTATACTAGTTCCATGGATATCTCTATCTTTTGCTAGTATGTTAACAAAGTTTCGTAATCATCAAAACACTAGTTTAGTAATAAACTGATAGTTTGTTCCGAAAGAACCAACTAGATTTCTAGAGTCTATAATTCATGAACAAATTCTTGCTGCCAATTTATATTCAATCTGCAATTTTAATTATCCTTTGTTAGTATGTATTCAAAGTTCCATAATTTTCGGACTACTGGTTTAGTAATAAACTGATAGTTTCGAAAGGACCGACAAGATTTTTACTACCAATTGAATTTTACAAATCTTTCTCATTCTTGTTGCTAATTCATATTTATTTTACAATCACTCATATCTTTTAACAGTATGTATTCAATGTTTTGTCATCTAAATGATTCTGGTTTAGTAATAAACTGATAGTTTGTTCCGAAAGAAACGACAAGACTATTGCTGCATATTAGAATTACCTTTAATTAACAAATTAATTTTTTATTGTCAATTCATTTCAATTTCATAGTCATCCCAATCCCTAACAACTACTTTTACAAAGTTTCGTAATATTCGGACTACTGGTTTAGTAATAAACTGATAGTTTGTTCCGATCGGACCAATTATATTTCTGCTGATTATTATTGAAGTTTCCTATTCATGAACAAATTTTTTCTGTCAATTCATTATAAATTCCTTGTGTATCACTGTCCTTTGTCAGTATGATTACAAAGCTTCGTAATCATCAAAATACTGGTTTAGTAATAAACTGATAGTTTGTTTCGAAAGACTCAACTAGATTTCTAGAGTATATTACTCATGAACAAATGTTTGCTGTCAATTTATATTCAATGTGCTGTTTTTATTATTTTTTGTCAGTATGCATACAAAGTTTAATGATTTTTGGACTACTGGTTTAGTAATAAACTGATAGTTTCAAAAGAATCGACAAGATTTTTACTACCAATTGAAGTTTTCAAATCTTTCTTATTTTGGATGCCAGTTCATATTCATTCTACAATCACTTATATTTTCTGACAGGATATATACAAAGTTTTGTCATCTCCGGGATTCTAGTTTAGTAATAAACTGATAGTTTGTTCCGAAAGACCCAACTAGATTTCTAGAGTCTATAATTCAGAAATAAATTCTTGCTGCCAATTTATATTCAATCTGCAATTTTAATTATCCTTTGTTAGTATATATTCAAAGTTTCATAATTTTCGGACTACTGGTTTAGTAATAAACTGATAGTTTCGAAAGAACCGACAAGATTTTTACTACTTACTGAAGTTTCCAAATCTTTCTCATTCTTGTTGCCAGTTCATATTCATTTTACAATCACTTATATTTTTCGACAGTACGTATACAAAGTTTTGTCATCTTCGGGATTCTGGTTTAGTAATAAACTGAAAGTTTGCTTCGAAAGAAACGACAAGACTATTGCTGTATATTAGAATTATCTTTAATTGATGAATTGATTTTTTATTGTCAATTAATTTGAATCTTATAGTCATCCCAGTTGTTAACAACTACTTTTACAATGTTTCGTAATTTTCGGACAACTTGTTTAGTAATAAACTGATAGTTTGTTCCAGTCGGACTAATCATATTCCTGCTGCATATTGGAATTTCCTTTCATGAACAATTTATTAAAAATTCCATGGGTATCCCTGTTCTTCGCCAGTTAGTCCACAAGGTTTCGTAATCATCAGAATACTGGTTTAGTAATAAACTAATAGTTTGTTGCAAAAGACCCAACTGGATTTCTAGAGTATATAATTCATGAACAAACTCTTGCTGCCAATTTATATCCAATCTGCAATTTGGTTTATCTTTTGTCAATATATATTCAAAGTTTCATGATTTTCGGACTACAGGTTTAGTAATAAACTGATAGTTTCGAAAGAACCGACAAGGTTTTTACTTCCAATTGAAGTTTCCATATCTTTCTCATTCTTGTTGCTAATTCATATTTATTTTACAATCACTTATATTCTCTGACAGTATGTATACAAAGTTTTGTCATCTTCGGGATTCTAGTTTAGTTATAAACTGATAGTTTGTTCCGAAAGAAACGACAAGACTATTGCTGTATATTAGAAGTACCATTAATAAATCAATTTTGTTTATTGTCAATTCATTTGAATACTTTTACGAAGTTTTGTAATTTTCGGACAACTAGTTCAGTAATAAACTGATAGTTTGTTCCGAAAGACCCAACTGGATTTCAGCTGCCGATTGACATTCCCAATTCTAAAGTCTATAATTCATGAACAAATTTTTGTTGCCAATTATTATTAATTAATCCTTTGCCAGTATGTATACGAAGTTTAGTAATTATTAAAGCACTAGTTCAGTAAAAAACAGTTGAAGATATATCAATTGATAATCAAATTTTTTTTATGAATTATCGACTTTGGAGTTGAAAATGGCTCAAAGAATATTGTTTTCCGGGAAATTTAACAACTTTTACTAAAACAAAACACATGTGGTGTATGAAACAAGCAACTCAGCAGGATAAACAATAAAACGGCGAGGAAAGCAGCCAAACATCGCATTGCAACTACCCTACAACCCTACTAAATCACGCAATTTCTACCCTTATATCATCTATTCATACACCCAAACAACACCGTATCTTTTGTTTCCAAAAACGTCAAAATTCAATCTCCTTAAGATCTACATAGGGACATTCACACCGCTGCTTTTCACCGAATTCCCTAAAAGCACATCCTGCATTTATACCTTTCCACACGACCGTAAATTATTCTTACAGACAAATCTCTCTTAAAAGTTTGAGGCTGAAGACAGAAGCTTTGCAGAAGTTCTTGGTGGAAGGAGTTTGTGTTAACGTTAATCCTAACAGGATAAAGGACTGAGACGTTGCCACGAAAGGGTGATTTGATTGGAGTGTTCCTTTTAGGAGATTCAATTTCAATTAATAAAACATATATGAATTCCCACACCAAAAATAGATAATTGTGGCGCCTCAACTAACTTACTGAATGTTTCACACATGTGTTTTTGTTGATGCGTGAAATAGCTACGAATGTTTGAGGAAAGAACAGATGTATTGTTCCAAATTAACGTGAAATTCGAATCAGAGTTGGCGGATTTGCTTGCAGACATCTGCCAGAGCACACATATTTTTTTTTTAGTTTTTTGTGTTGGATAATGACTACTCCAACTAAAAAACCACTAAATACGAATTTTCTACTGGTTTATATTATCAAATTTGCTTTTCAAATGAAAAACAAATCTGGGTTATTCCTAAGAGTGTTCTTTGTGTCTTCCTGTTTATTTTATGCATATTTCAGTATTTATAACATCATAATTTGTCGAAGTCATATGTCATATGTGGTAACACTTGATGTGGTCTACTGAAATATTTATATTCGATCTGACAGTGTTTGTATGACTGAAAAAATGCACTTAACTTTTTCATAACTCTGCAAAGTGTAAACACTCACATCTGCTCATTACTCACATGTTATTAATAGTCGTTAGCAGATCAGAATCACTTGTTACTTGACAAGGATAATATCTCAACTAATGTGAAATCGAAACTGCGTTTTTGTACACCCAGTATACTATTACTGAATTATTATCTTGATGTATCGTTATTTTAGTAACAGTAGTCTGCAAGATGAAATATTAATTGCCTATCAAAATTTGTTCATTAAATCTATCCTCTGGAACAAACTATCACTTCATTACTAAAACACGATAATTACAAAACTTTCTTCACTCCTATCCTTTGACAGTATTATATCAAGTTTTATAATGTTCGAACTACTAGTTTAGTAATAAACTGACAGTTTATTGCAATTTTCAATTCTAGAGCCTATAATTCATGAACAGACTTTGATTGTTCATCAATATTCAATATACAGTTACTTTCATACCTTCACAGTGTTTGTATGAAGTTTTGTAATTTTTGAACCACTGGTTTAGTAATAAACTGATAGTTTGTTTCAGAAGACCAACAAGATTTCTACTGCTCACTGAAATTCAAATTCTAGAGCCTATAATCCATGAACAGATTTTGATTGTTCATTGATATTTGGTATTCAGTTACTTTCATGCATTGACAGTATTTGTATCAAGTTTCGTAATTTTCGTACTACTAGTTTAGTAATGAACTGATAGTTTGTTCCTGAGGGACCAAATAGATTTTTGACATATTGGAATTTTCAATTCTAGGGTCTATAACTCAAGAACAGACTTTGATTGTCTATTGATATTTGATATTCAATTACTTGCATGCCTTGACAATATTTGTATGAAGTTTTGTAATTTTGGAACTACTCGTTTAGTAATGAACTGATAGTTTGTCCCGAAGAGACCAACTAGATTTTTGACCTATTGGAATTTTCAATTCTAGGGCCGTTAATCCATGAACAGACTCTGATTGTTTATTAATATTCAATATACAGTTACTTTCATGCCTTCACAGTATTTGTTCGAAGTTTCGTAATTTTTGAACCACTAGTTTAGTAATAAACTGATAGTTTGTTCCTAAAGGACCAACTAGATTTTCGACCTTTTGAAATTTTAAGTTTTAGGACCTATAATTTATGAACAGACTGTAATTATTCATTGATGTTAGCCTGGACAGTATTTGTATAAGGTTACGTAGTGCTTGGACTACTAGTTTAGTAATAAACCGATAGTTTGTCCCGGAGGGACCAACAAGATTCTTCACCTATTGAAATTTTCAATTCTAGGGCCTAGTATTCATGAACGGACTTTGATTGTTTATTGATATTTCATATACAGTTACTTTTATGTATTGTCAGTATTTCTATGAAGTTTCAAAATTTTCGAACTACTGGTTAAGTAATAAACTGTTAGTTTGTTCCGAAGGGACCAATTAGATCTTTGACGTATTTGAATTTTTAATTCTAGGGCCTTCAATTTATAAACAGGCTCTAATTGTTCATTATTATTCAATATACAGTTGCTTTTGTGACTTGACAGTATTTGTATGAAGTGTCGTAATTTTCGAACTACCGGTTCAGTAATAAACTGATGGTTTGTTCCAAAAGACCAACAAGATTTTTACTGTTCACTGAAATTCCAATTCTAGGGCCTATAATCCATGAACAGATTCTGACTGTTCATTGATATTTAGTATTCAGTTACTTTCATGCATTGACAGTATCTGTATGAAGTTTCGTAATTTTCGAACCACCGGCTTAGTAATAAACTGATAGTTTGTTCCTAAAGGACTAATTGGATTTTTGACCTATTGGGATTCCCAATTGTACGACCTATAATTCATAAACAGACTTTAATTATTCATTGATGTTCACCTGGACAGTATTTGTAAAAGGTTTTGTAGTGCTCGAAGTACTAGTTTTGTAATAAACTGATAGTTTATCCCAAAGGGACCAACTAGATTTCTGACCTATTGGAATATACAATTCTAGAGCCTATAATCCATGAACAGACTTTGATTGTTCATTAATATTCAATATACAGTTACTTTCATGCCTTGTCAGTATTTGTATGAAGTTTGGTGATTTTCGAACTACTGGTTTAGTAATTAACTGACAGTTTGTTGCAAAAGACCAACAAGATTTTTACTGCCTACTGAAACTCCAATTCGAGGGCCTATAATTCATAAATCGATTTTGGTTGTTCATTGATATCCAACATTCAGTAACTTTCATGCTTTGGCAGTATTTGCTCGAAGTTTCGTAATTTTCGAACTACTAGTTGAATAATAAACTGATAGATTGTTCCTGAAGGACTAACTCGATTTTTGACCTATAGGAATACCTAATTCTAGGACCTATAATTCATACATGGACTTTGATTATTCATTGATGTTTGCCTGGACAGTATTTGTATAAGGTTTCGTAGTACTCGAATTACTAGTTTAATAATAAACTGACAGTTTGTCCCGAAGGGACCAACTAGGCTTTGACCTATTGGAATTTTCAATTCTAGGGCCTATAACCCATGAACCGACTCTGATTGTTCAATAATATCCAATTTACAATTACTTTCTTGCCTTGGCAGTATTTGTTTGAAGTTTCGTGATTTTCGAACTACTGGTTTAGTAATAAACTGACAGTTTGTTCAACAAGACCAACAAGATTTCTACTGCCTATTGAAACTCCAATTGTAGTGCCTATAATTCATAAACCAATTCTGGTTCTTTATTGATATTAAATATACAATTACTTACATGCCTTGGCAGTATTTGTACAATGTTTCGTGATTTTCGAACTACTGGTTTAGTAATAAACTGATAGTTTGTACCAGAAGACCAACAAGAGTTTTACTGCTGATTGAAATTCCAATTCTTGGGCCTATAATCCATAAACAGATTTTGATTGTTCATTGATATTTGGTATTCAGTTACATTCATGCATTGACAGTATTTTTATGAAGTTTCGTGATTTTTGAACTACTAGTTTAGTAATAAACTGAAAGTTTGTTCCTGAAGAACCAACTAGATTTTTAACCTATTGAAATTTCCAATTCTAGGACCTATAATTTATGAACAGACTTTGATTATACATTGATGTTTGTCTTGAAAGTATTTTTGTAAGGTTTTGTAGTGCTCATACTACTAGTTTAGTAATAAACTGACAGTTTGTTCCAAAAGATCAACAAGATTTTTAGTGCCTACTGAAACTCCAATTCTAAGACTTATAATTCATGAACCGATTCTGGTTGTCTATTGCTATCCAATATTCAGTAACTTTCATGCCTTGGCAGTATTTGTTTAAAGCTTCGTAATTTTTGAACTGGTGGTTCAGTAATAAACTGATAGTTGGTACCAGAAGACCAACAAGATTTTTACGGCTTTCTGAGATTCCAATTCTTGGGCCAATAATCCATGAACAGATTTCAATTGTTCATTGATATTCTATATTCAGTTACTTTCATGCCTTGGCAGTATTTGTATAAAGTTTCAAAATTTTTGAACTACCTGTTTAGTAATAAACTGATAGTTTGTTCCAAAAGATCAACAAGATTTTGCTTCCTAATGGAATTTCCAACTTTTCAGTTACTAGTGTGCTTTCAAAACATTTGTAAAAGGTTTTGTAATTCTCGGACTACTAGTTCAGTTATTATTGATAGTTTGTTCCGAAGGACTAACTATATTCTTGCTGTCCACTAAGATTTCCATCTTCACAGCCTAAAATCAATGAACAGACTTCAATTGTTCATTGATATTCAATATACAGTTACTTTCATGCCCTGACATTATTTGTATAATGCTTCGAAACTTTCGAACTACAGGTTTAGTAATAAACTGATAGTTTTTCCCGAAGGGACCAACTAGATTTTTGACCTATTGGAATTTTCAATTCTAGGGCCTATAATTCATGAACAGACTTTGATTGTTCATTGATATTCAATTTACAATTACTTTCATGCCTTGACAGTATTTGTATGAAGCTTCGTGATTTTCGAATTACTAGTTTAGTAATAAACTGACAGTTTGTTCCAAAAGACCAACAAGATTTTTACTGCCTACTGAAACTCCAGTTCTAGAGCCTATGATCCATGAACCGATTCTGGTTGATTATTGATATTCAATATTTAGTAACCTTCATGTCTTGGCAGTATTTATTCGAAGTTTCGTAATCTTCGATCGACTGGTTTAGTAATAAACTGATAGTTTGTTCCAGAAGACTAACAAGATTTTTACTGCTCACTAAGATTCCAGTTCTATGGTCCATAATCCATGAACAGATCATGACTTGTTATTGATATTTGATATTCAGTTGCTTTCATGTCTTTACAGTATTTAAATGAAATCTCGTAATTTTCGAACTATTGGTTTAGTAATAAACTGATAGTTTGTTTCAGAGGTACCTACTACTCCACTGGAATTTTCAATTCTAGGGCCAATAATTCATGAATAGATTCCACTTGTTCATTGATATTTTATATATAGTTACTTTCATGCCTTGACAGTGTTTGTATGAAGTTTTGTAATTTTCGAACTATTAGCTCAGTAATAAACTGATAGTTTGTCCCGAAGGGGCCAACTAGATTTTTGACCTATTGGAATCTTCAATTTCAGGGCTTGTAATTATGAACTGATTTCGATTGTTCATTGATATTCAATATTCAGTAACTTTCATGTCTTGGCAGTATTTGTTGAAAGCTTTGTGATTCATTTAGTAATAAACTGATAGTTGGTACCAGAAGATCAACAAGATTTTTACTGCTTTCTGAGATTTTAATTCTAGGGCCTGCATGAACAGATTTTGATTGTTCATTGATATTCTATATTCAGTTACTTTCATGCCTTGGCAGTATTTGTATGAAGTTTCAAAATTTTTGAACCACTGTTTTAGTAATAAACTGATTTTGCTTCCTATTGGAATTTTCAACTCTTCAGTTACTAGTATGTTTTCAAAATATTTGTAAAAGGTTTTGTAATTCTCGGACTACTAATTCAGTGATTATTGATAGTTTGTTCCGAAGGACCAACTATATTTCTATCTCTACAGCCTAAAATCAATGAACAGACTTCAATTGTTCATTGATATTCTATATACAGTTACTTTCATGGCTTGACAGTAATAATATAAAGTTTTGTAATTTTTGAACTACTGGTTTAGTTATAAACTAATAGTTTGTTCCGCAAGGACCAGCTAGATTATTGATCTATTAGTATTTTCAATTCTAGGACCTATATTTCATGAACAGACTTCGATTGTTCATCATTATTAAATGTACAGTTACTCTCATGCCTTGACAGTATTTGTATGAAGTTTCGTGATTTTCGAACTACTGGTTTAGTAATAAATTGACAGTTTGTTTCAGAAGACCAACAAGATTTTTATTGCCTACTGAAACTTAAATTCTAGGGCCTATAATTCATGAACCGATTTTAGTTGTTCATTGATATTTGATATTCAGTACATTTCATGCCTTGGCAGTATTTCTTTGGAGTTTCGTGAATTTCGAACTACTGGTTTAGTAATAAACTGATAATATGTTCCAGAAAACCAACAAGATTTTCACTGCTCACTGAGATTCAAATTCTAGAGCCTATAATCCATGAACAGATCATGATTGATCATTGATATCCAATGCATAGTTACTTTCATGCCTTGATAGTTTTTTTATAAAGTTTCGTAATTTTTGAAATACTAGTTTAGTAATAAACTAATAGTTTGTTCCTAAAGGACCAACTAGATTTTTGATCTTTGAAATTCTTAATTCCAGGACCTATAATTCATGAACAGACTTTGATTATTCATTGATGTTTGCCTGGATAGTATTAGTATAAGGCTTCATAGTGCTGAAACTACTAGTTTAGTAATAAACTGATAGTTTGTTCCGAAGGAACCAACTAGATTTTTGAAATATTGGAATCTTCAATTTCAGGGCTTGTTAATCATGAACTAATTTTGATTGCTTATTGATATTTCATATGCAGTCACTTTCTTGCCTTAGCAGTATTTGTATGGGGTTTCGAAATTTTCATACTACTAGTTTAGTAATAAACCGGTAGTTTTTTCCCAGAGGGACCAACAAGATTCTTCACCTATTGGAATTCTAGGACCTTTAATCCATGAACAGGCTCTGATTGTTCATTATTATTTAATATTCAGTTACTCTCATGCCTTGACAGTATTTGTATGAAGTTTCGTAATTTTCGAACCACAGGCTCAGTAATAAACTGATAGTTTGTTCCAGAAGAGCAACAAGATTTTTACTGCTCACTGAAATTCCAATTCTAGGGCCTATAATCCATGAATAGATTTTGATTGTTTATTGATATTTGGAATTAAGTTACTTTAGTGCCTTGGCAGTATTTATATGAAGTTTCGAAATTTTCGAAGTACATGTTTAGTAATAAACTGATAGTTTGTTCCAAAGGGACCAACTAGATTTTTGACCTTTTGAAATTTTCAATACTAGGGCCTATAATTCAAGAACAGACTTATATTGTTCATTGATATTGATTATTCAGTTACTTTGATGCTTCGACAGTACTTGTAAAAAGTTTCGTAATTTTCGAACCACTCGTTTAGTAATGAACTGATAGTTTGTCCCGAAGGTACCAATTGGATTTTTGATCTATTGGAATTCACAACTCTAAGGCCTTCAATTTATGAACAAGCTCTGATTGTTAATTAAAATTCAATATTCAGTTACATTCATGCCTTGACAGTATTTGTATAAAGTTTCGTAATTTTAGAACTACCGGTTCAGTAAAAAACAGATAGTTTGTTCCAGAAGACCAACAAGATTTTTGCTGCTCATTGAAATTCCAATTCTAGGGTCTATAATCTATCAACAGATTTTGATAGTTCATCAATATTTGGTTTTCAGTTACTCCCATGCATTGACAGTATTTGTATGGAGTTTCGAAATTTTCGAACTACTAGTTTAGTAATAAACTGATAGTTTGTTCCTGAAGGGCCAACTAGATTATTGACCTATTGGAATACCCAATTCTAGAACATATAATTTATAAACAAACTTTGATTATTCATTGATGTTTGCCTGGACAGTATTTGTATAAGGTTTTGTAGTGCTTGAACTACTAGTTTAGTAATAAACTAATAGTTTGTCCCGAAAGGACCAACTGGATTTTTGACCGATTGGAATTTTCAATTCCAGTGCCTATAATCCATGAACAGGCTCTTATTGTTCATTGATATTAAATATTCAGTTACTTTCATACTTTGACAGTATTTGTATGAAGTTATGTGATTTTCGGACTACTGGTTCAGTAATAAACTGACAGTTTTTTCCAAAAGACCAACAAGATTTTGCTGCCTATTAAAATTTCCAAGTCTGTAGTCTATAATTCATGAGGAAATTCGGATTGTAAATTGATATTCATTCTACAGTTATTTGTATGCTTCTACAACACATGTACAAAATTTTGTAATTTTCGGACTGCTAGTTCAGTAATTAACTGATAGTTTATTCCGAAGAACCAACAAGATTTTGCTGCCTATTGAAGTTTCTATAATTCATGAACAAATTGTGATTGTCAATTGATATTTTTTTCACAATACCTAAATCAAATTTCGAAATTTTCGGACTACCAGTTTCGAAGAAAACACCAAGATTAGATACCCCTATCCTTTGCCAATATAAGTACTTCAACATCTAGTTTAGAGCACTTCAAACTCTCGGCGAAAAGAATAAGCAATATCTGCAAATTTAAAAATACGAGCAAACTTTTCTATCTGCATCTGCTACACAAAAACTAAAATATAAATTTCATCGGTAGCAGTCGTTTCAAGATTTATTACCCAGAGGGGTCCTCTTGCGATTTAAACATTAGGAGCGTTAAAAAACGTAGGCAAAACTAAAAAGCAAGCAGGGTTCTCACCCTTGTGAAATGGCAGCTTCGCTTACCCTTGATATTAAAATTTGTCGACAGCCTTAATGATATAAGAGTGACATTTTTATTTGTGAACGCAAACTTAAATCAAATTTTGCTCATTTTGACTTGCTTCCGATTATTTAGACAGTGGGGGAGTATTAGCACTGTTTATCTTATACTTTAATGGAGAGCTTAATTAATGCAAGGAGTTTCAGTAAGGGTTGCTAATTATTAATGCGTATAGATCACTCAATCAAGATGAAAGAAATTAATGCTGCAGGAAGTTTAGCAAACTCGAATTGCCAATAAAATCAAACAAATCCACAAAACCCGCCACTACTACAAATACACTATCGAAAACAAAACGAAAACGCCCATTAAACATGGCCAATTTCACATTGATTTACAACTCATCTTGTCATTTGGGATCAGAGGATTGCATTTGGTCGTTTAATACCGCCGCTTTGAAACTGCGGGATCTTCGGGAATTAAAACAAGCGCGGATTGTAGAGACTGGATTGGGGATTTCATTTGGAGTTGCAAATAAAAAAGGTTGCATGCTGTAAAATTTTATTACTGGGTGTTTGTGACGCTTTATGACACTTCTACAAAAATAATCCACGCTTACAAAACAAAATTTTAATATTAATTGTTATGAAGAGGAGCTGTGCAGCGTACTCCACGTTGCTCATTATTCTATCTCTTCTGCTACGCCATTCCATCGCAGGTTTGATTGCTAAATAACTTCAAAAATCAATCTTTCAGTTCAATTCCCGTATCCTCCAATGGATGCTCCTCTGGAATAAAGATTTTTACTTGCCCGAGGGTTGAAGGTATCTTTACGTGTCCAGATTTTGCTAACGTAGTCGTTTGATGTTTCCCTGCAGTCCAAAAAAGTCCGACTTGGGGTGGATTATTATTTCTTATTCAAATGATAGCACCCGCCATTTGTATTCAGCCCTTCGTTACAGCCCTTCATCATCTAAAATCAAAACTAGTTGAAATTAACGACCGTTTCATCATGACAAATTTGCCAACAGTTACTCGAAGGACATTAGTCCTTAGCAAGATGTGGTCATCGCAAGACATTAATACATCGTTAGAGAAGGGAGTTTCTTCCAAAGGGTGAAGGACCACAGAAGTTTCTGCTCACAGACAGATGGTTCCATGCAAAAACTATTGAATTAATATTAGTATTAATCAAAGAGAGCAAAATCTTCAAAAACTATCAGTTTATTACTAAATTAGTTATTCGAAAATTACTAAATATTGTGGACATACTGCTGTAGGATTGAAGTAATAACAAAAAAAATATTGACTGTCAATCTGAATTAGTTCATGATTTATAGACTCTGAAGTTGGGAAAAATCTTGTTGGTCCTTCAGAACAAACTATCAGTTTATTACTAAACCAGTACTCCTAGGACTACAAAATAAAGGATGGAGGTAACTACAGGACATATTGATTCACAATCAACATTTGTTCATGAATTATAGACTCTACAGTTTGAGATTCCAATAAGTAGCTGGAATCTAGTTGGTCTTCCGGCACAAACTATCAGTTTATTACTAAAACAGTTGTCCGAAAACTACGAAACCAAGTCAGTATATCGTCAAAGCATTAAGGTAACTGAAAAATGAATAACAATTGACACTCAAAATTAGTTCATGAATTATAGACTCTAGAGCTGGAAGTTCCAATAGCAGATGAATTGGTCCTTGCGAAACAAACTAGCAGTTTATTACTAAATCAGTATTCCGAAAATTACAAAATTTTGTATACGTACTGGCAAAGGATGAGACTAACAGAAAAACAAGAAGACAATTGATTATTATAATTAGTTCATGAGTTATATACTCTAGAGTTAGAAGCTTCAATAGGCAGCAAAAGTCTAGTTGGTCCTTTGGAACAAACTATCAGTTTATCACTAAATCAGTATTCCGAAAATTATAAAATTTTGTATACATACTGGAAAAGGATAAGTCTAACAGAAAAATAAAGAAACAAATGACTATTGGAATTAGTTCATGAATTATAAACCCTAAAGTTGGAAGTTTCAATAGGCAGCAAATAAGTTGGCTCCTTCGGAACAAACTATCAGTTTATTACTAAATCAGTATTCCGAAGACTACTACTAACAAAAAAACAAAAAAACCATTGACAATCAGCATTTGTTCATGAATTATGGACTGTAGAGTTGAAAGTTCTAATAGACAGCAATTAAATTGTCCCTTCGGAACAAACTATCAGTTTATTACTAAATCAGTACTCCGAATATTACAAAATTTTGTATACATACTGGCAAAGGATAGGACTAACAGAGAAACAAAAAACAATCGACAATCAAAATAAATTCATTAGTTATAGGCTTTGGAGTTGGAAGTTTCAGTAGGCAGCAAATAAATTGGTCCTTCCGGAACAAACTATCAGTTTATTACTAAATCAGTACTCCGAAAATTACAATATTTTTTACACATACTAGCAAATGATAAGTTTAACAGAAGAATAAAAAAACAATTGAAAATCAGAATTGATTCATGAGTTATAAACTTTAAAGTTGGAAGTTCCAAGGGGCAGCAAATAAGTTGTTCCCTTTGAACAAACTATCAGTTTATTACTAAATACATACTGGCAAGGGATAGAATTGACACAAAAACAAGAAACAATTGACAATCTGAATTAGTTCATGAGTTATAGACTCTAGAGTTGGAAGTTCCAATAGGCAGCAAATAAATTGGTTCCTTCGGAACAAACTATCAGTTTATTACTAAATCAGTATTCCGAAAATTACCAAATTTTGTTTACACACTGCCAAAGGATAGGACTAACAGAAAAATGAAAAACAATTGACTATTAGAATTAGTTCATGAATTATAGACTCTAGAGTTGGAAGCTCCAATAGACAGCAAATAAATTGTTCCCTTCGGAAAAAACAGTTTATTACTAAATCAGTATTCCGAAGACTACTACTAACAAAAGAACAAAAAAACAATTGACAATCAAAATTTGTTCATGAATTATGGACTGTAGATTTGAAAGTTCTAATAAACAGCAATTAAATTGTTCCTTCGGAACAAACTATCAATTTATTACTAAATCAGTACTCCGAAAATTACAAAATTTTGTACACATACTGGCAAAGGATAGGACTAACAGAGAAACAAAAAACAATTCACATTAAAAATAAGTTCATCAGTTATAGGCTTTAGAGTTGGAAGTTTTAATAGGCAGCAAATGAATTGGTCCATCCGGAACAAACTATCAGTTTATTACTAAATCAGTACTCCGAAAATTTCAAAAACTTCTACACATACTGGCAAAGGATAAGACTAACAGAAAAACAAAAGAACGATTGAAAATCAGAATTAATTCATGAGTTATAGACTTTAGAGTTGGAAGTTTCAAAGGGCAGCAAATAAGTTGGTCCCCTCGGAACTAACTATCAGTTTATTACTAAATACATACTGGCAAAGGATAGAATTGACAGAAAAACAAGAAACAATTGACAATCTGAATTAGTTCATGAGTTATAGACTCTAGAGTTGGAAGTTCCAATAGGCAGCAAATAAATTGGTTCCTTCGGAACAAACTATCAGTTTATTACTAAATCAGTACTACCAAAATTATCAAATTTTGTTTACACACTGCCAAAGGATAGAACTAACAGAAAAATAAAAAATAATTGACTATTAGAATTAGTTCATGAATTATAGACTCTAGAGTTGGAAGCTCCATTAGACAGCAAATAAATTGTTCCCTTCGGAACAAACTATCAGTTTATTACTAAATCAGTATTCCGAAAATCACAAAATTTAGTATACGTACTGGAAAAGGATAAGTCTAACAGAAAAACAAAGAAACAGTTAACTATTAGAATTAGTTCATGAATTATGGACTCTAAAGTTGGAAGTTTCAATTGGCAGCGAATAAGTTGGTTGCTTCGGAACAAACTATCAGTCTATTACTAAATCAGTATTCCGAAAATTACAAAGCTTTGTATACATACTGGCAAAGAATGGAACTAATAGAAACAAAAAACAATTGACATTCAGAATTAGTTCTTGAATTATAGAGTCAGAAGTTGAAGGTTCCAATAGGCAACAAAAACCAAGTTGGTTCCTTCGGAACAAACTATCAGTTTATTACTAAATCAGTATTCCGAAATTTACAAAATTTTGTATACATACTGGCAAAGGATAGGACTAAAAGAAGAACAATAAAACAGTTGACTATTAGAAATAGTTCATGGATTATAGACACTAGAGCTGGAAGTTCCAATAGGCAGCAAATAAGTTGATTCTTTCGGAATAAACTATCAGTTTATTACTAAATACATACTGGCAAAGAACAAGACTTTCATAAAAACAAAAAACAATTGACAATCAGAATTAGTTCATGGATTATAGACCCTGAAGTTGGAAGTTACAACAGGCAGAAAAAAAGTAGGTCCCTTCGGAACAAACTATCAGTTTATTACTAAATCAGTATTCCGAAAATTACAAAATCTTGTGTACATACTGCCAATGAATAGAACTAACAGAAAAACAAAAATCATTTGAAAATCAGAATTACTTCATGAGTTATAGACTCTAGAGTTGGAATTTCCAATCGGCTGCAAATAAATTGGTTCCTTCGGAATAAGCTATCAGTTTATTACTAAATACATCCTGATAAAGAATAGGACTTCCATAGAAACAAGAAACAATTAACAATAAGAATTAGTTCATGGATTATAGACCCTGAAGTTGGAAGTTATAATAGGCAGCAAATAAGTTGGTTCCTTCGGAACAAACTATCAGTTTATTACTGAATCAATATTCCGAAATTCACAAAATCTTGTATACATACTGACAATGAATAAAACTAACAGAAAAATGGAAAAAAAATTGACAATCAAAATTAGTTCATAAGTTATAGATTCTAGAAATGGAAGCTCCAATTGGCAGCGAATAAATTGATTCCTTCGGAACAAACTATCAGTTTATTACTAAACCAGTCGTCCAAAATCTACAAAATTTTGTATTCGTACTAGCAATGGATAAGACTAAAAGAAGAACAATGAAACAGTTGACTATCAGAAATAGTTCATGAATTATAGACTCTAGAGTTGGCAATTTCAATAGGCAACAAATAAAATGGTCCCTTCGGAATAAACTATTAGTTTATCATTAAATATAAACTGGCATAGAATAGGACTTCCATAAAAACAAGAAACAATTAGCAATTCGAATTAGTTCATGAATTATAGACTCCAAAGTTGAGCAGCAAATAAATTGGTTCCTTCGGAACAAACTATCAGTTTATTACTAAATCAGTTTTCCGAAAATTACAAAATTTTGTATACATACTGGCAAAGGGTAGGACTAACATAAGAACAAAAAACAATCGACAATCATTATTAGTTCATGAGTTATAGACTCTAGAGCTGAAAGCTCCAATAAGCAGCGAATAAATTGGTTCCTTCGGAACAAACTATCAGTTTATTACTAAATCGGTATTCCGAAATTCACAAAATTCTGTACACATACTGGCAAAGGATAAGACTAAAAGAAGAAGAATTAAACAGTTGACTATTAGGAATAGTTCATGGATTATAGACTCTAGAATTGGAAGTTCAAATCGGCTGCAAATAAGTTGATCCTTTCGGAATAAACTATCAGTTTATTACTAAATACATACTGGCAAAGGACAGGACTTTCATAAAAACAAGAAACAATTGACAATCAGAATTAGTTCATGTATTATTGACTCTGAAGTTGGGAGTTACAATAGGCAGCAAATAAGTTGGTCCCTTCGGACGAACTATCAGTTTATTACTAAATCAGTATTCCGAAAATTACAAAATCTTGTGTACATACTGACAATGAATAGAACTAACAGAAAAACAAAAAAACAATCGACAATCAGAATTAATTAATGAATTATTGACTCTGAAGTTGGAAGTTACAGTAGGCAGCAAATAAGTTGCTCCCTTCGGAACAAACTATCAGTTTATTACTAAACCAATCATCCGAAGATTACAAAATCTTGTAGAAATACTGGCAAAGAATTGAAAATAAATATGAATCATCAATAAAAATCAGTTCTTGAGTTATAGACTCTAAAGTTGAAAGTTCAAATAGACAGCAAAAATCTAGTTGGTCTTTTGGCACAAACTATCAGTTTATTACTAAACCAGTTGTTCGATAATTACAAAATTCCGTACACATACTGGCAAAGGATAGAAGTAATTGTAAAATAAATATTCATTCGTAATCTATATTAGTTCATGAATTATATACCCTAGAGCTGGAAGTTTTAAAATCAGCAAAAATTTTGTTGGTCCTTCGGAACAAACTATCAGTTTATTACTAAACTAGTAGTCCGAAGATCACGAAACTTTGTATACTTACTGTCAAAGGTTGAAGGTCGGTTAAATACGAACTAAAAAACGAAACGTCTAATAATTTTAAGTATAAATCATTGAAGGTTGAAACAAGGCATCACAATTTTTCTTCATTCCTCCTAAGAGCGTTTGAGTACCTCTGCTCAACGTAATGGACAAGCTCTGCGTTGTCGGAGACGGAGCCGGTAGCGGTAACGGTAGCGGAAATAAATTTTACCGGTTGGTGAATTTGCGTCTTAGATGTTTATGCGAGAGAATTTTTTTAGAATAACTGGCCGTCTTTGACCGTATCAGCAAGCTATTTTCAATATTTGATTTATTGAAAGCTCTCCCAAATAGTTTCAAAGCCCTCCCCACTAAATTCCAAAGTCAGGACGTTAGGGGTTAGCTTAAAACGTGGTAATTCTCAAGGGCGATGCTTCCCGGTTTAAATCCGGAACCCGGAACCGGTCAACCTCCAGTAAACATGTTCAATAGCAACATCGTCACTATTAAGCTGTAAAGTCTGTAAACATCAATATGCCATTACGGGGTAATGAATAATAACGACATTAATGACGGATTTTGAGGAGGGCAGCACTTTTTTGAGGGTGCTGTTAAAAAACAGTTGAATAAATTGTTTATACAAAGAAAAATGTCGCACACGAGCTATGATTTATGTTATACAGATGTTATTTCAATAATTGATACAAATCTTATTCGAATAATAATCCTGGTAAAATGATATTCCATTATCCTTGTTGTTATCCTTCGCAACTAACGAGCAAATACATCGTCATCCACAAATCCTGAGTAGCAGCAAAATCCGCAACATTTCAAAGCGTACAAAAACATCCCCACGTAATCCTTCCACCGTTGTGTATTTTATTTATTATTTGCATTAGTATTAACTAAAGAGCCATGCATCACTCGCTGAAAAAACATGAAAACATCTCCTGAAAAGACTTACGTATTTTCTGCTAATACGAAAACTTCGTGCGAGTGGAAAACTTGTTCTTAAATCTAGATTCAAATCCCGAGGTATTTCTCAAAACATAAAAAAACGAAGAAATGTTCGATACGGGGTGGAAGGGGGTGTTTATCAACGGCGTATTCGTATTGAATTTAAATAGTTTTGGGTCGAATGCTGAACGGCTGTAAGCTGTATACGTGAAGGTGGAACCCGGAGGCGAAGCTCGGTTCTCTCTTGGGATATGTAGAATTGGATACAGGGAGGGTTTCACTGATTTTTACTCAGATTACACCGGAAACAACTTGTACAGATTTAACTACAAATTGATGATTTATCTGTAATTGAAATTCATCCCCGTTACAATATCTACCAAAGAAAATCAATATTTGAAACTTTACAACCCCAATTGATGTCTACTGCGCCTGGCAAGAGACTTGTAATGCATTGTAATTTCAAGAAACATTTTTTACAGCTATTTACAGCGCCTAATTAGGCCCCAGTAAGGTCCATTTTCTTTGTGAAATACTAATATTGTTGCGTCTACTCAATTGGTGCTTTTGGCGCCTATCAAGGGCCCTACAAAGTCCAATTTTTTTGTGGAACACTGCCACCGTTGTCTCTTCGCAAAAACATCCCTTAAAACTGCTTAAAAGCCTTATTTTGGCCACAGTAGGGCCCTGTTTCCTCGTGAAACACCAAAATGTTGCTTCTTTAAATAACATTCACAAAAGGTGCCTCCAGTCCCCAAAAAGGGTGCAAGGTGCAATTTTTTTGTTGTCTTTTTGAAAAATATCTTTTACAACTGCTTGAAGCTTCCAGCTGGCTCCCATAGGGCCCCCTCTCATTATGAAACACCAAAATTATTGCTTCTTCGAATGACATCCTCATTAGGTGCCGTTGGCTCCTAACAAGGGCCTTGCAAGGTCCAATTTTCTTGTGGAGCACTACCACTGCTTGAAGCCCCTATCTTGTTTACAGTAGGGCCCTTTTTCCTCATGCCAGTCCCTAAAAAAGGACCTTCTAAGGTGCAATTTTTCTGTGGAGCATCGCCTTTGTTGTCTTTTTGGAAAATATTTTTACAACTGCTTGAAGCTCTCATTTTGGCCCCAATAGAGCCCTTTTTCATTGTGACGCACCAAAATTATTGCATCGTTTGAAAAACATCTTCTATAAGGGCCCAGTAAAGATCCTACGAGGTCCAATTTTCTTGTCTCTTCAAGAAACGTCTTTTACAACTGCTTGAAGCTCTCATTAGCCCCAGAAGGACTTTTTTCCTTTGTGAAAAATCGAAATTGCTGCTTCTTTAAATGAAATACTTGATAGGTGCCTATAAGAGCCCTGCAGTGTCCAAATTGGCTCCAGCAAGGCCCATTTTCTTTGTGAAACATCAAAATTGTTGCTTCTTTGAAAAATATCCTTTAAGGAGCACACAGTAAGGATCCAGTTTTCTTGTGAAGCACTGCCACCGTTGACTTGTTGAGAAACATACTTAACAAATGCTTGCAGCGCCCAATTTGGCCTCAGCAGGGCCCTTTTTCTTTGTGGAACACCAAAATTGTTGCTTATTTGAAAGACATTCTTAATAAGCGCCCCCCGTGCCTACTAAGGGCTCTACGACGTCCAGTTTTTTTTTGGGAGCACTACCATCATTGCCTTTTCGGGAAACAATCTTAAAAGGTGCTTGTAGCGCCCAATTGGGCCTCAGCAGGGCCCTTTTTTTGTGGAACACCAAAATTGTTGCTTATTTGAAAGATATTCTTGATAGGCGCCCTCGGTGCCTAATAAAAGTTCTACGACGTCCATTTTTTTTTTTGAGAGCAGTACAACCGACCTCTTCGAGAAACAACCTTAACAGGTGCTTATAGGGCTTAATTTGGCCTTAGCAGACTTTTTTTCTCTTTGTAAAACACCGAAATTGTTGTTGATGTGAAAGATATTTTTAATAGGCGCCCCCGGTGCCTACTAAGGGCTCTACGACGTCCAGTTATCTTTTGAGGGCACTACCACCGTTGCCCTTTTGGGAACCGACCTTAGTAAATGCTTGTAGCTCCCAATTTGTCCTCAGTAGGGCCATTTTTCTTTGTGGAACACCAAAATTGTTGCTTATTTGAAAGACATTCTTAATAGGCGCCCTTGGTGCCTACTAAGGGTTCTACGACGTTCAGTTATTTTTTGAGAGCACTACTACCATTGCCCTTTCGGAAACCAACCTTAACAAATGCTAGTGTTGCCCAATTTGGCCTCAGTAGGGCCTTTTTTCTTTGAAAAATACCGAAATTGTTGCTTCTTTGAAAAAAATCCTTTATACGATCTCAGTGAGGATCCTACGAGATCCAATTTCCTTGTGGAGCATTGCCACCGCTGTCTCTTCAAGATACAACCTTAACAAGTACTTGTAGCGCCTAATTTGGTCTCAGCAGGACTCTTTTTTTTATGAAACACCTACATTTTGCTTCTTCGAAAAAAAATCCCTAATAAGTATTTTTGGCTCCTAGTAAGGACTCTGCAAGGTCCAATTGTTCTTTCAGAAGACTGCCACCGTTGTTTCTTTAAGAAACATTTTCAACAGGTGCTTACAATGCCCAGTTTGGCCTCAGCTGGTCCCATTTTCTTTATGGAACACTGACATTACTGCTTTTTTGAATAACATTTTTTTCGGCGCCTAACAAGGATCCTACAAGATCAATTTTCTTGTGAAGCACTGCTACCGTTTACTTATTTGAGGAACATTTTTAACAGGTGCTTGCAGCTCCCAATTTGGCTTAAACACCGAAATTGTTGCTTCCTCAAGTAAAATACTTAAATGCGCCTAGCAAGGGCCTTATAGAGCATTGTTACTGTTGTTATTTCAAAAAACATTCTTTGTAGGTGCTTGCAGCGCCTAATTTGGCTCTGAAAGGGCCCAATTTTTGTGAAACTCCAATATTACTGCTTTTTTAAATGGCATCCTTTTCGGCGCCTAACGAGAAACCTGCGAGGCCCAATTTTTCTGTTGATCACTGTCATGAATGTCTTGTTGAGAAACATTTCTAACAGATTCTTGAGGCGCCTAATTTGGCCCCAATAGGGCCCGTTTTCTTTGCAAAACATCGAAATCATTGCTCTTTTGGATAAAGTGTCTTCGGGGCGCCTTACAAGGACCTTGTAAGGTTCATTTTTTTGTGGAGCACTACCATTCCTTTTTATTTGAAGAACATTCTCAACAGATATTTGTGGTGCCTAATTTGAGCCCTATGTGAAACACCGGTATTATTATTTTCCCGAATAAAATCCTCAATAGATGCTTTTGGCACCTAGTAAGGATTCTACAAGGTACAGTATTTTTTGTGGAGCACTGTCATGGTTACGTCTTTAAGAAACATCCTTAGCAGGCGCTTGTAACGCCCACCTTGTCTCCAATAGGGCCCATTTTCTTTGCGAATTACCAGATTTATTGCTTTTTCAATTAGAATGCTTGATAGGTGTCTTCGTTGCCTAATAAGCATAATCACCATTATTTTTTTTAAAGACGTGCTTAATAGGCGCCCTAATTCACCAGATGCCCAACAATTCTTTGCGTGAGACACTGCGTCCGTTGTAACTTCAAAAATCTTTCCTTACTGGTGCCCAATTGGACACTATAGAAACCCATTTTCTCAATGATATACAAACATTGGTGAAACAGCTCCAGTAGGTGCCTACAGCGCCTATCAAGAGCCCTACGAAATCCAACCCTATTACTGCTGTTACTTTAAGAGACATTCGTCACAGGTGCCCAACTTGGCGCCAGCAGGGCCTATTTTCTTTGTAAAACACCTAAATTGTTGTTTCTTCAAATAATATGCTTAATAGGCGCCTTCGGCGCCTTGTAAGGTTCAATTTTTCTATGGAGCACTGTCACTGTTGTCCCTTTGAGAAACATCTCTGATGAATGCTTGCAGCGCCTAGCTAGGCTCCAGCAGGGCTCATTTACCTTGAGAAATCCATAATTGGCTCCTAGTAGGAGCCCTGCGCGGTTAATAAGTTCTCAAAAAGTTTCTGGTACTGTCGTTATAGGTGGCAGCGGCGCCTAGTTGGACCCCGGAGGTTTAATTCTCCAATGAATAACTGCCACTGTTGTTAATCAAAAAATATTCCCTAACAGGTGCCTTGAGCGCCTAACAGGGACCCTACTGGGCTCTTTGTTTCTTGAAATACTATCCATGTTATTACTTTGAATAAAAATCCCTAAAAGGTGCCTGCAGCGTCCTTATGTATTCGTGAAGTACTGCTCATGTTTTACAGGCGCCCAATTGGGCCCCTAATGCTCAATTGTTACTGTTGGACTCTGCAGGGTCCAATTTTTTATTGAAAACATTGTCACCGTTATTACTTTTAAAAAAATATTTTGACAGGTGCCTCTGGCACCTAGTATGGACCGTACTAGGTATAATTTTATTGTGAATCACTGTGATTACCAAATATTTCTAGTGGGCAAATAAAATTTCGTGCTGAATATTTAAAAATGTCTCCACTTGTATGCCGGTCCTTTTTATGAATTCAAAGGATAATTTAGCGTCACATGTTTGGAAATACTCCACATAACTCCCAAACAAATCCAATTTCCATAAGCAAGTCTTGTTTTGTGTTTCCTTGGGGCTACACGGAACTAGATTTCTATTCTCTTGTGCTTTACACCTTCAAATTCTTTTTTAAAGCCTTATCAAGATGGCCCGACTTGAAGCGATACCTTTGAGAACGTGATTCTGTGACTGTGCCTATCTATTATTTTCTGAAGTTGTTTTGGGTATCTAAACAGCTTCGGATAAGGAATAACGATTTTTAGAGACAGATCTGGAGATAGCAGCGGATTATTGACAAGATTCTTCATTTTGTACGTACAGATTGTTCCAAAAGGAATATTGTGACAGAAATCTCAACCCACTGAAGAGAAATCCCGTTGTTCCTCCTCTTTAACGATCTTCAATTGGTTTAGATTTAGAACTCATAAGCCACTTCAAATTTGTGCATCTTTCTTAAGATCTCGGCTTTCAAATGTTTGGAAATGACAGTGTTTTGTTTGTAGGATGGCTTTATTGGTGTTTATGAACCATATATGTTTGAGGGAGCCATAAATTCTATTTTATATTAGTGAATAGGTGGTAGATAAAAGGAATTGATAAGAAATCCAATTTTTGAACGAATTTGAATGACGAGTCATCTTAAGACATTTATTTCCCCAAAAAAAGCAGTAAAATTCAATTGGAACAAGTAAAGTCGTAAATTTCCACTCCTTGGGAACCTTTCCATCAAAGATTATCAAGCAAAATACTTTTATTATTAGCTCCAATCTTCAAATCCACTTAAACTAAATGAAAATCTAAGACTGGGTGATCGATATCCATCCTTGTTTACTCCCCCGATTATATTTGTTCCTTTTTCCATCCTTATCTTGTTGTGCACCAAGTGACGTACGACAATCGAAAATAAAATTAAATAACTTACGTATTTTGCTAGTGATGTATGAGAAATACTTCTTTCTACAATAGAAACTTAAATAAAAGCTTGTTTATTCAGTCCACAGGAGTATAGAAAACTAGTTGAATGTAGATTGTAATATACGATTGAAGGATATCCCAGTGGGATTTATTTATTTAAAATATAGTTCCTGACAGAAAAATCGAACAAAACTAACGATATAGTGCTTTATTCTTTTATACTTCCACTTTTATTTCAGTAAAAAGTAAAACAATCCCTGTTCATAAAATAACAACAAATTTCAATAATTGCAATTGCAAATTAACAACATTTCAATTAAGAACTGTTTTGTACATTCTTATAAGACCATTTGGCAAAAAAATTGGGCCCAATTGGGCGCTGCAGGCACCTATTAGGATGTTTTTTTCCATGTAAGAACACTGACAGCGTTTTACAACAATATTAGACCTCCTAGGGTCCAAACTAGGCACTACAGACACCTGTTAAAGATGTTATTCAAATAAAAAACGATGTCAGTGCTTCACAATAAAAATTGGCCCATAGACTCCATGTTAGGCACTACAGGCACAAATTAATTCAATTAGGTATGCCAACAACGTCCCACAACAAAATTAGGCCCCGTAGGGCCCATACTGGGCATTGTAGGCACCTGTCAAGAATATTATACAAAGAAAAAACCATATCAGTGCGTCACAAAAAAAAAATTGGGCCATAAGGCTCATGCTGGGCGCTGTAGGCGCCTGTTATTCCAAGCAGTATCTTTAACAGCGTCCCGCAACAAAATTAGGCAGAAGTAGACCTCGTAAGGCTCATACTGGGCATTACAGGCATCTGTCAAGGATATCATACAAATAATAACCATGTCAGAGCTTCACAAAAGAAAATTGGTCCATAAGGCCCATGCTGGGCGCCGAAGGCGCCTGTTATTTCAAGCAGTATCTTTAAGAGCGTCCCGCAACAAAATTAGGCACCTGTTAAGGATGTAAGTCAAGACAACAACGATAATAAGGTTTCACAAAAAAATTGGCCCATAAACTCCATGTTGGGCGCTGTTAACTCAAGAAGGAACGCCAACCGCGTCCCACAACAAAATAAGGCCCTATAGGGCCAAAACTGAGCATTGTAGGTACCTGTCAAAAATATTATACCAAGAAAAAATCATGTCAGTGCGTCACAAAAATAAATTGGCCCATAAGGCTCATGCTGGGCGCTGGAGGCGCCTGTTATTTCAAGGAGTACCGTTAACAGCGTCCCGCAACAAAATTAGGCACCTGTTAAGGATGTAATTCAAAACAACAACGATAATAAGGCTTCACAAAAAAATTGGCCCATAAACTCCATGTTGGGCGCTGTTAACTCAAGAAGGAACGCCAACCGCGTCCCACAACAAAATAAGGCCCTATAGGGCCAAAACTAAGCATTGTAGGTACCTGTCAAAAATATTATACCAAGAAAAAACCATGTCAGTGCGTCACAAAAATAAATTGGCCCATAAGGCTCATGCTGGGCGCTGAAGGCGCCTGTTATTTCAAGGAGTACCGTTAACAGCGTCCCGCAACAAAATTAGGCACCTGTTAAGGATGTAAGTCAAGACAACAACGATAATAAGGCTTCACAAAAAAATTGGCCCATAAACTCCATGTTAGGCGCTGTTTACTCAAGAAGGAACGCCAACCGCGTCCCACAACAAAATAAGGCCCTGTAAGGCCCATACTGGGCATTGCAGGCACCTGTTAAAGATATTATACAAAGAAAAAACCATGTCAGTGCGTCACAGAAATAAATTGGCCCATTAGGCTCATGCTAGGCATTGAAGGCGCCTGTTATTTCAAGCAGTACCTTTAACAGCGTCCCGCAACAAAATTAGGCACCTGTTAAGAATATAATTCAAAACAACAACAATAATAATGCTTCACAAGAAAAATTGGCCCATAAACTCTATGTTAGGCGCTGTAGGCACATGTCAATTGAAGTGGGAACGCCAACAGCGTCCCACAACTAAATTAGGCCCTATAAGGTCCATACTGGGCATTACAGGCACCTGTCACGGATGTTATACAAAGAAAAAACCATGTCAGTGCGTCACAAAAAAAAAATTGGCTCATAAGGCTCATGCTAGGCGCTGAAAGCGCCTGGTATTCCAAGGAGTACCGTTAACAGCGTCCCGCAACAAAATTAGGCACCTGTTAAGAATATAATTCAAAACAACAACAATAATAATGCTTCACAAGAAAAATTGGCCCATAAACTCTATGTTAGGCGCTGTAGGCACATGTTAATTTAAGTGGGAACGCCAATAGCGTCCCACAACTAAATTAGGCCCTATAAGGTCCATACTGGGCATTACAGGCACCTGTCACGGATGTTATACAAAGAAAAAACCATGTCAGTGCGTCACAAAAAAAAATTGGCTCATAAGGCTCATGCTAGGCGCTGAAAGCGCCTGGTATTCCAAGGAGTACCGTTAACAGCGTCCCGCAACAAAATTAGGCACCTGTTAAGGATGTAATCCAAAACAACAAGGATAATTATGCTTCACAAAAAAAAATTGGCACATAAACTCTATGTTAGGCGCTGTAGGCACATGTCAATTGAAGTGGGAACGCCAACAGCGTCCCATAACTAAATTAGGCCCTGTAAGGCTCATACTGGGCATTGCAAGCACCTGTCAAGGGTATTATGCAAAGAAAAAATCATGTCAGTGCGTCACAAAAAAAAATTGGCCCATAAGGCTCATACTGGGCGCTGTAGGCGCCTGTAATTCCAAGGAGTATCTTTAACAGCGTTCTGCAACAAAATTAGGCACCTGTTAAGTGTATAATCCAAAACAACAACAATAATAGGGCTTCACAAAAAAAAATTGGTCCATAAAATCCATGTTAGGCGCTGTAGACACATTTTAATTCAAGTGGAAACGCGAACAGCGTCCCACAATTAAATTAGGCCCTGCAATGCCCAGTATGGCGTCCCGCAACAAAATTAGGCACCTGTTAAGGATGTAATTCAAAACAACAACCATAATAATGCTTCACAAAAAAAATTGGCCTATAAGCTCCATATTAGGCGCTGTAGGTACACGTTAATTTAAATAGATACGCCAACAGCCCCATAGGGCCAAAACTGAACTTTATAAGCACCTGTCAAGGATATTACACAAAGAAAAAATCATGTCAGTGCATCACAAAAGAGAATTGGCCCATTAGGCTCATGCTAGGCGCCGAAGGCGCCTGTTATTCCAAGCAGTACTCTTAACAGCGTCCCGCAACAAAATAAGGCCTATTAGGATCCATACTAGGCGCAGCAGGCACCTGTTAAGGATGTTATTCAAAAAAACAACGTTTAACAACAAAGTTGAGCCCCGTAGAGCCCCTACTAGGTGTTGCAGGCACCTGTTAAAAATGTTATTTGAAAGACCAACGATGTCAGTATTTTGCAAGAAAAATTGGCCCATAGGGCCTATGTTGAGTGCTGCAGGCACCTGTTATCTCAAGTAGGAACGCTAACAGCGTCCCGCAACAAAATTAGGTCTCTTAGGATCCATACTAGGCGCAGCAGGCACCTGTTAAGGATGCTATTCAGAAAAAGAACAATAATAGTGCTTTTGAAAAAAAAAATGGCTCATAGGGTCCTCACTGGGCATTGTAGGCTTTTGTTATTTTAAATAGGAACTCTTACAGAGTTTAACAACAAAATTGGGCCCCGTAGAGCCCCTAATGGGTGTTGCAGGCACCTGTTAAAAATTTTATATTAAAGAGCAACGATGTCAGTTTCTTACAAGAAAAAATGGCCCAGGCTGAGCGCTGTAGGCACCTGTTATCTCAATTGGACACGCTGACAGCGTTCCGCGATAAAATTAGGCTTCATCGCAACAAAATTGGGTCCTGCAGGTCTTTTAGATGTTGCAAATACTTGTTAACAACAATGGCTATACTTCACTAAAATTTGGACCCAATAAGGCCCACCCAAAAAACATAAAACATCTATTAGAGCTATTTTTCAGTATAACAATAATGGCAGTGCCTAATTAGGAAATTGGGCCTGCGAGGACACCTTTCAAGAATTATTTTCAAAGTAACAATATTAACAAGAAAATTGGACTCTAAAAATCATCCAATTATGCAAAAATTGCGCCCCTGGGGCCCAATTGGGCGCTGCAAACATCTGTTAAATGAGTAACAACCGTGATAGGGCTCTACTGGAATATTGGGCTTCGCAGGATCTATACTGAACCTCGTAGGTACTTTTTAGGGATGTTTATTCAAAATAATGATATCTAACAAAAAATGGGCCCCGTAGGGTCCTTGTTAGGCTCGCTTAAAAGTGTTATTTGTAGCAATAACGATGTAAGTGTTTCACAATGAAGTTAGACTCCTACTGGGTGCCTTATTTTCGTTTTAGGGTTAAAATGGGGCCCACAGGGTGTATGTTACGCGTTGCAAGCACTTGTTAGAGATTCACAAGGTGATTGGGCATCACAAGGCACCCAATTGGGTGCTATAAGGACCTGTTTAGGATGTTTCGCTCGTCCACAAGAAAATTGGGCCCCACAAGGCCTATTCTAGGTACTCAAAATATTTACTAGTGTTTCCTAGAAAATTAGGCCCTGTTTTGAACCATTTAGTGATTAAAAACTCCTAATGTGTTTTGAAATTTGTATTATTTCGAGGACTGTTTCAAATAAGTATTTCCGGGTTGGGAGAAGGAGTAGGTAAAGCACGTCTGTTCATTTTCCTCCCCTAAATGAAAATGTCACTCATCATTGTGCGATTCACTCGTAGTCTTTCTTCGTTCGAGAAAAAATTACGCACATATCCATCTGCAAATCAAACGCATCTTGTTTCTAATCTAGTGTCCCATCTCTTGGAAGAATAGGGGGTGTGCTAGCCGTCAGGGTGGGGCCCACAACCGCGATAAATAAATCAATCCGCGATCCGAAACAATCCTAGCGGGAAATAAGGAAATCTGCAAGGAGGACACAACCAAGACGAAAAAGACATGAAAAAGTAAAGCGGGATTCCATAGGCGTACCCAAAAAAAATTAATTATTGTCTCACCCTTGAAGCATTAATAATTCGTAATTAAATCAAATTTTGAGCAATAATTTCAATAAAAAAAAATTAGGGGTGGTAATAAGTTGAAATGTTTTTGCGGACGTCTATGGAAAGAACTCCCAACTTGATTGAATACCCAGGGTGGTAAGATGGCCCTGTGATAAGTTTTAAATGAACGCGGGCTGTCGGCGCGAACGTGCTGCCATCTAGATGAAGACATTGAAAGAAAAGGACTTTATGTCTAGTTGAGAAATTGCTGTTTCAATTGTTTATTTCTCGAAAGGCGCGTACCAACCCCTCCAACAAATCCAATAACAAACCACTTTCATGTTGCATAATTGTATTTTGAAACTTCAATATTAAAAAAACTATCCTCAAAAATGTTTCTCCCACTTCTGCTGTTAACAGTGTCACCACTTCTTCGGTGGTTTAGGGTAGGAACTCACTTTGTCCCCCCGAGAAATTAAGATCGTCATTTATACTCGCCAGCTGTGCAATATGGGCTGTAATTAAACTTAAAATGTTCTGGCGTCTAAGCCAGAGAGGGACCGCACCACGACATGTTTTGGGACGATTCACTTAAACTTCTACTGAGTTGTAACGATATAATACACGAGTATCATAACCAACAACCCCTCTAACATCAACCTGAAATATTTTACGCTTGAAAACTTTGTGTATGTCAAAAAATCGATTTTGAATCGATTCATGACGAAGAAAGTTGTAAAAAACGATGTCGATTGTTTAGTTAATGATGTGCCATTCTTGGAATCAATTTTTTTTTCGACATTCACAAACAATATACTAAACATACACAAAAAAGGTCAAGCGTTACATTAGGATGATGTGTCGTGCTTGAAATCGATTATTCTTCGACATTCGACAATCCTATTCAGTATTATACATTTCTTGCCCATACTTGGAAAAATAAACGACCATGAAGGACGATGTGTGCCGAAATGGTACAACCAAACATCAAAAAAGTCAAGCTGTGTATTATAATGATGTGCCATATTTGTAATCGATTCATTTTTGGTAATTGGTGATCTCATTTGGTATTCTGTGCTTCCTGACCAATTCTGGAAGTAGAAACCACCGTGAGAGGATGGCAAATGTCAAAATGGCACAAGTAAATATATTATGATGATGTGCCATACCTGAAATCGATTCTCTTCCGACAATTCAATAACATTTGAATCCTTTTTTGCTAGTTTTGGCTAATGACAATTTCTGACCATTTCTGAAAGTGGAAACGATCGTAAAAGGACAATAAGTGTCGAATGGTACAAATAAACACCTAATGATGATGTATCGTACCTGGAATCGATTCTTTTTTGATACTTAAACAATATTTGAAACACTTATTCACTAGTTTTGACTTTTTATAATTTCTAACCACTTCTGGAAGTATAAATGATCGTAAAAGGACGATGAATGTCGAAATGGCACAAATAAACACATCATGTTGATAAGTCTGGTAAACAATATTTGAACCACTTATTTGCTAGTTTTAGCTTTGCACAATTCCTAAACATTTCTGGATGTGGAAACGATCATAAAATGATGATGATTTTCGAAATGGCACAAATGGTCGTACCTAAAATCGATCCTTTTTCGACAGTTACACAATATTTGAACCACTATTTCCCTAGTTCTAGCTTCCCACAATTTCTAAACATTCCTGAGAGTGGAAACGATCGTAAAATGATGATGAGTGTCGAAATGGCCTAAATAAACACATAATGATGATGTGCCGTACGCAAAATCGATTCTTTTTTGACAGTTGAACAATATTTGAACCACTTATTCGCTAGTTTTGGCATTTTACGATTTCTGGTCGTTTCTGGATATGGAAACGATTGTAGAAGGACAATAAGTGTCAAAATGGCACAAATAAGCACCTTATGGTGATGAAATCGATCCTTTTCCGACAGTTGAATAATATTTGAACTATTCATTCACCAGTTCATGCTTTTTACAATTCCTGACTTTTTCTTAAAGTTAAAAAGGTCATAAAATGATGATGAGTGCCGAAATGGTACAAATTGACACATAATGATGATGTGTCGTACATTAAATCGATTCTTTCTCGACACTTGAACAATATTTAAATCACTTATTTGCTTGATTTGACTTTTTATAGTTCTTGACCATTTCTGCAAATGGAAACGATCGTGAAAAGTCGATAGATGTCAAAATGGCACAAATAAACACATAATGATGATGTGTCATACCAGAAATCGATTCCCTTTCGACAGTTACATAATATTTGTACTACTTATTCGCTAATGTCGACTTTTAACAATTTCTGACCATTTCTGAAAATCGAAACGATCGTGAAAGGACAATGAGTGTCGAAATGGCACAAATAAACACCTTATGGTATTGAAATCGATTCTTTTTCGACAGTTGAATAATATTTGCACTGTCCATTCACTAGAGTATGCTTTTTACAATTCCTGACCTTTTCTAGAAGATAAAACGATCGTAAAATGATGATGAGTGCCGAAATGGCACAAATTGTTTATGCTTTTTAAAATTCCTGACCTTTTCTAGAAGTGAAAACAACCGTAAAATGATGATGAGTGTCGGAATGGTACAAAGTAACACATAATGATGATGTGCCGTACATTAAATCGATTCTTTTCTGACAGTTGAACAATATTTGAACCACTTATTTGCTAGTTCTGGCTTTTCACGATTTCTACTCGTTTCTATATATGTAAAAGATCTTGAAAAGTCGATAGATGTCAAAATGGCACAAATAAACACATAATGATGATGTGTCATACCAGAAATCGATTCCCTTTCGACAGTTACATAATATTTGTACTACTTATTCGCTAATGTCAACTTTCAACAATTCCTGACCATTTCTGAAAATCGAAACGATCGTGAAAGGACAATGAGTGTCGAAATGGCACAAATAAACACCTTATGGTGATGAAATCGATCATTTTTCGACAGTTGCATAATATTTGAACTATTCACTCACTAATTTATGCTTTTTATAATTCCTGAATTTTTCCAGAAGTGGAAACGATCGTAAAATGATGATGAGTATCGAAATGGCACAAATAAACACATAATGATGATGTGTCGTACATTAAATCGATTTTGTTTCGACAGGTGAACAATATTTGAACCACTCATTTGCTAGTTTTGGATTTTCACGATTTCTGATCGTTTCTGAAAATGGAAACGATTGTAAAAGGACAATGAGTGTCAAAATGGCACAAATAAACACTTTATAGTGATGAAATCGATTCTTTTTCGACAGTTGAATAATATTTGAACTATTCATCTGCTAGTTTTGACTTTTACAATTCCTGACCTTTCCTAGAAGTGAAAACGATCGTAAAATGATGATGAGTGTCGAAATGCCACAAAAAAACACTTTATGGCGATGAAATCGATTCTTTTTTGACAGTTAAACAATATTTGAACCAATCACTTGCAAGTTTTGACTTTTAACAGTTTCTAACTATTTCTGGAAGTAAAAACGATCGTAAAAAGACGAAGAGTGTCGAAATGGCACATTAAATCGATTCTCTTTCGACAGTTCAACAATATTTGAACCACTTATTCGCCAATTTTGACTTTCGACAATTTCTGACCATTTCTGAAAGTGGAAACGATTGTGAAATGACGATTTGTGTCGAAATGGACAAACTAAACATATTGAATAATTTTGTCGTGCCGGAAATTGATTCTTCTTCAACAGTTTATAGCTTCACTCTCTGGTTTTGGTATTCTATGTCTTCTAGCCATTTCTGGAAACAGAATCGATCATTAAAAAAGGTTGTATGTCGAAATGGCACAATTAGATACAAGAAAGGCATCATGATGATGTGCTGTGCCTGAAATCGATTCTTTTTCGACTGTTCGAAATTATTTGAACCATTTCATTTGCCTATTTTGGTATTCCGCTTTGTATTAGCCATTTCTGAAAGTGAAAACGAACATAAAAAGACAATGTGTGGCGAAATGGCACAACTAAACACAAAAAAGGCAAAGTTGGGCATTATGATGATGTGTTGTACTTAAAATCGATTATTTTATGACAGTTGATAGTCTCATTTGCTTATTTCTGTATCTTGTGTTCTGGCCATTTCTGAAAGCCAGAACGGCCTTAAAAAATGATGTGTGTTGTTTAAATGGCACAACTAAACACACGAAAAATCAAGCTTTGTATTTTGATGATGTGTCGAAACTGAAATCGATCCTTTCTCGACAGCTGATGATTGTTTTAGATACCTTTTCCGTCTATTTTAGGATGCTGCGTTTTCTGACTATTTTTGAAAGCAAAAACGACTATAAAAAGATGATAAGTGTCAAAATAGACACAACAACAAAACCAAGTTCTGCATTATGATGATGTATTGTGCCTGGAATCGATTCTTTCATGACAGTTAATAATCTTTCCTACTAGTTTTGATATTGTGGGTTTTTTAGCCATTTCTGGAAGTGGAAACGATCATGAAAGGACGATTTGTATCAAAATGTACAAATTGAACACAAAAAAGTAAAGCTCGGCATCATGATGATGTGTTGTGCCTGAAATCGATTCTTTTTCGACAGCTCAAGATTTTTTTCGATACCCTAATGCCTGTTTTAGGATAGTACATTTTCTGGCTATTTTTGATGATAGAAACGACTGGAAGAAGATGTTGTGTGTCGAAATGGTTCAGCTAAACACAAAAAAGGTCAAACTCTTTATTTTAATGATGTGTTATACCTAAAATCGATCCAATTTTGACAGTTGAAGTATATTTAAACCACCTATGCGATATTTTTGACTCTCCACGATTCGTGACCATTTCTGGATATGGAAGCGACTGGAAAAAGACGATGTGTGTCGAAATGGCACAACTCAACACAAAAAACCAAGCTCTGCATTACGATATTGTGTCGTTCTTTAAATCGATTATTTTTTGATAATTGACGATTCTTTTAGATCCCTCATTTTCCTCTTTCATGCTCTTTCATTTTTTGGCCATTTCTGGAAGTAGAAACGGTCTTAAAAGGACGATGAGTGTCGAAATGGACCATTCAAACACAAAAAAGGCCATCGATTCTTCTTCAACTGTTGATGTTTTTTTTTGCTAGCCTTGGTATTATGTGTCTTCTAACCACTTCTCAAAGTAAAAAAAGTCATAAAATGGCAGTGTGGGTCGAAATGGCACAACTAGATACCAAAAAGGGCAAGCGCCACATTATGATTCTTTTTTGATGTCCAAAATTATTTGAACTGTTTTGGCATTCTGCTTTTTTAATCATTTCTGTAAGAAAAAATGATCGAAAAAGGACGATAAATGTCGAAATGGGTCTAGTATACACAAAAAAGGCCAAATTATGCATTATGATAATGTGTTGTGCCTGAAATCGATTATTTTATTACAGTTGATAACTTTATTTGCTTGTTCTGGTATTTTGTGTTTCTTGGCTATTCTCGAAAGCAGGATCGACCATAATAAGACGATGTGTGTCTAAATGGCACAATCGAACACAAAAAAGGTCAAGCTCTGCATTATGGTGATGTGTTGTGCCTGGAATCGATTATTTTTTGACAGGCAAACATCATCTTGTCACCTCATTCACTTGTTTTGACATTCTGCATTTCGTAGCCATTTCTGGAAGCGGAAACGACCACAAAAAGTCGATATTCATCGAAATGGCACAACTAAAAATAAAAATCCAAATTTCGCCTGAAATCGATTCTTATATGACAGCTGATAATTTTATCTGCTTGTTCTGGTATTTTGTGTTTCTTGGCTATTCTCGAAAGCAGGATCGACCATAATAAGACGATGTGTGTCTAAATGGCACAATTGAACACAAAAAAGGTCAAACTCTGCATTATGATGATGTGTTGTGCCTGGAATCGATTATTTTTTGACAGGCAAACATCATCTTGTCCACCTCATTCACTTGTTCTGACATTCTGCATTTCGTAGCCATTTCTGGAAGCGGAAACGACCACAAAAAGTCGATATTCATCGAAATGGCACAACTAAACATAAAAAAGCCAAGTTTCGCCTGAAATCGATTTTTTTATGACAGCTGATAACTTTATCTGCTTGTTCTGGTATTTTGTGTTTCTTGGCCATTCTCGAAAGCAGAATCGACCATAATAGGATGATGTGTGTCGGAATGGCACAACTGAACACAAAAAGCTCAAGCTCTGCATTGTAATGATGTGTCGTGCCTCCAATCGATTATTTTTTGGCAATCGAACATCATCTTGTCCACCTCATTCACTTTTTCTGACATTTTGAGTTTCCTAGCCATTTGTGGAGGCAGGAACGACAAAAAAAAAACGACGTGTGTCGAAGTGGCACAAGTAATCACAAAAAAGGTCAAGCTTTGCTTGAAATCGATCCTTTTTGGACAGTGGAATATTGTTTTTGATACTTCAATCGTCTGTCTTCAGATGCTGGCCTTTTTGGACAATTCTAAAGATGAAAACGGCAATAAAAGGACAATGAGTGTCGAAATGGCACAAGTAAACACAAAAAAAGCCAAGTTGTGTATCATGATGATGTGCTGTGCTTGAAATCGATTTTGTTATGACAGTGGATAATTTTATTTGCTTATTTTGTGTTTGCTGCTTCTATTTGGAAGCAGAATCGACCATAATAGGATAATATGTGTCGAAATGCCACAACTGAACACAAAAAAAGCCAAGTTGGTCATTATGATGATGTGTTGTGCCCGAAATCGATTTTTTTTTAAAAGTCGATTATCATCTTGACCACCTCATTTAGTTTTTCTGACATTTTGAGTTTCCTAGCCATTTGTGGAAGCGGGAACGACCATAAAAAACGACGTGTATCAAAATGGCACAAGTAATCACAAAAAAGGTCAAGCTTTGCCTGAAATCCATTATTTTTTGACAGTTGAGGATTGTTCTGGAGACATAATTCGTCTGTTTTAAGATGCTGCACTTTTTGTCCATTTCTGAAAATAAAAACGGTCATAAAAGGACAATGAGTGTCGAAATGGCACAACTAAACACAAAAAAGGTCAAGTTGTGCATTATGATGATGTGTTGTGCCCGAAATCGATTCTTTTTTTACAGTCGAACATCATCTTGACCACTTCATTCACTTTTTTTGACATTTTGAGTTTTCGAACCATTTATGGCAGCGGGAACGACCACAAAATGTCAATATTTGTTGAAATGGCACAACTAAACACAAAAAAGGCCAAGTTGTGCATTATGATGATGTGTTGTGCTTGGAATCGATTATTTTTTGACAGTTAATAGTCTTATTGGTGTTTTGTGTTTTATGGCCATTTCTGGAAGTGGAAACGACTGTAAAAGGACGTTGGGAGTCAAAATGGCACAACCAAAGAAAGGTCAAACTCTGTCTTATAATGATGTGTTGTGTTTTCGTGACAGTTGATGCTTTTTTAGCCATTTCTGGAAGAGGGAACGATTATAAAAGGACGAATTGTGTCGAAATGGACCAACTAAACATCCTTACTATAAATATCAATTATTTATGGACAGGATGTATCAGTTCGGCACGAATTCTCAAACTTGAAGAATCCCCAATGTCCAGACTCGCCAATCTTATCAAGTCCAGAAATAGGGGTTGTAAATTGCGTACAAAATCGTGTTAAAATCAGAATTGAGTTGGCAGATTTTCTTGATTCAATTTTAGAGGCGTACATCTGTCCCCAAAATGTCCACCTGTTCCCTCAATCCACCCCTACTTTATTTTTGATAACTCAAATGAAATTTCAATAGTTAAAGCAAAATTGCCATCCTCACAGTTTGCTCGAACCACTAAATGATCGCAGTTTCCAGTGTTCATTGTTCAGGCGTAGCTTTAGTGCTTTAAGCTTATGTAAACGGTAGCATTGGCATCCATAAATTTCTCGGATATCTAGCTCTACATGCAAGATCTGATCCTGTGAATGAAGCCCGGAAAATACACCCCACAAAGCTTGCTACTCTTCCATCATCAATTAATAAACTTTTTTTTGTTGCAGGTATGTCTCAAGATCCCCTGCCTCAATTTTTGGTAACAACGTATTTGTAAGTACCATTTAATAACAGTAAAACTATTTAAGAGTTCAATTCCACCCCCGTAACAAACAAAAAAACGTAATCAAGTTTGAGGGCGATTCCGGTGGGTCATATATTCAATTGAATGAAAGCCTCAAGTACTTGTACTCAGTTCTTACATAGGGCCCATAATTTTCAATCAATTGTTCTCTGCGGGTGTTCCTGATCCTCCCCCTATCCTTATCTTAAACCCCCACCACTTGCAAAGCACCTTCTGATCATGAAGTGCTTATCCACACACATTTATTACCTCACAGGAGTCTCAAAACTGTTCCAGCAACAACCCTGCACTCCTTTTTCACAATTAGGGTGGTTTCAACATTTTGACAACCTCTGGTTCATCCCTCCCATCCCTTAGAACCGTTGTAACAGAGGGCGACTATTATTATGCCTTGTCGATAGGTCTGCCCTCTGTTCTAATGAAAACGGATTATATGGAAATGTAAGGAATTGATCTGGTGTTTATGGGGACATTTTGGCTGGAAGAACAGTTGGTACAACTGGCTAGATCACTTAATGATAGTTTGGGTGACGTTGATTACTTGCGGTCTAATGGAACAATGATTCAATGGATATTTCATTCCTAACTATTCGAAGGACCAAAATAACAAAAACTTGTAACAGTTTTTAAGTTTTAAGGGTGCTACCCTTGTTTTTCACCCAGTAGTAACACAGGTGTCAGGTGGCGCCATCAGCAACTAAAGGCAATTACATAATGCACCTCAGGGGTTGTTCAAATTGTACACAGATGCGTCGATTAGTCGCACTCATTAAACAACCACGCTTTACCGCTTTTATAGCAAAATACAGGCGAATTACTAACCACTGGTGTTCAAATTGTTGTGCTAATTATTATTATGAAGCCACAAACGTAAAAAAGGACCCCCAAAGTGACTGTAGCATAAGTGGGCCAGAAACCTCGAATTTAAACTACTACTCGTGTGCTAGAACCGGCAATAACATCTACTACTCCCAAATATAACTTGTTGATTGTATTTTTCCACACAATTTGGTGCTTTGTCATTTTAATTAATAACAAAAATGTTTTCAATTATATAAATGGAGCAACTGAAAGGGTATTGATTCGTTATTAATGATTATCATGAAGTCAAATGTTAACAGTTTCAATTGTTTCCCTCTTTCATTAAAAATAATATGCATACGTAGAATAATGAACAAAACATCAATAACGTAGTACCATTTATTATAAACCCCTTATACTTAAGCCCTAATGGTATAAGGGGCCAAATGGTACAGCAAATTTGGAGCTCAAAACTAAGAAAGGCCCTTGAATCTTCAAAAATATTGAGCCATTTAATGCCATTTGATATAAAACTAGTCTCAACTTTCAGCCATACTGATGTAGGGGGTTAAATGGTTAAATGGTACAACGAAAATAATATTTTTTCCAAACTTATATGTCCTAAAATAAGTACCAAACGCTAGTAGAAGGCTAAAGTGCCACTATTAAATAATTATCAATTTCAACCCCACATAATTCAACCCACAAAAACAGCAGTGTGAAAAATTAGCATTGAACCATTTTGCCTAATCCTCCCAAAATAACAAACGTAAAAAATAAACTCAATCCCTAATTAAAAGCTCATATAATGCCATTTATCACACAACCATTTGCAACCCTCTATCTTCCAGCTACGCTAGTATAGGGGGTTGAATGTTTGTTACAATTTTCAAGCTCACATATCTTGAAATAATAATTAGATGATTCTGCTTAATTTTCCCGAAATAATTAATTGGAAGCTTATATAGTGCCATTTATTATACAACCAGTTTCAACCCTTCATCTTCCACCTATGCTGGTAGAGAGAGTTGAATGTTGCAATCAAATTTTACCCCAATTTTTGTATAATAACGAAACGCTGATAAAAACTCATGTTGTGCCATTTATTATAAAACTGGATGCAACCCTTCATCTTTCAACTCTAGAAGTATAGTGGGCTAAATGGTGCAACGTCAAGGCTCATATCTCTTGAAATAATAATCGTATACTAGTAGAAAGCTTGAATAATACAATTTATTAAAAAACCCTTCATCTTACAACCCTGTTGGTATTGAGGGTCAAATGGTACAATTTACAAGCTCATATCTCTTATAATAATTATCGTAGAATGATGAACCAAACAATAATAGAAAGCTTACTTCGTACCATTTATTATAAAACCAGTTGCAATCCTTTATTTTTCGGATCTAGTAGTATAGGGGGTTAAATGGTGCAACGTGAATGTATTACCAATTGGATATTCATTGGATAGAATAATTATTCAAACGCTTGTAGGTCTGAATAGTGCAATTTTATTATATAACCAGTTTCAACCCTTCATCTTTCGTTATGCTGGTATAGAGGGTTGAATGTTGCAACTGAATTTCACCACAATTTCCAAGCTCATATTTTCTAAAATAATTTTTGTAGAATGATAGCGACACACTGATAAAAACTCCTGTTGTGCCATTTATTATAAAACTGGTTGCAACCCTTTACCTCTTAACTCTAGAAGTATAGAGGGCTAAATGGTGTAACGTTAAGGCTCATATCTCCCAAAATAATAACAATAGAATAATAATTCATACACTAGTAGAAAGCTTAACTAATACCATTTATTATAAAACCCTTTATCTTACAATCTTGTTGGTATTGAGGGTCAAATGGTACAATTTACAAGCTCATATCTCTCAAAATAATAATCGTAGAATGATGAACTAAACAATGATAGAAAGCTTACTTCGTACCATTTACTATAAAACCAGTTGCAATTCTTTACTCTTCAGGACTAGTGGTATAGGGGGTTAAATGGTGTAACGTGAATGTATCATCAATTGAATATACATTGAATAAAATAATTGATCAAACTCTAGTAGAAACGCTAAATAGTGCCATTTATTATATAACCAGTTTCAACCCTTTATCTTTCTGTTATGCTGGTATAGAAGGTTGAATGTTGCAACTGAATTTTACCACAATTTCCAAGCTATTATCTTCTGAAATAATTTTTATAGAATGATAGCGAAACACTGATAAAAAGCTTATGCTGTGCCACTTATTATGAAACTGGTTGCAACCCCTCATCTTTCAACTCTAGGAGTATAGGGGGCAAATTGGTGCAACGTCAAGGCTCATAACTCCTAAAATAATAATTGTACTAATACCATTTATTTCAATTTTACAACCCTGTTGATATTGAGGGTCAAATGGTACAATTTACAAGCTCATATCTCTTAAAATAATAATTGTAGGATGTTGAACCAAACAATGATATGAAACATACTCAGTACCATTTATTGTAAAACCAGTTGCAATCCTTTATTCTTCAAGACTAGTAGTATAGGGGACTAAATGGTGCAATGTGAATGTATTGTCAATTGAATATACATTGAATAAAATAATTAATCAAACGCTTGTAGGAAGTCTAAATTGCGCCATTTATTATATAACCAGTTTGAACCCTTTATTTTTCAGTAATGCTGGTATAGAGGGTTAAATGTTGTCACTGAATTCACCACAATTCCCAAGCTCATATCTTCTAAAATAATGTTTGTAGAATGATGAACAAAATGCTGATAAAAAGCATATGTTGTGCCATTTATTATGAAACTAGTTGCAACCCTTCATATTTTAACTTTGGAAATATAGGGGGCTAAATGGTGCAACGTTAAGGCTCATATCTCCTAAAATAATAATCGTAGAATGATAAATAAATAAGTAGAAAGCTTGACTACTACCATATATTATAATCTCACAACCCTGTTGGTATTAAGGATCAAATGGTACAATTTACAACCTCATACCTCTTAAAATAACAATCGTAGAATGATGAATCAGAAAATGATAGGAAGCTCACTTCATACCACTTATCATAAAACTAGTTGCAGATTTTAATTCTTCAAGTCTGTTATTATAGGGGGCTAAATGGTGCAACGTAAACTGTATCTCAAATCCAACAAATAAACACTAGTAGAAAGTCAGAATTGTACCATTTATTATAAAACCAGCTACAACCCTTGATCTTTCAACCCTTGGGGTATAGAGGGTCAAATGGTACAATTTTCAAACTCATATCTTGTGAAAGAACAATCGTAGAATGATGAGCCAAATGCTGAAAGAAAAATTACGTGGTACCATTTATAATTAAATAAGTTGCAACCTTTCATCCTTGAGCTCTAGTAGTAAGGGGGTTAAATGGTACTACGTGAATTAAAATCTCATATCTCTTATAATAATAATAGTAGAATGATGAATCAAACGTTTTTTGAAAGCTTATGAAATGCCATTTATTAAAATACCATTTTGAGCACTTCATCTTTTAACCTTGGTAGTATAAGGGGTCAAATGGTACAACGAAAACGTATCACAATTTGAAAGCTCATATCTCCTGAAATAATAATCGTAGAATAATAATTCAAACGTTAATAGAAAGCTTGAGTAGTGCCATTTATTATGAAACCAGTTTCAAACTGATATCTTCCAACCCTAGTGGTATAGGGGGTTACATAATGCAACGTAAGTTTTTTTAAGTTCATGGCTTGTAAAATTATATTAGTGAATGATTAAAAAACTTCTAATGAAAGCTTGTATTGTACCATTTATTATAAAACTGGTTGCAACCCTCCATCCGTTACCTTTAATAGTATAGGGGGCTAAATTATGCTACGTCAATTTGAAGCTCATATCTCCTAAAATAATTATTGTAGAATGATGAATCAAATTTCAGTTGGAAAGTGATGTAGTGCCACTTATTACAAAACTGGTTGCAAATTTTCAACCTCCAACCCTAATGGTGTAGGGGGTTAGATGATGCAACACACTTTTCAAGCTCATGTATCCTAAAACAACAATCGTAGAATAATGAGCTAAAAGCTGAAATAAAGCTTATATGATGCCATTCATATTGAATCTGATTGCAACCCTTCATCTTCTAAGTCCAGTAGTATGGAGGCTAAATGGTACCCACGTGAATTTAAAGCTCATATCTTATGAAATAATAATCATAAAATGATTATTTAACGCTAGTCGACAGCTTGAATGGTACCCCCTATTCTAAACCAGTTTCAACCCTCTATCTGCCAGCCTCTGTGGTATAGATGATTGATACTGCAACAATAATCTATCAGTTTTTGAAAAACCAAATATCATAGAATAATAATCCATAGAGCCTAAAAAGTGCAATTTATTATAGAACCCCTTCATTTTTCAGCCCTTGTAGTGTAAGGGGCTGAATAATTCAATAGAAAATAACATTGTGAAACCGTAAGAAATAATAATCGTATAATAATAAACCAAAGCATCTGCAGTGCCATTTATCATAAAACCAGTTTCACACTTTCATTTTCCAACCTTGTTGTTATAAGGGGTTGAATGGTGCAACAGAAATCTTTCATAATTTTCAAGCTCATATATCTTCAAATAAATATTATAGAAATATAAATCAAATGCTAGTGCCATTTATTTCAAAACCAGTTTCAACCCTCTATTTCAAAACATTGGTAGCATAGAGGGTCAAATGGTACAACGAAAACGTATCACAATTTATAAGTTTCTGTCTGCTTAAAAGGTGAACGTTTGTAGAAAGATTCAATAGTACCATTTATTCCAAACCTGTTTTAACCCCTATTTTTCAATCCCCTTGAAAGCTCAACTATTCAACTATTCAACTATCATGTAGTGCCACTTATTTTAAATATAGTTTGACCTCTTTATTCTTCAACCTTAATGATGTACGGGACCAAATGGTACAACAAAAACCTTTCATAATTTGAAAATTCATATCCCCTCAAGTAATGATCGTAGAGGAATGAACAAAACGTTCATGTAGAGCTCGAATTGCGCAATTTATTCAAAAGCCAGTTTCAATTTATCATCTTTCAACCTTGTTAGTATAGGGGGTCAAATGGTACAACGACAACCTTTCACAATCTGACGCTTCTGTTTCCTTAAAAGATAGTTGTATAATAATGAATCAACATTCGTAGAAAGATTGAATAGTGCTTTTTATTGCAAACCAGTTTCAACCCCTATTTTCCAACCCCTGTAGTGTAGTGGATTGAATAATGCAACTAAAATCTGTCATACTTTGAAAGCTCACATATCCTTGAATAATTATGGTAGTTGGAAGCTTATGTAGTGCCCAGTTTCAACCCTTCATTTTTCAACCTTGATAGTATACGGGGTCAAATGGTTCAACAAAAACCTTTCATAATTTGAAAATTCATATCCCCTTAAATAATGATCGTAGAGTAATGAGCTAAACATACATAAAGAGCTTGAATTGCGCAATTTATTCCAAAGCCAGTTTCCACCTTTCATCTTCCAACCTTGGTAGTATAGGGGGTCGAATGGTACAACGACAACCTCTCACAATCTAAAGCTTCTGTTTCCTTAAAAGATAGTTGTATAATAATTGATTAACATTCGTACAAAGATTGAATAGTGCTATTTATTCCAAACCAGTTTCAACCCATATTTTCCAACCCCTGTAGTGTAGTGGGTTGAATAATGCAACTAAAATCTGTCATACTTTGGAAGCTCACATATCTTCGAATAATTATGGCAGTTGGAAGCTCATGTAGTGCCTAGTTTCAACCCTTCATTTCTCAACCTTGATAGTATACGGGGTCAAATGGTTCAACAAAAATCTTTCATCATTTGAAAATTCATATCTCCTTAAATAATAATCGTAGAGTAATGAACCAGACGTATATAGAGAGCTCGAATCGCGTAATTTATTTCAAAGCCAGTTTCAATTTTTCATCTTTCAACCTTTATAGAATAAGGGGTCAAATGGTACAACGAGAACGCATCACAATTCGGAAGCTCATATCTCCTGAAATAATAATCGTAGAATAGTAAACCAAATGTTAATATGAAGTTGGAATTGTGCAATTTATTTCAGAGCCAGTTTCAACCTTTTATCTGTCAACCTTGGTAGTATAAGAAGTCAAATGGTACAACGAAAACGTATCACAATTCGGAAGCTCATATCTCCTGAAATAATAATCGTAGAATAATAAACCAAATGTTGATAGAAAGCTGGAATTGTGCAATTTATTGCAAAGCCAGTTCAACCTCTCATTCTTCAAACTTGGTAGTATAAGGGGTCAAATGGTGCAACGTAAACGTATCACAATTCGGAAGCTAATATCTTCTGAAATAATAATTGTAGAATAATAAACCAAATGTTGATAGCAAGCTGGGATTGTGCAATTTATTGCGAAGTCAGTTTCAACCTTTCATCTTTCAACTTTGATAGTATAGGGGGTCAAATGGTACAACGAAAAAGTATCACAATATGAATGCTCATATCTCTTGGAATAATAATCGTAGAATAATAATTCAAACGTTAGTTAAAGCTTATAGAATGCCATTCACTATAATACCATTTTCAGTACTTCATCTTTCAACCTTGGTAGCATAAGGGGTCAAATGGTACAGCGAGAACGCATCACAATTTGAAAATTCATATCTCCTGAAATAATAATCGTAGAATGATAATTCAAACGTTTGTTGAAAGCTTATAAAATGCCATTCACTATAATACCATTTTCAGTACTTCATCTTTCAACCTTGGTAGTATAAGGGGTCAAATGGTACAACAAAAACGTATCACAATTTGAAAGCTCATATCTCCTGAAATAATAATCGTAGAATAATAATTCAAACGTTAATGGAAAGCTTGAATGATAGCATTTATTTGAAAATCAGTTTCAGCCCTTTATAATTGAGCCTTTGTAGTATAGGGGTCTTGATAATGCAACAAGAATTTGTCACATTAGATAAGCTTATATCTCTTGAAATAATGATCGTAAATGATGAATCAAACACTAATTGAAAGTTTATTCATTTTAATGCCATTTTCAGCACTTAATCTTTCAACCTTAGAGGTATGAGGGGTCAAATGGTACAACAAAAACGTATCACCATTTGAAAGCTCATATCTCCTGAAATAATAATCGTAGAATAATAATTCAAACGTTAGTAGAAAGCTTGAATAATGACATTTATTTAAAAATCAGTTTCAGCCCTTCATGTTTTAACCCTTGTAGTATAGGGGTTGAAGAATGCAACAAGAATCTTTCACACTTTGATAGCTAATATCTCCTGAAATAATAATCGTAGAATAATGAAACAAAAACTAGTAGAAAGCTTGAATACTGCCACTTATTTATTATTTTAATTTCAACCCTTGTGTTAAGGGGGTTGAATAGTAAAAGTAAAAATACTTTTGTTAGCTATCTGCACACAATTCTGTTTAAACAAATGAAACAAAACAACAGATTGTGTACTAAACATGTATGATTATTTATCGAACGCATTAATTAGTAATATCATAATTATTGTTGGGAGTAAATATTTGTTTACTAAATACAGAAACACAATTAAAATCAAATTGTATGGATTATGGGCCCTTGTCTCTAATAATTACATATTATAAATTAATGAAATCAGTTATAGTTTAAACCGTCTGATCCTGATTGGATTGATTAATCAGGATTTAATTAATCATTTTCAATTTGCCAGTAGTTTCACTTAATTTGGTTTGTAAGTAAAAAACTGACAGTGGAAATGAATCATATGACTCCAATAACTGAAGATACACGAAACTAGAATTCAATAAGCCATAAGGCCATCTGTTGTGATTGATATCCATCCCTCGAACAAGACATAAGTAACAGTTGGTCATAAATGGATCAAATTGTTCTGTCAGTAATGAAAGTCCTCACACAAAATGAAAAAAACTCTGCAAGAAAAATTATTTTATTGTTTGTACTTCACAGCATTTCTTTTTCATGCATGAAAATAAAAACTTAATGCTGCATATTTTTTTATAAGCAAGAAAAGGGGTCCAGAACAGTTCACATTCTAAGCGACAGTATTTCAGTTCCTGCGCTGAATAATTTTCAGATGTCAAAACAAGGACAAGATGAAAAATGTCACATGTTTGAGATGAATAATTTCAGGAGAGAAACCTACACGGCCTCGAGCAAATTTCCTGGCAGATAGTGCTGCCATATTCACGGAAATAAATGGGAACACTTGCTGCGAGCATCCGTTTGGTAAATTGGGATGAACTGGACACTAGACGATGTTTTTGTTGCTTTAATGTTTTGTCCAAGTCATGTATCGCCTAAAATAGAAAATTCAAGTAAAACTCGCGTTTTTACACCCCCAAAACTTCTAAAATAAGTGAGCACCATTCCCGAACAAATCCTCATTAACCCCTACCCCACAACAACCACAAACGTTCTCCACGAACATCAGCCACCGTGTCGTGATTCTAGCTACGTAATCTGAAAAGTTTTCAGGTTTTCGCCGAGGTTTTCACCTGACATGAAATCTCCGAACTTGTACTGAAATTGTCTTCAGTTCTGGAAGTGATTGTGCGTGTGTGAGAATGAGAAGAGGGATAAATGTGTGGGGTGCTAATTTGGCTGACTACAGTTTGCAAAGAATTAGCCAAGTATTTCCTGGAGTTTTCTGCTGCGCAGCAAACTAACAGCACAGCTCCAATCTATCAAAAGATTGGTTGTTCTTCATTACATAAGTTTTTGTACCGCATCGAACCAACAGTACACCATTAATCTGTGAAACCATTTTTATGTGGTAATAATAAAAAATGGGTCGTGCTTCCCTTTATTAGTCCTCTGGTACGACGTGTAACGCCCCTCTGGAAAAGACCCCCTAACTGCAAGACCTTGATTTTAAGAACATGTGGTTTGGTACAACCATCGATACTGCCTCAACATACCAAATTTCAAGCCAATATCTTCATTATTATAGAAGTTATGCTTAGAATCAAGCATCAGTGTGTCCTGACTGACAACATTCGAACTTCGTTGACATTAATTTTTGCCTGAAATTTTTTGTTACGCATCAAACCAACAGTACACTATTAACCTACACAACCATTTCTATTCGGTAATAATAAGAATTCCGTCGTATTTTCCGTCATTACTTCTCTGGTAGTATCCATGGTCGTTCGACTTCGAACGTCCCTTCCGAAACAGACCTCCTGAAAGACTTTTGACTATAGGGTCTTGACCTTTAGAATATTACGCTCGGTACAACCATTGATACTGCCTAAGTATACCAAATTTTAGGTAGATATCCTCAATATTATAGAAGTTATGGTTAAAATCAAACATTAATGTGATACCAACTGATATGTCTTGAACTTCGTTTATATCAAATTGTGCCTGAAATTTTCCGTTAGGCATTGAACCAACAGTACACTATCAATCAGCACAACCATTTCTCTTAAGTAATAATGAAAAATTGGTCGTGCTTCTCCTCATTACTTCTCCGTTAGTATCCATGGTCGTACTACTTCGAACGTCCCTTTTGGAACAGACCCCCTGAAAGACTTGAAACTGCAGAACCCGGACCTTTAGGTTATGTGGTTTGGTACAACCATCCAAACTGCCTTAATATACCAAATTTCAAGTCCATATTCTCATTATTATAGGAGTTATTGCTGAAATCAAGCTTCAATGGTGTACTGACTGACATCCTTTGAACTTTGTTCACCTCAATTTTTGCCTGTTTTTTTTTGTTGGGCATCAAACCAACAGTACGCCATCAATCCACACAACCATTTCTATTTGGTAATAATAAAAATTTGGTCGTACTTCCCGTCATTACTTCGTTGGTAGTATCCATGGTCGTACGACTTCGAACGTCCCTTTTGAAACAGAATCCCTGAAAGACTTAAACTGCTGAACTTTGACTCTAAGGTTGTGTGGTTTGGTACAACTATCGATACTGTCTCAACATACCAAATTTCAAACCAATATCTTAATTATTGCAGAAGTTATGCTTCAAATCAAGCTTCAGTGAGGTACTGACTGATATCCCTTGAACTTTATTTACATCAATTTTTGCCTGAAATTTTTTGTCGCGCCTTGAACCAACAGTACACTATTAATCTACACAACCATTTTGATGTAATAATAATAAAAAATTGAACGTGCTTCTTCTCATTACTTCTTTGGTTATATCGATGATCGTACGACTTCGAACGTCCCTTTTGGAAATACCCCCCTAAAAGACTTGAAACTGCAAGAACTTGAACTTCAATATGTGTGGTTTGATACAACCATCAATACTGCCTGAATATATCAAATTTCAGATCAATATCTCTATTATTGAAGAAGTTATGCTTGAAATCAAGACATCGGTGTTGTATCAACTAATATATCTTGAATTTCGTTTACATCGAATTGTGCCTGAAATTTTTTGTTAGGCATCAAACCGACAGTACACCTTTGATCCGTACAACCATTTCTATTTGGCAATATTAAAAAATTGGTCGTGTTTCCCGTCATTACTGTTCAGGTTGTATCCATGATCGTACGACTTCGAACGTCTGTTTTGAAACTGACCCCCTGAAAGATTTGAAACTGCAGAACCTTGACCTTTAGAATGTGTGGTTTCTTACAACCATCTAAACTGCCTTAATATACAAAATTTCAAGTTATTATCTCCATTTTTATAGAATTTATGCTTAAAATCAAGCTTCAGTGTGGTATGGACTGACATCTCTTAAACTTCGTTTACATCAATTTTTGCCTGAAATTTTTTGTTGCGCATCAAAGCGACAGTACATCATTAATCTCTACAACCATTTCTATTTGGAATTGATGAGAAATTAGTCTTGCTTCCAGTCACTATTCCTCTGGTGGTATCCATGTCCGTACGACTTCGAACGTCAGTTTTGAAGCAGACCCCATGAAAGACTTTAAACTGCAGAAACTTGATCTTTAAGTTCTGTGATTTGGTAGAATCATCGATACTGTCCTATTATACCAAATTTCAAGCCAATATCTTAATCATAATAGAAGTTATGCTGAAAATTAAACTTTGATGTGACATCGAGTGACATCTCTTAAACTTTATTTATTTCAAATTCCGTCTGGAATTTTTTATTGGGCATCAAACCGACAGTGCACCTTCGATCCGTACAACCATTTCCATCAAGTAATAATAAAATAGTGATCTTACTTCATCTCATTATTTCGTTGGCGGTATTCATGGTCTTTCGACTTGACACACCCTGTTGGAAAAGACCTCCTGAAAGACTTGCAATTGCATGACCTTGAGCTTGAAATTTTTTGTTGGGCATCAAACCGACAGTACACCTTCAATCCGTACAACCATTTCTATTTGGCAATATCAAAAAATTGGTCGTGTTTCCCGTCATTACTGTTCAGGTAGTATCCATGGTCGTACGACTTCGAACGTCTGTTTTGAAACAGATCCCCTGAAAGACTTGAAATTGCAGAACCTTGACTTTCAGGTTGTATGCTTTGGTACAATCATCGATACTGCCTTAATATGCCAAATTTCAAACCCATTTCTTCATTATTATAGAAGCTATGCTGGAAATCAAACATTGGTACGACATCGACTGACTTCTCTTAAGCTTAGTTCAGGCCAATTTTTGCCTGGAATTTCTTGTTGGGCATTAAACCAACAGTACGTCTTTGATTCGTGCAACCATTTCCATCTAGTAATAATAAGGGAATGGTCGTGCTTCATCTCATTACTACTCTGGTAGTATTCATGGTCGTTCGACTTGAAACACTCTTTTAAAGAAGAGCCCCTGAAAGACTTCTAACTGCAGGACTTCGACCTCCAGGTTGTGTGGCTCAATACCAAAGTTCAAGCCAATATCTTCATTATTATTGAATTTATGTTTGAAATCAAGCTTCAATGTGGTACTGACTGACATTCCTTGAACGTTGTTCATCTTCAAGTACCCTTTTGGAAGGGACCTCCTGAAAGACTTTTGAATATAGTATTTTACCTTCAGGATATGTGGCTCGGTACAACCACCAATACTGCCTTAATGCATCAGATTTCGAATCAATATCTTCATTATCACATAAATTATGCTTTGAACCAAGCATTGGTTTGGTGCCAACTGATATGTCTTGAACTTCGTTTACATCAAATTGTGCCAGAATTTTTTTTTTGCGCATCAGATCGATAGTACATCAATAATCAGCACAACCATTTCTATGTGGTAATGATAAAAATTTGGTCGTGTTTTCCGTCATTAACTTCCCGGTAGTATCCATGGTCGTACGACTTTGAACGTCCCTTTTGAAACAGACCGCCTGAAAGATTTGAAACTGCAAGAACTTGAACTTCAGAATGTGTGGTTTGATACAACCATCGATACTGTCTCAATATACCAAATTTCAAGCCAATATCTTTATTATTATAAAAATTATACTTCAAATCAAGCCTTAGTGTGGTACGGACTGACATTCCTTGAAGTTTGTTTACCTCAATTTTTACATATAATTTTTGGTTGCGCATCAAATTGGCAGTGCACCAATAATCTACACAACCATTTCAATTTGGTAATAACAAAAATTTGGTCGTGTTTTCCTTCATTACTTTTCTGGTTGTGTTGATGGTTGTACGACTTCAAACATCTTTTTTGAAACAGATCCCCTGATAGACTTCAAAATTAAGAATTTTGACCTTCAGGTTGTGTGGTTTGGTATAACCATCGATATTGCCTAAATATACCAAATTTCAGGTCAATATCTCTTTTTTCACAGAAGTTATGCTTCAAATCAAGCTTCGTTTACATCCATTTTTTCCTGAAATTTTTGATTGCGCATCAAACCAACTGTACGCCAATAATCAGTACAGCCATTTCTATTTAGTAATAATAAAAAATTGGTTGTGTTTTCCATCGTTACTGTTCTGGTAGTATTCATGGTCATACGATTTTCTAAAAGACCTCCTGAAAGACTTTTGACCATCAAGATATGTGGCTCGGCACAACCATCGTTACTGCCTTGATGCATTAAATTTAGAATCAATTTTCTTTTTATCACAGAAGCTATGCTCAAAATCAAGCATCAGTATGGTACGGACTGACATCTCTCAAGCTTCGTTTACATCCATTTTTCCTCAAATCATTTATTGTGTAGCAAATCATCAGTACACTAGTAATCTACACAACCATTTTTTTCTAGTTATAATCAAATATAGATCGTACTTCCTTTCATTATTTCTCCAGTAGTATCCATGGTCGTACGACTTCGAGCGCCTCTTTGAAAAAGACTTGGAGCTGCAAGACCTTGAACTTCAGAATGTGTAGTCTAGTACAACCAACTATTTTGCCTTGATATACCAAATTTTAAGCCAATATCTTCATTATTATAGAAGTTATGCTTGAAATAAAGCTTCAGTGTGGGATTGACCGACGTCTCATGAACTTTGTTTGTATCAATTTTTTCTGAAATTTTCGGTTGCGCATCAAACCAAAAGTTTGCCATTGATCTACACAACCAGTTCTCTAAGGTATTTATAAAAATTTGGTCGTGTTTTCCTTCATTATTTCTCTAGTTGTATCGATGGTCGTAGGACTTCGAACATCTATTCTGAAACAGACCCCCTGAAAGACTTGAAAATGAAGAATCTGGACCTTCAGGTTTCGTGGCTTAGTACAACCATCGGTACTGCCATAATAAACCAAATTTCAAGCCAATATCTTCATTATTATGGAAGTTATGATCCAAATCAAGCTTCAGAGTGGTACTGACTAACATCTACTGAACTTCGTTTTCATCCATTTTCCATTGAAACTATCGGTTGCGCATCAAATTGACAGTTCATCATTAATCCACACAACGATTTCTATTTGGTAATAATGAAAATTTGGTCGTGCTTTCCGTCATTACTCCTCTGGTTATAACGATGGTTGTACGACTTCGAACGTCCCTTCGAAAAAGATCCCCTGAAAGACCTAAGATTGCAGAACCTTGACCTTCAGAATATGTGGTTTGGTACAATCATCGATACTTCTTCAATATACCAAATTTCGAGCTAATATCTTCATTATTATAGAAGTTATGATTGAAACCAAGCTTCAGTGGGGTACTGACTGACATCCTTTGAACTTTATTCACCTCAATTTGTTCCGCATTAAAACAACAGTACACTATCAATCTTTACAACCATTTCTCTCAAGTAATAATGAAAAGTTGGTCGCACTTCCCGTCATTACTTCTTTGGTAGTATCCATGGTCGTACGACTCAGAAAAACCCCGTGGAAAAGACTTCCTGGGAGACTTGAAACTTCAGGACCATGAACTTCAAAATGTGTGGTTGACCTTCAGGTTGTTATGTGGTTTGGTACAACCATCCAAACTGCCTTAATATACCAAATTTCATGCCAATATCTTTATTATAATAGAAGTTGTGCTTAAAATAAAGCATCAGTGTAATACCAACTGACATATCTTAAACTTGGTTTGTATCAATTTTCGCCTGCAATCTTCTGTCACCCAACAAACCAACAGTACACCATTGATCTACAAAACTATTTCTTTTCAGTAATAACAAAGATTTGGTTGTGTTACTCTTCATTACTTCTCTGGTTGTATCAATGGTCGTACGACTTCGAACGTCTCTTTTGAAACAGACCTCCTGAAAGACTTGAAACTGCAAAACCTTGACCTTCAAAATTTGTGGTTTGGTTCAACCATCAATATTGCCTAAATATACCAAATTTCAGGTTAATATCTTCATTATTATTGAAGTTATGCTTGAAATCAAACATGGTGTTGTATTAACTAATACGTCTTGAACTTCGTTTATATCAAGTTGTGCCTGAAATTTTTTGTTGGGCAACAAGCCGACTAGACACCATTGATGTAAACAACCATTTTTGTTTGGTGATGATAAAAAATTGGTCTTTCTTCCCGTCAATGCTGTTTTGGTAGTATCAATGGTCGTACGACTCCGAACGTCCTTTTTGAAACAGACCCCCTGAAATACTTGAAACTGCAGAGCCTAGATCTTCAGGTTATGTGGCTTGGTACAACCATCCAAACTGCCTTAATACACCAAATTTCAAGTCAATATCCTTACTATTATAGAAGTTATGCTTGAAATCAAACATTGGTGTAGAACCAACTGATATATCTTGAACTTTCTTTACATCAAATTGTGCCTGATTTTTTTTTGTTGGGCATCAAACCAACAGTGCACTTTTGATCCGCACAACCATTTCCATCCAGTAATAATAAATGAATGGTCGTGCTTTATCTTATTACTTCTCTGGTGATATTCATGGTCATACGACTTGAAACACCCTCTTAGAAGAGACCTCCTGAAAGACTTGAAACTTCATGTCCTTTACCTTCAAGATATGTGGCTTAATAGAATCATCGGTACTGCCGCATTACACCAAATTTCAGGTCAATATCTTCATTATTATAGAAGTTATGCTTGAAGTCTAACATTGGGCATCAAACAGACAGTACTCCATCAATCTATTGAACCATTTCTGTCTGATAATAATCAAAAAATGGTCGTGCTCCCTTTCATCATTTCTCCGCTAGTATTCATGGTCGTATGACTTCGAACGCCCCTTCGGAAAAGACCTCCTGAAAGACTTGCAACTCCATGACATTGAGCTTCAGGATATGAAGTTTGCTACAACCATCGATACTGCCTTAATATATCAAATTTCGAGCCAATATCTTCATTATTATAGAAGTTGCGCTTAAAATAAAGCATCAGTGTGGTACCAACTAACATATCTTAAACTTGTTTTATGTCAATTTTCGCCTGAAATCTTCTATTACCTAACAAACCAACAGTACACCATTGATCCACACAACCATTTCTATTTGGTAATAAAATTTGGTCGTGTCTTCCTTCATTATTTCTCTGGTTGTTTTGATGGTCGTACGACTTTGAACATCCATTTTGAAACAGGCATCCTGAAAGACTTGAGAATGAAGAACCTTGACCTTCAGGTTGTGTGGTCTTATACAACCATCGATGTTTTCTTAGTATACCAAATTTCATGCCAATATTTATATTATTATAGAAGTTATGCTTGAAATCAAACATTGGTGTAGTACTGAAATGTCTTGAACTTTGTTTACATCAAATTGTGCCTGAAATTTTTGGTTGGGCATTAAACTAACAGTGCACTTTTGATCCGCACAACCATTTCTTTCAACAAAAAATTGGTCGTGCTTTTCATCATTACTTCTTCGGTAGTATCCATGGTCGTACGACTTCGAAAGTCCCTCTTGAACCAGACCCCCTGAAAGACTTGAAAATGAAGAACCTCAACCTTCAGGTTGTGTGGTTTGGTACAACCATCGATATTGCCTAAATATACCAAATTTATAGTCAATATCTTCATTATTACAGAAGTAATGCTTGAAGTCAGACATTGGTATGGTACCAACTGATATGTCTTGAACTTCGTTTACATCAAATTGTGCCTGAAATTTTTTGTTAGGCATCAAACCAACAGTACACCTCAGATCCGCACAACCACTTCCATTCAGTAATAATGGAAAAATAGTTGTGCTTCATCTTATTACTTCTCTGGGGGTAATTATGGTCGTTCGATCTTTTGAGATAAGACTTCATGAAAGATTTGAAACTGCAGGACCTTGAACTTCAGAATGTGTATTTTGATACAACCATCGACACTGCCTTAATATACCAAATTTCGAGCCAATATCTTCATTATTATAGAAGTTGTCCTCAAAATAAAGCATCAGTGTGGTACCAACTAACATATTTTAAACTTGGTTCATATCAATTTTCGCCTGAAATCTTCTGTCACTCAACAAATTAGCAGTACACCATTTCTATTTGGTGATAACAAAAATTCAGTCGTGTTTTCCTTCATTACTTCTCTGGTTATATCAATAGTCGTACGACTTCGAACATCCATTTTGAAACAGACCTCCTGAAAGACTTGAAACTGCAGAACCTTAACCTTCAGGCTGTGTAGTTTGGTACAACTATCGATACTGCCTCAACATACTAAATTTTACACTAATATCTTTATTATAATAGAAGTTATGCTTGAAATCAAGCATCAGTGTGGTACTGACTGACATCTCTTGAACTTCGTTCACATCAATTTTTTCCTGAAATTTTCAGTTGCGCATCAAACTAACTGTACATCATCAATCATCACAGCCATTTCTTTTTGATTATAATAAAATTTGGTCGTGCATTCCGTTATTACTTCTCTGGTTGTATCGATGGCCGTACGACTTTGAATTTCCCTTTCGAAACAGACCTCCTGAAAGATTTTTGACTATAGGAGTTTGGCTTTCAGGATATTGGGTTTGGTACAACTATTGATACTGTGTAAATGTACCAAATTCTAGGTTAATAACCTCAATATTATAGAAGTTATGGTTGAAATCAAACAATAATGTGGCACCAACTGATATGTCTTGAACTTCGTTTACTTCAAATTGTGCATGAAACTTTATTATTCCAAACCAACAGTGCACTTCTGATCCGCACAACCATTTCCATTCAGTAATAATAAATGAATGGTCGTGCTTTATCTTATTACTTCTCTGGTGATATTCATGGTCATACGACTTGAAACACCCTCTTAGAAGAGACCTCCTGAAAGACTTGAAACTTCATGTCCTTTACCTTCAAGATATGTGGCTTAATAGAATCATCGGTACTGCCGCATTACACCAAATTTCAGGTCAATATCTTCATTATTATAGAAGTTATGCTTGAAGTCTAACATTGGGCATCAAACAGACAGTACTCCATCAATCTATTGAACCATTTCTGTCTGATAATAATCAAAAAATGGTCGTGCTCCCTTTCATCATTTCTCCGCTAGTATTCATGGTCGTATGACTTCGAACGCCCCTTCGGAAAAGACCTCCTGAAAGACTTGCAACTCCATGACATTGAGCTTCAGGATATGAAGTTTGCTACAACCATCGATACTGCCTTAATATACCAAATTTCGAGCCAATATCTTCATTATTATAGAAGTTGCGCTTAAAATAAAGCATCAGTGTGGTACCAACTAACATATCTTAAACTTGTTTTATGTCAATTTTCGCCTGAAATCTTCTATTACCTAACAAACCAACAGTACACCATTGATCCACACAACCATTTCTATTTGGTAATAAAATTTGGTCGTGTCTTCCTTCATTATTTCTCTGGTTGTTTTGATGGTCGTACGACTTCGAACGTCCCTTTTGAAACAGACTCCCTGAAAGACTTGAAACTGCAGAACCTTGACCTTCAGGTTATGTGGTTTTATACAACCATCGATGTTTTCTTAGTATACCAAATTTCATGCCAATATTTATATTATTATAGAAGTTATGCTTGAAATCAAACATTGGTGTAGTACTGAAATGTCTTGAACTTTGTTTACATCAAATTGTGCCTGAAATTTTTGGTTGGGCATCAAACTAACAGTGCTCATTTGATCCGCACAACCATTTCTTTCAACAAAAAATTGGTCGTGCTTTTCATCATTACTTCTTCGGTAGTATCCATGGTCGTACGACTTCGAAAGTCCCTCTTGGAACAGACCCCCTGAAAGACTTGAAAATGAAGAACCTTAACCTTCAGGTTGTGTGGTTTGGTACAACCATCGATATTGCCTAAATATACCAAATTTATAGTCAATATCTTCATTATTACAGAAGTAATGCTTGAAGTCAGACATTGGTATGGTACCAACTGATATGTCTTGAACTTCGTTTACATCAAATTGTGCCTGAAATTTTTTGTTAGGCATCAAACCAACAGTACACCTCAGATCCGCACAACCACTTCCATTCAGTAATAATGGAAAAATAGTTGTGCTTCATCTTATTACTTCTCTGGGGGTAATTATGGTCGTTCGATCTTTTGAGATAAGACTCCATGAAAGATTTGAAACTGCAGGACCTTGAACTTCAGAATGTGTATTTTGATACAACCATCGACACTGCCTTAATATACCAAATTTCGAGCCAATATCTTCATTATTATAGAAGTTGTCCTCAAAATAAAGCATCAGTGTGGTACCAACTAACATATTTTAAACTTGGTTCATATCAATTTTCGCCTGAAATCTTCTGTCACTCAACAAATTAGCAGTACACCATTTCTATTTGGTGATAACAAAAATTCAGTCGTGTTTTCCTTCATTACTTCTTTGGTTATATCAATAGTCGTACGACTTCGAACATCCATTTTGAAACAGACCTCCTGAAAGACTTGAAACTGCAGAACCTTAACCTTCAGGCTGTGTAGTTTGGTACAACTATCGATACTGCCTCAACATACTAAATTTTACACTAATATCTTTATTATAATAGAAGTTATGCTTGAAATCAAGCATCAGTGTGGTACTGACTGACATCTCCTGAACTTCGTTCACATCATTTTTTTCCTGAAATTTTCAGTTGCGCATCAAACTAACTGTACATCATCAATCATCACAGCCATTTCTTTTTGATTATAATAAAATTTGGTCGTGCATTCCGTTATTACTTCTCTGGTTGTATCGATGGCCGTACGACTTTGAATTTCCCTTTCGAAACAGACCTCCTGAAAGATTTTTGACTATAGGAGTTTGGCTTTCAGGATATTGGGTTTGGTACAACTATTGATACTGTGTAAATGTACCAAATTCTAGGTTAATAACCTCAATATTATAGAAGTTATGGTTGAAATCAAACAATAATGTGGCACCAACTGATATGTCTTGAACTTCGTTCACTTCAAATTGTGCATGAAACTTTATTATTCCAAACCAGCAGTGCACTTCTGATCCGCACAACCATTTCCATTCAGTAATAATAAATAAATGATTGTGCTTTTCTCATCACTTTTTTGGTGGTATTCATGGTCGTATGACTTGAAACTCCCTATTGGAACAGACCTCCTGAAAGACTTGAAACTTCATGGCCTTTACCTTCAAGATATGTGGCTTAGTACATCCATCAGTACTGCCATAATACACCAAATTTCAGGTCAATATCTTTATTATTATAGAAGTTATGCTTGAAGTTTGACATTGGGCATCAAACCGATAGTACTCCATCAATCTACAGAACCATTTCTATCTAATAATAATCAAAAAATGGTCGTGCTTCCTTCCATCATTTCTCCGCTAGTATTCATGGTACGACTTCGAACGCCCCTTCGGAAAAGACCTCCTGAAAGACTTGCAACTCCATGACATTGAGCTTCAGGATATTTAGTTTGGTACAACCATCGTTACTGCCTTTATATACCAAATTTCGAGCCAATATCTTCATTATTATAAAAGTTGTGCTTAAAATAAAGCATCAGTGTGGTACCAACTGACATATCTTAAACTTGGTTTGTATCAATTTTCGCCTGCAATCTTCTATCACCCAACAAACCAACAGTACACCATTGATCCACACAACCATTTCTATTTGGTAATAAAATTTGGTCGTGTCTTCCTTCATTATTTCTCTAGTTGTTTTGATGGTCGTACGACTTTGAACATCCATTTTGAAACTGACTCCCTGAAAGACTTGAAACTGCAGAACCTTGACCTTCAGGTTGTGTGGTTTTATATAACCATCAATGCTTTCTTAGTATACCAAATTTCATGCCAATATTTATATTATTATAGAAGTTATGCTTGAAATCAAACATTGGTGTAGTACTGAAATGTCTTGAACTTTGTTTACATCAAATTGTGCCTGAAATTTTTGGTTGGGCATCAAACTAACAGTGCTCATTTGATCCGCACAACCATTTCTTTCAACAAAAAATTGGTCGTGCTTTTCATCATTACTTCTTCGGTAGTATCCATGGTCGTACGACTTCGAAAGTCCCTCTTGGAACAGACCCCCTGAAAGACTTGAAAATGAAGAACCTTAACCTTCAGGTTGTGTGGTTTGGTACAACCATCGATATTGCCTAAATATACCAAATTTATAGTCAATATCTTCATTATTACAGAAGTAATGCTTGAAGTCAGACATTGGTATGGTACCAACTGATATGTCTTGAACTTCGTTTACATCAAATTGTGCCTGAAATTTTTTGTTAGGCATCAAACCAACAGTACACCTCAGATCCGCACAACCACTTCCATTCAGTAATAATGGAAAAATAGTTGTGCTTCATCTTATTACTTCTCTGGGGGTAATTATGGTCGTTCGATCTTTTGAGATAAGACTCCATGAAAGATTTGAAACTGCAGGACCTTGAACTTCAGAATGTGTATTTTGATACAACCATCGACACTGCCTTAATATACCAAATTTCGAGCCAATATCTTCATTATTATAGAAGTTGTCCTCAAAATAAAGCATCAGTGTGGTACCAACTAACATATTTTAAACTTGGTTCATATCAATTTTCGCCTGAAATCTTCTGTCACTCAACAAATTAGCAGTACACCATTTCTATTTGGTGATAACAAAAATTCAGTCGTGTTTTCCTTCATTACTTCTCTGGTTATATCAATAGTCGTACGACTTCGAACATCCATTTTGAAACAGACCTCCTGAAAGACTTGAAACTGCAGAACCTTAACCTTCAGGCTGTGTAGTTTGGTACAACTATCGATACTGCCTCAACATACTAAATTTTACACTAATATCTTTATTATAATAGAAGTTATGCTTGAAATCAAGCATCAGTGTGGTACTGACTGACATCTCTTGAACTTCGTTCACATCAATTTTTTCCTGAAATTTTCAGTTGCGCATCAAACTAACTGTACATCATCAATCATCACAGCCATTTCTTTTTGATTATAATAAAATTTGGTCGTGCATTCCGTTATTACTTCTCTGGTTGTATCGATGGCCGTACGACTTTGAATTTCCCTTTCGAAACAGACCTCCTGAAAGATTTTTGACTATAGGAGTTTGGCTTTCAGGATATTGGGTTTGGTACAACTATTGATACTGTGTAAATGTACCAAATTCTAGGTTAATAACCTCAATATTATAGAAGTTATGGTTGAAATCAAACAATAATGTGGCACCAACTGATATGTCTTGAACTTCGTTTACTTCAAATTGTGCATGAAACTTTATTATTCCAAACCAACAGTGCACTTCTGATCCGCACAACCATTTCCATTCAGTAATAATAAATAAATGGTCGTGCTTTTCTCATTACTTTTTTGGTGGTATTCATGGTCGTATGGCTTGAAACTCCCTATTGGAACAGACCTCCTGAAAGACTTGAAACTTCATGTCTTTTACCTTCAAGATATGTGGCTTAATAGAATCATCGGTACTGCCGCATTACACCAAATTTCAGGTCAATATCTTCATTATTATAGAAGTTATGCTTGAAGTTTAACATTGGGCATCAAACCGATAGTACTCCATCAATCTACAGAACCATTTCTATCTAATAATAATCAAAAAATGGTCGTGCTTCCTTTCATTATTTCTCCGTTAGTATTCATGGTCGTACAACTTCGAACGTCCCTTTGGAAAAGACCTCCTGAAAGACTTGCAACTCCATGACATTGAGCTTCAGGATATGAAGTTTGCTACAACCGTCGATACTGCCTTAATATACCAAATTTCGAGCCAATATCTTCATTATTATAGAAGTTGTGCTTAAAATAAAGCATCAGTGTGGTACCAACCAACATATCTTAAACTTGTTTTATGTCAACTTTCGCCTGAAATCTTCTATTACCTAACAAACCAACAGTACACCATTGATCCACACAACCATTTCTATTTGGTAATAAAATTTGGTCGTGTCTTCCTTCATTATTTCTCTGGTTGTTTTGATGGTCGTACGACTTCGAACGTCCCTTTTGAAACAGACTCCCTGAAAGACTTGAAACTGCAGAACCTTGACCTTCAGGTTGTGTGGTTTTATATAACCATCGATGCTTTCTTAGTATACCAAATTTCGTGCCAATATTTATATTATTATAGAAGTTATGCTTGAAATCAAACATTGGTGTAGTACTGAAATGTCTTGAACTTTGTTTACATCAAATTGTGCCTGAAATTTTTGGTTGGGCATTAAACTAACAGTGCACTTTTGATCCGCACAACCATTTCTTTCAACAAAAAATTGGTCGTGCTTTTCATCATTACTTCTTCGGTAGTATCCATGGTCGGACGACTTCGAACGCCCCTTCGGAAAAAACCTCCTGAAAGACTTGCAACTTCATGACTTAAAGCTTCAGGATATGTAGTTTGGTACAACCATCGACACTACCTTAATATACCAAATTTCAAGGTAATATCTTCATTATTACAGAAGTTATGCTGAAAATCAAGTTTGGTACTTTGTTTATGTCGAGTTTTGACTGAAATTTTTTGTTGGGCATTGAATCAACAGTGCACCTTTGATCCGCACAACCATTTCCATTCAGTAATAATAAGAAAATGGTTGTGCTTCATTTTATTACTTCGCTAGTAGTGTCCATGGTCGTACGACTTCAAACACCTCTTCGGAAAAGATCTCCTGAAAGACTTGCCACTGCATGACCTTGAGCTTTAGATTGAGTGGCTTTGTACAACCATCGATACTGCCTCAGTATACCAAATGTTAATGCAATATTTTTATTATTATAGAATTTATATTTCAAATGAAACTTCAGTGTGGTACTGACTTCGAACGTCTCTGAAAAACTTGCAACTGCATGACCTTGTACTTCAGAATGTGGGGTTTGGTACAACCATCCTAACTGCTTTAAGATACCAAATTTCAAGCCAATATCTTTATTTTTATAGAAGTTACGCTTAAAATCAAACTTCAGTGGGGTACTGATTTACATCTCCTGAATTTTGTTTACATCCATTTTGCCCTGAAATTTCTGGTTACGCATCAAACCAACAGTACACCATTAATCTACACAACCATTTTCACTTAATAATAATTAAAAAAATGAGCGAGCTTCCTTTCAACTTCCCCACTAGTACCCTTTTGGAAAAGAACTCCTGAAAGACCAAATCACCAAATATTCAGTATTTCACTGTTTTACTGTTCACTGTTTTACTGTTTACTGTTCACTGTCAGGTCGTTTGCTTATATATATACAAATGTCCGTTTCTGGAAATGTTCTAGATCAGTCGGAAGCACCCTCACACATAAAATATGATTGTTTAAACCATATATGATGATCATCAATAAATTATAATAATCTGAACCGGACAGTATTTGGGGAATTATTTTGTCATTTACAGGATTCGAAGTTCAAATCCCGTGGGTATGGATGGGATGGGGTACAACCTGATGATAGATTGGTTACTATAAGCCAATTATCCTTAATTTGTTCGCTTTCCCTTTCATCCACAGAACATCAATATTTTTTGATGAAAAGTAAGAGTTTTCAACTTTAATTTTAATCTTAGAGATTCATTATTCTAGTTAGGATTGGAACCCTCTTGCAACAGCTGCTTATATCAACCCTCTTGTAGTTTTGGAAGTCTTTTTATTAGTTTCTGTTAAGGGTAGCGATCAGTAATTTTGTTAATGATTGACAACGGATCGGTAGTGACGTACGTGCTGCTGAGCTCTTTTTAATGAAGATACAACAATTGATTCTTTTTCTGGTGTCAATATCAACATCTGCACATCGGCGCAAGTCACAGCGGAAGCGGAAACAGCTTTGAAGTACAGGATGATCTCTAAGGACCCTCTCCCCACCAATGTTCCTGCTCTGTCTTTGCGAACGTCTTGAGGATAATTCAATTAGTTTTAATATTCTTCGCACTTGAATTATGTAGGGAATTTATATTGAAAGATGATTAGATTAGTAGAATGCGTTTCCCGTATCTATTTTATGAAGCGGCGAATCGTGCAAAGGACAGTAAAAGACTTTGTTTTGCTTGTTTGGATGTTGTTGTAATCTTGGAGGAAGATTTTCATGCTTAATTAAGATAGAGAAGTGTTTTGTTCGTTGTGATTGTTTTGCCAGTCATAAACATTCTTGTACTTATACAAGTTTCCGTATTATTATATTTTTTGCTGCACCGGAAACTTCATAATACAAAATGAGAAATTCAGAACGTGTCTTACATTATTTTCACGTCCTCCAAAATCCAATCTCGGAGGGAAACTTCAATCAACATTAATAAATGTGCAATATCTTAAGCGAATCTTTTGCGAAAATACTTTAGGTCTTTTTGTATTGAAAAAGTTTTTGGGTATTGTATCGGTTTTCTCCCTCACCCCTTGAGGAGGGTTGTGTTTATTTCTCAATCACAGTGCCAATATCTTAGAAACATTTGTCATAGCATGCGGACATTCCAATAATCTCTGTTTCCTTCTTTCGTCTTTCGTTTTATTTTGAGCTCTTTCCAGTGACCCTCAAAAACAACATTTTGATCATTGAACATTCAATATTGATATCAATGTTTGGGGACCTCTGTCTAGTTGCTAAATTCGCCTAGTGGCACGTCTTCAGATATTTGTTTCCAATAGGATTCATATAAATCTTACTAACACAACTTTAACACTTGGGAGGACTCCCAGAAATATTTTTTGGTGCCATTTTTTGCAGATAAATTTTTTTAGCACCACGCATCGACGACTCAAGAATTTATTGCTGTTACTCGTGACGAGAATTTCCTCCCAGATTTTCTCTGGGGTAGTTAAAGTTTGTTCTGCCTGTTTTGCATATATTAACCGCTGAGGGCTTGGAGAGCCTGTCTTCCTAAGTATTTTCTTTTATTTTTCCGAGTTTTAAGCGGAGTTTGGCAAGGGGGTGGGTTTCAAGATTTCATTTTAAAATATGTTTTGAATGCTTGTCCCTCAACATACGTAACAATACTTTCCAGTTTTCAAATCATTTTATCTCATGAGTTTATGTCATTATTCAAAACGTTATATCTCGGAATTTTGGGAAGATATAGCCTCAAAATTTATATAATATATACATCGAACCTTCATTACAAAATTTTTATTGAAAAATATTATTGATACACGAATTATATGATACAGAACCCTTTAAAACCACAATAATACCTTCCAGTCTTGTAAACATTGTATCTCGTAAGTTCAAAAAGACATAGCCTCAAAATTTGTATATTATATACTTCAAGCCATTATTACAAAATTACCCTTCAACATCCATAATAATAACTTCCAATCTTGAAAGTGTTGTATCTCGTAAGTTCAATAAGATATAACCTCAAAATTTATATACTATATAATATACTTCAAACCTTCATTACAAAATTTTTATGAATAAATATTATTAATAGGGCTCCGTACATGAATTATACAATACAGAACCCTTTAACATCCATAACAATACCTTTCAATCTTGGAAGTGTTGTATCTCGTAAGTTCAATAAGATTTAACCTCAAAATTTATATATTATATACTTCGAACCTTCATTACAAAATTTATATTGAAAAATATTATTGATAGGGCTCCGTACATTGATTATACGATACAAAACCCTTTTAAATCCATAATAATATTTTCAAGTTTTGGAAGTGTTGTATCTCGTAAGTTCAAGAAGATATAACCTCAAAATTTGTATATTGTATACTTCGAATCTTTATTACAAAATTTTTATTAAAAAATTCTATTGAAAGGGCTCCGTACATGATTAATTCAATACAGAATCCTTCAACATCCAAAATAATACCTTCAAGTTTTGGGAGTGCTGTATCTCGTAAATTCAAAAAGGTATAGCTTCAAAATTTGTAATATATATATATATACTTTGAACTTCAACTGCAAAACGTGTGTTCATAAATATCACGAAGAGGGTTCCGTACACAAATTGTCCAATGCAGAACCCTTTAATATCCATAATAATACCTTCAAATCTTGAAAATGTTGTATCTCGTAGGTTCAAAAAGATATAGCCTCAAAATTTGTATATTATGTACTTCGAACCTTTCTTACAAAATTTTTGTGGATAAGAATTATCGATAAAGCTCGGTACATAAATTATCCAATGCAGAACCCTTCAACATCCATAATAATACCTTCCAATCTTGGAAGTGTTGTATCTCGTAAGTTCAATAAGATATAGCGTCAAAATTTATAAACTATATACTTCTAGCCTTTATTACAAATTTTTTTATATATAAATATTATTAATAGGGCTCCGTACATAAATTATTCAATGCAGAACCCTTTAACGTCCATAATAATACTTTCAAGTTTCAAAAATGTTGTATCTTAAAAGTTCAGAAAGATATAGCCTCAAAATTTATATATTATATACTTCGAACCTTTATTATGAAATTTTTATTAATAAATATTCTTTAGAGGGCTCTGTACACGAATTATCTAATGCAGAACCCTTTAACATCCATAATAATAAATCTTGTAAGTGTAACTCGTAACTTCTATAAGATATAGCCTCAAAATTTGTATATTATATACTTCGAACCTTTATATCAAAATTTTTCTTAATAAATATTATTAATAGGGCTCCGTACACGAATTATCCAATACAGAACTCTTCATCATCCATAATAATACCTCCAATTTTGGAAGTGTTGTATCTCGTAAGTTCAATAAGATATAGCCTCAAAATTTGTATATTATATACTTCGAACCCATATTACAAAATCTTTGTATATAAATATTATTGATACAGCTTCGTATACAAATTATTCAATGCAGAACTCTTAAACATCCATAATAATACCATCCAATCTTAAAAGTGTTGTATCTCGTAAGTTCAATGAGATATAGCCACAAAATTTGTAAAATATATATACTTCGAACCTCAAGTGCAAAACGTGTGTTAATCAATATTACGAAGAGGGTTCCGTACACAAATTATCTAATGCAGAACCCTTCAACATCCATAATAATACCTGCCAGTCTTAGAAAGTTTGTATCTCGTAAGTTTAAAAAGATATAGCTTCAAAATCTGTATATTATATACTTTGGACCTTTATCACAAAATTTTTATGATTAGATATTATTGATAGGGCTTTTTACATGAATTATTCAATACAGAACTCTTCAATATCCATAATAATACCTTCCAGTCTTGTAAACGTTGTATCTCGTATGTTCAAAAAGATACAACGTCAAAATTTGTATATTATGTACTTCGAACCCTCAGTACAACATTTTTTGAATAAGTATTATTGATATGGCTCCGTACACGAATTATCCAAAGCAGAATCCTTCAACATCCATAATAATGCCTCCTAATCTTGGAAGTGTTGTATCTTGTGAGTTTTTTATTACAAAATTTTGGTGGATAAATATTATTGACAGGGCTCCGTACATCAAGTATCCAATACAGATCCCTTCAATATCCATAATAATACCTTCCAGTCTTAGGAACCTTATTTCTCGTGAATTCAAAAAGATATAGCCTCAAAATTAGTATATTATATACTTCGAAGCTTTATTTACAAAATTTTTGTGGATAAAAAATATTATTGATAAGGCTCCGTACACGAATTATCCAATATAGAATCCTTTAACATCCATAATAATACCTTCCAATCTATGATGTGTTGTATCTCGTAAGCTTAATAAGATATAGCCTCAAAATTTATATATTATATACTTCAAACCTTCATTACGGAATTTTTTTAAAATAAATATTATCAATAGGGCTCCGTACATGAATTATACAATACAGAACCCTTGAATATCCATAATAATACCTTCTAGTATTAGGAACGTTGTATCTTGTGAATTCCTAAAGATATAGCCACAAAATTTGTAATATATATACTTCGAACCTCAAGTTCAAAACCTGTGTTCATAAATATTACAACAAAGGTTTCGTACACAAATTATCCAATGCAGAACTTTTTAACATCCATAATAATACCTTCCAATCTTGGAAGCGTGGTATCTCGTAGGTTCAATAAGATATAGCCTCAGAATCTATGTACTATATACTTCGAGCCTTAATCAATAGGGCTCCTTACATGAATTATACAATACAGAACCCTTCAATATCCATAATAATACCTTCTAGTCTTGAGAACGTTGTATCTCGTGAATTCAAGAAGATGTTGCCTCAAAATTTGTACTATATATATTTCGAAACTCAAATGCAAAACGTGTGTTAATAAATATTACGTAGAGGACTCTGTATACAAATTATCCAATGCAAAACTCTTTAACATCCATAATAATACCTTCCAATTTTGGAAAAGTGCTGTATCTCGTAAGTTCAATTAGATATATCTTCAAAATCTATATACTATATACTTAGAGCCTTTATTACTAAATAATCATGAATAAATATTATCAATAGGGCTCCGTACATGAATTATACAAAACAGGGCCCTGTAATATCCATAATAATACCTTCCAGTCTTGGGAACGTTGTATCTCGTAAATTCGAAAAGATATAGCCTCAAAATTTGTAATATATATGTCAAACCTCAAGTGCAAAACGTGTGTTCATAAATATTACGGAGAGAGTTCCGCACACGAATTATCCAACCTTTAAGACCCATAATAATACTTTCCAATCTTGGAAGTGTTGTATCTCGTAAGTTCAATAAGATATAGCCTCAAAACTCATATACCATGTACTTCGAGCCTTTATTACAAAATTTTTATAAATAAATATTATCAATAAGGGTCCATATATGAATTATACAATACAAAACCCTTCAATATCCATAATAATACCGTCCAGTCTTGGAAACGTTTTATCTCTCAAATTCCAGAAGATACAGCCTCAAAATTTGTAATATATATATATTTCGAGCCTCAAGTGCAAAACGTGTGTCAATAAATATCACGAAGAGGGTTCCGTACACGAATGGTACAATATAGAAACCGAAGACATAATTTAACAATATCTTCAGATCATTGTATCTCAGGAACTTGACAAGATACGATCAAGAAAATTTTGAAATTTGGTTCATCAGTTTCTTTTTGAATATAAAATACATTATAAAAATTTATTTCAAGAGGGTCATACTTAATCACAATATATGTTTATCATTCAAAATATTGTATCTCGGAAGTTTAAGAAGATATAACATCGAACTTTGTACATTATGTACATCAAACCTTCAGTGCAAAATTTATCGCAATAAATTTTATAAATAGGGACCGTACACTAACAATACCACACAGAACCGTCTAACATCCATAACAATAACTTCGACTACTTAAATGATTGTATCTCAGAAGTTTGATGAGATATGTACTTGAAATTTAGAAATTAGGTAAATTTTTTACATTAGATACTTCACGCTTTAAGTGCTAGATTTGTATGAAAAATACAATTATTAGGGTTCCGTACACGGATGATCCATAATAATACCTTCCATTCTTCAGACCATTGTATCTCAAAAGTTTAACGAGTTACGTACTCAAAATTTGTAATATGTATTTACTGAACCTGCCGTGCAAAATGGGTGTTAATAAATATTATGAAGAGGGCTCCGTACACGAATGATACAATATAGAAACATAAGGCATACGTATAACAATACATTTCAGTCTTTAGATCACTGTATCTCAGGAGTTAGATGAGATACATACTTGAATTTTTCAGATTATGTGCATCAATGGTACAAAATAACTTTATATTTTTTAGAACTTTGTAACTCGTAAATCTAAAAAGATATTTAATTAAAATTTATAAGAGGTCGAAAATTGTATTGAATTTCAATACTAATTGAGGGAAGGAATGAATTGATGTTTTTAGGGTGCAATTTGAAGCCAAAGGGTTGTTAAATATCTATGCAGAGATGTGTAAACTATTTCCTCAATTTCTGCACTGAAATTTATTCCCTTATAAGTTATCTGAAATTTATTAATACAGATAAAAGTTTCCACGTTCGGTAATATTTATATTGGATAGTTAGGTGTGAAACCGGATGGAATATTTTACATTTAGCAGGATGTGCTGCCATCTGGATATCGATACTACGTTTAAAATGGAAATTTGGCTATTGTCTGGAAAAAGACATAACTTTAGTTTCAGGATTGAAATATATTACATTACAAGTCTTCCAGATGGTTTAAGTTAGTATAAGCTTCCATTTTAATCCTTTATAATTTTTCTTGCATAATCCACTAATTCATTAAAACGGCACAAACAAAAATTCAATTACCAGCCTTAAAAAACTCACCCTCCAATAAATCCACATTCAAAACAACTTAATTAGCGGTAAAATAATTAACAGCTCTTCAGATACTACATTCATTAAAAAAAGTGCGAAAAAAATCGAAAAAGGTCTATGAAAAGCTAGTGAATTGGTAATTAAGAGGATTGTAATGAAGAGGACGAGATGCATTACTCAAATTGCGATAAATAAGTATTTGTATGGAGATGGATGTGTGTATGGAGATGAGGGGTGAAATTTATAAATAAAATATTAGTTGTAAGCCTCTCAATTAAGGGGTGGCTTCTATTGGAAATTCTTGAGATATTTGAGCACTATTTGGAATTGTATTGGTTTCAACTACCAAAAATGTGTTCAGTTTTTCTTGGTGGTGGATGCGTGACTTATCGGCTAAAACTCATTTCGTCTTCAGCCCTGGCAACAGATGCGTTTAAATGTATCGTAAAGAAATATGTCCGCCTTCTTGTTTCTGGTGATTTGATTTCGTTTTGTTTCAGTTTTTGTTTTAAATTCGATCACGCACGCAACATTTTATTGATAATTCAGTTTCCAGAAGATTTTGTCTAGAAGTATTCAACAGGAAACCTTCATTACTTTCATGTATTGCAAGTAAACGTCCATCTTCTAAAACCTATTCTAAAATACTGCCCTATTATTTTCTGTAATGCTTTTAGTTGTCCTGAATTACTTTTCGCGACCTTTCGATTAAATATCGACTCTCATATTATACTAAATGCCTTTTGCTATTAACCTGGTTTATTTAATAACCAAATAACCTTTAAAAACATTCTTATATCCATAAATAAATATGATGTGATTTAAAACCACCCCCTAAACATAAATATGTACTAATAGTCCAATAAAATATGTCTATTCTTTTTGTGAACAATAAAAAACAAAAGAAGCAAAAAAATAGATACACATATGTCACATTTGATTGGAAATTCGAATTCCTCAGGAAATTTTACCTCAAATATAATTTTTTCCCCAATTTTCTACTATTAAAAACAGAATTACTAATATGTACTGCGTATAACGAATATTCGTTATAAGCAAGGTTTCTTGCACTGCACAGCAGGAACACATTCCTGATTTTCAGCCCATTACAATTTTTCTTGAATTTTTCAGGCTTATAACAAAATTTTTATTCCTGAATAAAGTAAACTATCAAACAATACCAAATACTCGTTATAAACGAGGTATTCTACTGTGAAAATAATTTTTCCGGCATTTTTTCCCATTATTCTACAGTTGAAAATACATTAAGAAAAAAAAAACAAAAGAAGCACGAAATTAGGTCCACATACGTCAAATTTGATTGCAAAATCGAATTCCTTAGGAAATTTCACCTCAAATACAATTTTTTCCCCAATTTTCTACTATTAAAAATAGAATTACAAATATGTACTGCATATAACGAATATTCGTTATAAACAGGGTTTCTTGCACTGCACAGCAGAAATACATCCCTGATTTTCAGCCCATTACAATTTTTCTTGAATTCTTCAGGTTTATAACAAAATTTTTATTTCTGAATAAAGTAAACTATCAAACAATACCAAATATTCGTTATAAACGAGATAATCTACTGTGAAAATAATTTTTTTGGCATCAAAATTGGTCTCCTGAGAAAATTTCACTCCAGTGCACTTTTTTTCCCGATTATTCTACGGCTGGAAGTAGATTGAAATAAAAAACAAAAGAAGTACGAAAATAGGTCCACATACATCAAATTTAATTGGAAATTCGAGTTCCTCAGGAAATTTTATCTCAAATATAATTTTTTTCCCAATTTTCTACTATTAAAAATAGAATTACAAATATGTATTACATATAACGAATATTCGTTATAAACGAGGTATTCTGATGTAGGAATTTTTTTTTGGACTTCATAATTAAATTCTTGAGAAAATTTCACCCCAGAATACTTTTTTCCCTGTAATTATACGGTTCAAAATGGATTCGAATAAAAAACAAAAGAAGCACGAAAATAGGTCAACTTAGGTCACATTTGATTGAAAATTCGAATTTTTCAGGAAATTTTACCTCAGTTAATTTTTTTTCCCCCAATTTTCTACTTTTAAAAATAGAATTACAAATATGTTCTACATATAACGAATATTCGTTATAAACAGGGTTTTCTGCACAGCAGGGTGTTTTCAAAGTTCAGGAATACATTTTCAGCCCTTTACAATTATCTGTTGAATTTACCATGCTTATAATAAAATATTTAATCCTGAATAACTAAACTATCAAACAAAACCAAATACTCGTTATAAACGAGGTATCCTAATGGGAAAATAATATTTTTGACTTCAAAATTAGATTCCTGAGGAAATTTCACCCCGATATCATTTTTTCCCCTATTGTTCTACGATAAAAAATAGATTTATAAATTTTTTAATCTTTATTTAATTAATTAATTAATTGCAACACCACATAGCACTGAATAAAATTCTATCTGTCAAACGGCGTAAGACAGTACGAAATTTATGTATAAAATAAGTAAAAATGCAAATTTTGGGCATTAATTTCAGCCCTTTTGGGCAGGCTCCAACAAACAAATAGCACTTTTTATAAAATTTAGGTGGGACAAAATGGTTTTTTACCCTAAAAGTGGGCCAAAACGTCCTATTTAACCAAAATAATGCATTTTGAAAAAAAAGTGAGGTTAAATCAGACTTGAGCTAAGATTTCAGCAAATTTTAGAAGATTACGTCATAATTAGAGGATAAATGGTGTTGCAAACACTAATTTCAGGATTTCAGGAATAATTCAGGGGGTAGTTTATAAATTGGCTAATATCTCTGTTATTACACTTAGAAAAAATTTGAAAATTTGTACACTTATGTAAAAAGGATTGGGGAGTCTATTTTTGTTACTAATTTTGGGGTAGCTGCACCCATTTTTGGGTAAAAAATTAATTACTCATTCAAAAATTTATTGTGGCCAAACTATACATTATAAAAAATTTGTTACATATAATAAATATAGCTTCATGGTAACAGGATTGAATGACCTAATTTTGGATTTGATAATAGGTTTGTGCCACCCATTTTCGGGTATAAACTGTTTGTATTGATATCTCGGAAAGTATACAAGATATTGGCATGCAGTTTTTGATATTATTTTCAGTATGAATCAAAATTTTTATTTTTGGTATTATTTGGGCCAGCACATGACTTCCCGTCAGGCGTCATCAGTAATCGTTGTTTTACAGGTGGATTCTTCACAAAATTATTTCAGAATACTACTTTACAACTTGAAAAGGATTTAATTTTGTAGTTTTAGTGCACAGCATGTTGGAATTTGGGAAGGTCCACAAATTTTAACTTAAATAAGGTAATATTTGTTCATTCAGTAGGAGGAATATCAAATTCCGGTTAGTTAAATAAAACAAAACAAATAATGTTAATGTTCAGCAAATATTGATCCAGCATCAGATGACATAACTCAAAAAGGTCGAATTTTTTCAACGCATTTACAAATTCAACCTTTTTATGTAAATTTGGATCGTAAATATTTAAAATATCGGGTTGCACGTTGGTAGCATAACTTTCCCTTTCCCACGATGATATTTTAGAGCGATGTCATTCGATTTTTATTCAATGCTGGTTTATTTCGTCTTTTGCAATTTTAATGTGACAGCTGACAAAATATTTCACCCCCTTTTCCTTTAATTTCAGTGCTTTTAAAGTGTTTTGTCGTGTAATCTTTAATTGTGCATGTTTTCACGTATAACTAGTGGCGCCGCCCTATCGGTCAAATCGTGCATGTTTTAGGTATCAACTGGAAATAAGGGAAGAATAAAGAAAAAAGTGAAAAAAACTGGCAAAATTGGAAAATCCCTTCGATGTAGTGCAGTCTTTTGAAGACATGAAAAATTGTCAACATTAAGATGGCATCTACGGAAACCAATACAAGATAAGAAAGGGAGAGTTGAACCTGGGACAGGGTGTTGTATGAATGCATAAATAGTGCAGAGGGTTCGTGCAAATCCAGACTTATGGTAACGTTTTTCGCATCCACGAGGCAAATGGGTTTAATATGATTGTAAGTTGATCCTGGACATTATGGTTGCACTTGAAGGAGGGATGAAAGACGGGGGAGGAATACACGTGATATGAATACCGCAAGAAGGGAATCGATCGTAACTTGAATGAAAGGGAATCTTAAAAGGAAATGCTGACAGCATAAAAGAATTTTATTACCGACGAGAAAATACGAGCTTTAATTAAAAAATTCTGCACAATATTGTCTATAAAAGATTTGGCATTCCTTAAAATTTCAAATAATGAATGCATTTCAAACCACCTGTATACGATATTCCGTAAGCTATTTGAGTAGGTGGTTAGGCGCTTTACCTTTGGGAGTGAGAAATATCGTTACGGTAAAGGGTAGCTCCGGAAATGGAACGACTGCCTCCGGGGATACTTAACCGGAACACCGGACTTGAATGTGTTTTGTGTATGTTTATCCGAATCGCTTTCTTTCCCAAATACCTGCACAAAAAGGCGGAAGGATCATTACTGTTTTATCGTTTCAGTTCAAATGTTGATAGAAATTATATATTTGAATATTCCGGAGTGCCTTCCGGGTCTGATACTGCTAACCTACCGGAGGATCCAAAAAAAGCACTATTTTATTTATTTGTTTGTTTGTTTATTGGGTGTCTACCCTCAATTTCTCCCACATGTAATATCTATTGAAGTATTATACTGAACATTCGTTTTGCATGCCCAGACCACCAATTTTCAATCACATATTTCAGTACGCAATAAACTTTTCTATAACTCAAAAACCAGTGATTCAAAAAATTTGAAACTTCACATACGTATTAAGGGATGTTTTGGGTAACTACAGAATTATATTCCACCCCCCATTGCCATTTATTTAGAAGTTATTGACACTTGAATTAAGCTTCTCAGTTCAAGTACTGTACTAGAAAACATGCCTCAAAAAAAAATTCTATAACTCGGGAACTAGTTGTCCAAAAAATTTGAAACTCCATGTACGTAATAAGGGATGCTATGAGTAATCACAGAATGAAATTCAACCCCCCAGTTGACATTTGTTCAAAAGTTATGGTTCAAGTATTGTATTAGAGAGCATCCCTCAGGAACGAGTGATCAAAAAAATTTGAAACATCATGTACATATTGAGGGATGCTATAAGTAACTGAAAAATAAAGTTGATATTTGTCCAGAAGTTGTAGATATTTGAACTCAGTTCAAGTATTGTATTAGAGAGCATCCCCCAAGGACAAAATATTTTATATCTCAGAAGCCAGTGGTCCAAAAAATTTGAAACATCAAGTACGTATTAAGGGATGCTATAGGTAATTACAAAATAAAATTCAACCCCTAGTTGATATTTGTTCAAAAGTTATAGTCCAAGTATTGTATTAGAAAGCATCTCTCAAGAAATAAAAAAATATATCTCAAGAACCAGTGGTCAAAAAAATTTGGAACAGCAAGTACGTATTAAGGGATCTTATGGGTAACTACAGCATAGAATTCAACCCTCAATTGACATTTATTTAGAAATTATAGACATTTGAATTGCACTCTGTTCAAGCACTGTATTGGAGAGCATCCTTCAAGAAAAAATATTTCATATCTCAGGAGCCAGTGGTCCAAAAAATTGAAAACGTCATGTACGTATTAAGGAATGTTATGGGTAGTCACAAAATAAAATTCAACCCCTAGTTTATATTTGCTCAAAAGCTATAGTCCAAGTATTGTATTAAAAAGCATTCCTCAAGAAAAAAATTTTATCTCAGAAACCAGTGGTCAAAAAAATTTAAAACCTTATTCACTTATCAAAGGATGCTATGGGTACCTACAAAATAAAATTCAACCCCCAATTGATATTTGTTCAGAAGTTATAGACACTTGAATTAAACTTTTCAGTTCAAGTATTGCATAAAAAAGCATTCCTCAAAAAAAATCTATACCTCGGGAACTATTGGTTCAAAAAATTTGAAACATCATGTACGTATCAAGGGTTATTATGGGTAACTATAGAAAAAAATTCGACCCCCATAGTTATTATTTATTTAAAAGTTTTGTATCAGAGAGCATCTCTCAAGAAAAAAAAATTATATCCCAAGAACCGGTGGTCAAAAAAATTTGGAACAGCATGTATGTATTAAGGGATGCTATGGGTGACTACAGAAAAAAATTCAACCCTCAATTGACATTTGTTCAGAATCTGTAGACACTTGAATTAAACTCAGTTCAAGCATTGTATTGAAGAGCATCCCTCAAGGAGAAATATTTCATATCTCAGGAGCCACTGGTCCAAAAAATTTTAAACGTCATGTACGTATTAAGGGGTGTTATGGGTAATCACAAAATGAAATTCAACCCCTAGTTGATATTTGTTCAAAAGTTATAGTCCAAGTATTGTATTAGAAAGCATTCCTCAAGAAAAAAGTTTTATCTCAGAAACCAGTGGTCAAAAAAATTCAAAACCTCATTTACTTATCAAAGGATGCTATGAGTAACTACAGAATAAAATTCAACCCCCAATTCATATTGGTTTAGAAGCTATAGACACTTGAATTAAACTTCTCAGTTAAAGTATTGCATAAGAAAGCATCCCTCAAAAAAAATCTATACCTCGGGAACTAGTGGTTCAAAAAATTTGAAACATCATGTACGTATTAAGGGATATTATGGGTAACTATAGAAAAAAATTCGACTCCCATAGTTCTTATTTATTTAAAAGTTATACTCCAAGTATTGTATCGGAGAGCATCTCTCAAGAAAAAAAAATTATATCTCAAGAACCAGTGATCAAAACAATTTGGAACAGCATGTATGTATTAAGGGATGCTATGAGTAACTACAGAAAAAAATTCAACCCTCAATCAACATTTGTTCAGAATCTATAGACACTTGAATTAAACTCAGTTCAAGCATTGTATTGGAGAGCATTCCTCAAGAAAAAATATTTTATATCTCAGGAGCCAGAAATCCAAGAAATTGGAAACATTATGTACGTATTAGAGGATGCTATAGATAACTACAAAATAAAATTCAACCCCTAGTTGATATTTTTTCGAAAGTTATAGTTCAAATATTGTATTAGAAAGCATCCCCCAAGAAAAAAAAATTATATCTTGAAAACCAGTAGTCAAAAAAATTTGAAACATTATGTACGTATCAAGGGATATTATGGATAACTACAAAATAAAATTCAACCCTCACTCAATATGTGTTCAGAAATTATAGACACTTGAATTGAACTTCTCAGTTCAAGTACTGTATTAGAAAGCATCCCTTAAAAAAAATTCTATATCTTGAGAACTAGTGGTCCAAGAAATAACAAACTCAATGTACTTATTGAGGGATGTTATAGGTAATCACAGAATAAAATTCAACCTTCAGTTGGCATTTTTTCGAAAGTTATGGCTCAAGTATTATGTTAGAAAGCTTCCCTCAAGAAAAAAAAATATATCTCAAACACCAGTAGTCAAAAAAACTTGAAACATTATGTACGTATCAAGGGATATTATGGGTAACTACAAAATAAAATTCAACCCTCACTCAATATGGGTTCAGAAATTATAGACACTTGAATTGAACTTTTCAGTTCAAGTACTGTATTAGAAAGCATCCCTTATAAAAAATTCTATATCTCGAGAACTAGTGATCCAATAAATTACAAACTTCATGTACTTATTGAGGGGTGTTATAGGTAATCACAGAATAAAATTCAACCCCCAGTTGGCATTTTTTCGAAAGTTATAGCCCAAGTATTATATTAGAGAGCATCCCTCAAGATAAAAAAATTATATCTCAGGAACAAGTTGTCCAAAAAATTTGAAACATTATGTACGTAATAAGGGATGTTATGGGTAACTACAAAATAAAATTCAACCCCCATTTGATGTACGTTTAGAAGTTATACATACTTGAATTAAACTTCTTAGTTCAAGTATTGTATTAGAGAGCATCCTTCAGAAAAAAAATCTATATCTCGGGAACTGGTAGTTCAAAAAATTTGAAACATCACGCACGTAATAAGGGATGTTATAGGTAACTATAGAAAAAAATTCACTTCCCAGTTGATATTTGTTCAAAAGTTATAGTTCAAGTATTGTACTAGAAAGCATCCCTCAAGAAAAAAAAATTATATCTGCGGAACCAGTGGTCAAAAAAAATTGAAACATCATGTACGTTTTGAGGGATGCTATGGGTAACTACAGAATAAAATTCAATCCTCAATTAGTATTTGTTCGGAAACTATAGACACTTGAATTAAACTCAGTTCAAGCATTGTATTGGAGAGCATCCTTCAAGAAGAAATATTTCATATTTCAGGAGCCAGGGGTCCAAAAAATTTGAGACATCATGTACGTTTTAAAGGATGTTATAGGTGATTACAAAATAAAATTCAACCCCTAGTTTATATTTGTTCGAAAGTTATAGTCCAATTATTGTATTGAAGATCATCCCTCAAGAAAAAAAAATATATTTCAGAAACCAGTGGTTAAAAAAAATTGAAACATTATATACGTATCAAGGGATGTTATAGGTAACTACAGTATGAAATTCAACCCCTATTTGATATTTGTTCAGAAGTTATATACACTTGAATTAAACTTCTCAGTTCAAGTATTGTATTAAAGACACCCCTCAGAAAAAAATCTATATCTCGAGAACAAGTAGGCAAAAAATTTTAAACATCATGTATGTATTCAGGGATGTTATAGATAACTATAGAAAAAAATACACTGCCCAGTTGATATTTGTTCAAAAGTTATAGTCCAAGTATTGTATTAGAAAGCTTCCCTCAAGAAAGAAAATTTATATCTCAAAAACCAGTAGTCAAAATAATCTGAAACATTGTGTACGTATCAAGGGATATTATGAGTAACTACAAAATGAAATTCAACCCTCTTTCTATATTTGTTTGAAAGTTATGGACACTTGAATTGAACTTCTCAGTTCAAGTACTGTATTAGAAAGCAGCCCTTAAAAAAAATTCTATATCTCGAGAACTAGTGGTCCAAAAAAAAACAAACTTCATGAACTTATTAAGGGATGTTATAGGTAATCACAGAATAAAATTCAACCCCCAGTTGGTATTTTTTCGAAAGTTATAGCTCAAGTATTGTATTAAATAGCATCCCTCAAGAAAAAAAATGTATATCTCAAAAACCAGTAGTCAAAAAAATTTGAAACATTATGTACGAATCAAGGGATGTTATGGGTAATTACAAAATAAAATTCGATCCCTAATTAATATTTGTTCAGAAGTTATAGATACTTGAATTAAACTTCTCAGTTCAAGTACTGTATTAGAAAGCATCCCTTAAAAAAAATTCTATATCTCGAGAACTAGTGGTCCAAGAAATAACAAACTTCATGTACTTATTAAGGGATGTAATAGGTAATCACAGAATAAAATTCAACCCCCAGTTGGCATTTTTTGGAAAGTTATAGCTCAAGTATTATGTTAGAGAGCATCCCTCAAGATAAAAAAATTATATCTCAGGAACGAGTTGTCCAAAAAATTTGAAACATTATGCTCGTAATAAAGAATATTATGGGTAGTTACAAAATAAAATTCATTCCCTATTTGATGTACGTTCAGAAGTTATACATACTTGAATTAAACTTCTTAGTTCAAGAATTGTATTAGAGAGCATCCTTCAGAAAAAAAAATCTATATCTCGGGAACTAGTAGTTCAAAAAATTTGAAACATAATTCACGTATTAAGTGATGTTATAGGTAACTATAGAAAAAAATTCACTTTCCAGTTGATATTTGTTCAAAAGTTATAGTCCAAGTATTGTATTAGAAAGCATCCCTCAAGAAAAAAAAAATTATATCTCCGGAACCAGTAGTCAAAAAAATTTAAAACATCATGTACGTTTTAAGGGATGCTATGGGTAACTACAGAATAAAATTCAATCCTCAATTAGTATTTGTTCGGAAACTATAGACACTTGAATTGAACTCAGTTCAAGCATTGTATTGGAGAGCATCCCTCAAGGCAAAATATTCCATATCTCAGAAACCAGAAATCTAAAAAATTTAAAATATGATGTGCGTATTAAGGGATGTTATAGGTAATTACAAAATAAAGTTCAACCCCCAGTTGATCTTTATTCAAAAGTTATACTCAAAGTATTATACTAGAGGGCATCTCTCAAGAAAAAAAATTTTATCTCAAGAACCGGTGGTCAAAAAAATTTGGAACATTATGTACGTAATAAAGGATGTTATGGATAACTACAAAATAAAATTCAACCCCTATTTGATGTACGTTCAGAACTTATACATACTTGAAATAAACTTCTTAGTTCAAGTATTGTATTAGAGAGCATCCTTTAGAAAAAAAATCTATATCTCGGAAACTGGTAGTTCAAAAAACTTGAAACATCATGCACGTATTGAGGAATGTTATGGGTAACTATAGAAAAAAATTCACTTCCCAGTTGATATTTGTTCAAAAGTTATAGTTCAAGTATTGTACTAGAAAGCATCCCTCAAGAAAAAAAAATTATATCTGCGGAACCAGTGGTCAAAAAAAATTGAAACATCATGTACGTTTTGAGGGATGCTATGGGTAACTACAGAATAAAATTCAATCCTCAATTAGTATTTGTTCGGAAACTATAGACACTTGAATTAAACTCAGTTCAAGCATTGTATTGGAGAGCATCCTTCAAGAAGAAATATTTCATATTTCAGGAGCCAGGGGTCCAAAAAATTTGAGACATCATGTACGTTTTGAGGGATGTTATAGGTGATTACAAAATAAAATTCAACCCCTAGTTTATATTTGTTCGAAAGTTATAGTCCAATTATTGTATTGAAGATCATCCCTCAAGAAAAAAAAATATATTTCAGAAACCAGTGGTTAAAAAAAATTTAAACATTATATACGTATCAAGGGATGTTATAGGTAGCTACAGTATATAATTCAACCCCTACTTGATATTTGTTCAGAAGTTATACTTATTTGAATTAAACTTCTAAGTTCAAGTATTGTATTAGAGACACCCCTCAGAAAAAAATCTATTTCTCGAGAACAAGTAGGCAAAAAATTTGAAACATCATGTACGTATTGAGGGATGTTATGGGTAACTATAGAAAAAAATTCACTGCCCAGTTGATATTTGTTCAAAAGTTATAGTCCAAGTATTGTATTTAAAAGCTTCCCTCAAGAAAAAAAATTTATATCTCAAAAACCAGTAGTGAAAAAAATTTGAAACATTATGTATCAAGGAATATTATGGGTAACTATAAAAAAAAATTCAACCCCCAATCAATATTTGTTTAGAAGTTATAGATACTTGAATTAAACTTCTCAGTTCAACTGTATTAGAGAGCATCCCTTAAAAAAAATTCTATATTTCGAGAACTAGGGGTTCAAATAATTACAAACTTTATATACGTATTAAGGGATGTTATAGGTAATTACAGAATAAAATTCAATTTCCAGTTTACATTCGTTCAAAAGTTATACCTCACGTAGTATTAGAAAGCATCCCTCAAGAAAAAAAAATCAATATATCAGGAATCAGTAGTTGAAAAAAATTGAAACTTCTTTTAAGTATTAAGGAATGTTATGGGTAACTATTGAATAAAATTCAACTCCTATAATATTCGTTCAGAAGTTATAGACACTTGAATTGAACTTCTTAGTTCAAGTATTGTATCAGAAAGCAATTCTTAGAAAAACAAATCTATATTTTGGAAACTAGTGGTTCAAAAAACTTGAAACATCTATCATGTATTGAGGGATGCTATGAATAACTACAGAATGAAATTCAACCCCCAGTTGTCATTTGTTCAAAAGTTATAGTTCAAGTATTGTATTACAGAGCATCCCTCAAGGAAAAAATTTATGTCTCAGGAACCAGTGGTCAAAAAAAATTTAAACATTATATACGGATTAAGGGATGTTATGAATAACTACAGAATTGCATTCAACCTCCAGTTGATATTTGTTCAGAAGTTATAGACACTTTAATTGATCTTCACAGTTCGAGTACTGTATTAGAGAGCATCTCTCAAAAAAAAATGTATATCCTAAGAACTAGAGGTCGAAAAAAATTGAAACATTATGTACGTATTAAGGGATGTTATAGGTAACTACAAAATAAAATTTAATCCCTAATTGACATTTGTTCAAAAGTTATAGACACTTGAATTAAACTTCTCAGTTCAAGTGCAATATTAGAGAGCACCCTCGAAAAAAAAATTTATATCTCGGGAGCTAGTGGTTCAAAAAAATTGAAACATCGTGAATGTATTAAGGGATGTTATGAGTAATTACAGAATAAAATTCATTCTCCAGTTGATATTTTTTCAGAAGTTATAGACACTTGAATTGAACTTTTAGTTCAAATATTGTATTAGAGATCATCCCTTCAAAACATCACATTAATCAATATTGCAAACAAAATTCACTCGTTTTCCGACTCTTTTGATAATTTTCTTTAAAACAACATCATCAGCCAATGCTTACTTAAATTTATGTAAATCAAGTGGATTTTCCCTTCGAGTGGCATTACAATTTAATTTAATTTCTTATGATTCCAAGAGTGAAAGAGCTTTACGTTTCCCTCGTCATCTTTGTATGTTTTCCATGCATTGTGAACACCCTAAGCTAACATAACAACGTTATTGTATCAAATCTTTGTCGAATTTAGGTCACCAACAAATAAAAAATGCATACATTCAGTTATTGAAAAGCTCCAAAAGAGATTTTCATTTAAATATATGTAAATCTGGGATATGCTCAAGAAATGCCAATTCTTCGACCATATAATGTAGATTCACAAATTTTCATCCCTTAACTGCTGTAAAACTCATCTAGATTGTATGGTCAAATGTTCTTTTTACTTTTTAGTTTGTTTGTGTGAGTTTAATATTAAATGCCTGAATGCTAGGCGTGGCGATGTCTTACGTATATAAATGTCGATATCTCAGCTTGTTGGGACAATATAAATCCCAATCCTGAGTCCCGACTGAGCAGCAGGAATGGGAGAAATTCCGCAGGATACGGCAAACGCTTCGAAGGACATTTCTTATTGCACTGATATTTGGATATTGTATATTTGCTTCCAGTACAGAATTTTGTAGGAACCTAAAACATGCACGATTTGACCGGTAGGGCGGCGCCACCAGTTTTACATAAAAACATACACAATTGAAAATTACACGACAAAACACTTCAAACAGCGCAGCGCTGAAATTAAAGGAAAAAGGGGTGAAAGTAGGACGATAAAATCATTCGTAAAATACTAGCTTGAAAAAAAAAATTAAAACAAAAATTCAAATCAAATAATATCGTCACGCGTCTCATACGTATCAACCTGTATCTCTGCAACCTCAACACCCTTATATTTCAATCCCTCATAACCTGCTTGCCCTCCTGAAATCACCTCTCGAATATTTCCCCTCTTTTCTGATCTCACACCTCTTCATCATCGCTCGATGACTCCCAAAAATCAAATATTCTTCTAACGTGGTTTCCTGCAAGATTACCACATGTGTACAGGGTTTGTAGAGGGGGTAAGAGCAGTGACGTACTTAGGGGAGGAAACTGAAAATTTTACAGGCTGAAAGTTTTTAGCAGAACCAGTTCCAAAATATTTATAAACTTTTGACTCAACGGAGAAAGAATTGGTTAATTATTATCTGAAAAGTAAGTGGCACCATCATCTTTCGTTGAAAAATTATAGCGTGCAAACTCTAATTCCAGCTGGATTTGATTCATCTGTTCCTATAAAATAAACCAGCGGTTTAATAATGTCTGAAGTGGATCAAAAAACGTGGGAAGGATACAAAAAGGATTAACTGAAAAAAAATGCCACTATCTTCATTTGTTTCATAATTATAACGTCTGGAATTCATAGTTCCAACTATCAATCATGGACTCATTTGGTGCCTCAGAATAAATAATAGGATTCTGAAAAAACTAGCGATTCAAAAAAATTAAAAATTCAGATCCTGATGAAGAAAGGATATATAAACTATTTAATGAAAAGTGAGTGGCACCATCATTGCTCGGTACAAAATTATAGCGTGCAAACTCTAACTTCGGTTGAAATTAGGTTCATCTGTTCCTGTAAAATAAACTAGTCGTTCAAAAATATTCAAACTGAACCAAAAAACGCAGGAAGGATATAAAAAGGATTTACTGAGAAAAAAATTGCATTATCGTCATTTGTTTTATAATTATGGCGTCTGGAATTCAAGTTCCAACTATCATTAACGGCTCCGTTTGGTCCCTCGCTATAAATAATAAGATTCTGACAGAACCAGCGATTCAAAAAATTCAAAAACTCTGGTCCTGCTGGAGGAAGGATACATAAATCATTTACTGGAAAGTGGGTGGCACTATCATTGCCTGGTACAAAATTATAGCGTGCAAACTCTAACTCCCGTTGAAATTAGGTTCATCTGTCCCGATAAAATAAACCAGTAGATCAAAAATGTTCAAACTGAACCAAAAAACTCAGGAAGGATGCAAAAAGAATTTGTCAAAACAAAATGGTACTATCTTCATTTGTTTTCTAATTATGGCATCCGGAATTCATAGTTCCAACTGTCATTAACGGCTTAATTTGGTCCCTTAAAATAAATAATGAAATTTTGACAGGACCAGCGATTCAAAAAATTTCAAAATGCAGGTCATAACGGAGGAAGGATACATAAATTATCAACTGAAAGCAAAATGGAACTATCTTTATTTGTTACATAATTATGGCGTCCGGAATCCATAGTTCCAACTGTCATTAATGTCTTGATTTGGACTATCAAAATAAATAATAGGATTCTCAAAAAACCAGCGATTCAAAAATTTTTCAAACTCATGTCCTGACAAAGGAAGGGTTCATAAATTATCAACTGAAAAGTAAGTGGCACCATCATTTCCTGGTACAAAATTATAGTGTGCAAACTCTAATTCCGCTTGAATTCGATTCATCTGTTTCTATAAAATTAACTAGCGATCCAAAAATGTTCAAACTAAAACGAATAACATAAGAAGGATACAAAAAATAGTTACTGAAATCAAAATGTCACTATCGTCATTTGTTTTATTATTATGGCGATCGGAATTCATAGTTCTAATTGTCAATAATGGTTCCATTTGGTTCCTCGAAATAAATTCCAAGATTTTGACAGAACCAGAGATTCAAAAAATTTGAAAATTATGATCCTGACTAAGAAAAGATACATAAAATATTTACTGGAAAGTGGGTGGCACTATCATCGCCTGGGACAAAATTATAGCGTGCAAACTCTTCTTCTTATCGGTTTCAGTTTCATTTGTTTCTATAAATAATCCAGCTGTTCAAAAATATTCAAACTGAAATTAGAAACGTAGGAGGGATACAAGAAGGATTTACTGAAATCAAAATGGCACTATCTTTATTTGTTTCATAAATATAGCGCCTGGAATCCATAGTTCTAACTGTCATTAACAGCTCCATGTGGTCCCTCAAAATGAATAATAAGATTCTGTCAGAAGCAGCGATTCAAAAAATTTAACAACTCAGGTTCTGATAGAGAAAGGATACATAAATTATTAACTGGAAATTGGGTGGCACTATCATTGTCTATTACAGAATTATAACGTGCAAACTTTGATTCCGGTTGTATACGATCAATCTATTCCTATAAAATAAACCAGCGGTTCAAAAATGTTTATACTAAACCAAAAAACGCAGGAAGAATACAAAAATGATTAACTAAAAATAAAATGGCGCTATCTGCATTTGTTTCATAATTATAGCGTCTGGAATTCATAGTTCCAACTGTCATGAATTGCTTCATTTGGTCCCTCACAATAAATAATGAAATTCTGACAGAACCAGCAACTCAAAAAATATCAAAATGCAGGTCCTAATGGAGAAAAGATACATAAATTTTTTACTGGAAATTAGGTGGCACTATCATTCGCCTGTTACAAAATTATAGCGTGCAAACTTTGATTCCGGTTGTATTCGATTCATCTGTTTCTATAAAATAAACCAGTGGTTCAAAATCGTTCAAACTAAAGCAAAAAACTTTGAAAGTTTTGAAAGAATTTATTGTAAGCAAAATGGCTCTATCTTCATTTGTTTCATAATTATGGCGTCTGGAATTCATAGTTCCAACTGTCATGAATTGCTTCATTTGGTCCCTCACAATGAATAATAAGATTCTGACCGAACCAGCGATCCAAAAAATTCAAAAACTCATGTCCTGATGGAGGAAGGATACATAAATTATTTACTGGAAATTGGGGGGCACCATCATTGCCTGTCACAAAACTAGAGCGTGCAAATTCTAATTACGTTGGAATTAGGTTCATCTGTTCCTATAAAATAAACCAGTGGTTCAAAATCATTCTGAAATGAATAACGTGGGAAGGATACAAAAAAGATTTACTGACAACAGAATGGCACTATCTCCATTTGTTTTAAAATGATGGCTTCCGGCATTCATAGTTCCAACTGTCACTAGCGGCGTCATTTGGTCCCTCAAAATAAATAATAAAATTCTGACCGAACCAATGATCCAAAAAATTTTAAAATTCAGGTCCTGATGGCGGAAGGATATATAAATTATTTAATGGAAATTGGGTGGCACTATCATTGCCTGTTACAAAATTATAGCGTGCGAACTCTAACTCTTGTTGGAATTGAGCTTATTTAATCCTATAAAATAAACCAGTGGCTCAAAAATGTTTTAATTGAGATTAAAAACGTAAGAAGGATACAAAAAGGATTTGCTGGGAACAAAGTGACTTTATCTTCATTTGTTTTTTAATTGTGGCGTCTGGAATCCATAATTCCAATTGTCATTAATGGCTCCATTTGGTCCCTCGACGTAAATAATAAGATTCTGACTGAATCAGCGATTCAAAAAATTCGAAAACTCATGTCCTGATGGAGGAAGGATATATAAATATTTTGTGATAATTGGGTGGCACCATCATCACCTGATACAAAATTATAGCGTGCAAACTTTAATTCCGGTTGGATTGGATTAATCTGTTCCTATAAAATAAACCGACGATTCAAAAATGTTTGAACTGAGACAAATAACGTAGGAAGGCTACGAAGAGGATTTACTGGAAACAAAATGGCACTATCTTCATTTGTTCTATAATTATGGCGTTTGGAATCCATAGTTCCAACTGTCATTAATGTCTCCATTTGGTCCCTCAAAATAAATAATAAGATTCTGACCGAACCAGCGAACCAAAAAATGTAAAAATTCGGATCCTGATGGAGGAAAGATATATAAATTATATAATGGAAATTGGGTGGCACTATCATTGCCTGGTACAAAATTATAGCGTGCAAACTCTAATTCCGCTTGGAATTAGGTTCAACTGTTCCTATAAAACAAACTAGAGGTCTAAAAATGTTTAAACTGGACTGAAAAATGTAGGAAGAATACCGAAAGGATTTACTGCAAAGAAAATGGCACTATCTTCATTTGTTTCATAGTTAAGGCGTCCGGAATTCATAGTTCTGATTGTCATTAATTTTGAAACAAAATAAATAATAAGATTGTGACAGAACCAGCGATTCAAAAAATTCCAAAACTTGGGTACCAATAAAGGAAAGATACATAAATTATCTCCTGGAAATTAGGTGGCACCATCATTGCCCGGTACAAAATTATAGCGTGCAAACTCTACCTCCGGTTGGAATTAGGTTCACCTGTTCCTATAAAATAATCCAATCGTTCAGAACTGGATCAAAAAAACGTAGAAAGGATTCAAAAAGCATACACCAAAAACAAAATAGCGCTTTTATTATTTGTGACATAATTATAGCGTTCAAGATTTTAAATCTTAACGGTAATTAATAAATTCATTTGGTCCTTCAAAACGACTGAACCAGCGGTTCAAAAAATTTGAAAAAATCAAGTGCTGATGGAGGAAGGATGCATAAATAATATATTGTGAAGTAGAGGACAGAAGTATAGTGTACAAACTGTAATACCAACAGGTATGTTCCTAATGTGTTCTTACAAGATAAATTATTAATTTCTGACCAAACCAGCGGTTCTAAAATTTTCAAATTTAGGGAATTAACGTAGGAAGGACACAAAAATTATATTTCAAAAACAAAATGGCGCTATCGTTGTTTGTTTCTGAATTACAGCGTTTGGAGCTTGTAGTTTTAATACGACCAAATTGGTTTTTTCGGTTAAAATTTCCTGTTACGTTACTGGAAACTGCAAGTGCAGGGTTGCCACTTGGGAAATGCATCGTTGCCACGTTGCAGGCTGGCAAGACGTGATGGTGATGCCATCTGGGTGCAGCCGACGTGAAATGAGATTAAATTTATTTACCATCTTGTTTGCTGCTCCAGAAGACGGGCAGACTCGATAAGAAGGTTTTCGGTGGATTGAAGTATTGATTTTTGAGGTTCAAATGAGGATAGTTCTTAACCGGAAGTGAATATACAAATTACCAAAAAATATTCATTGCGTTCATGTCACTTGATTATCCCGTCTTGGTATTCAAGGCAAATTAAAGAAAATCCGTTCTAATAAAGGGTTGAACCCTTCCGGAAGGGTAGGGGTGGGGGTAATGAATCCTTGGTCCTTTTCTCGTCCCACCTTAAAAGGGTTCGACGGGTGAGAGACAGCGGTTCGGTTTCGGCTGCACTTGCAAAATTAATGGCTGTAAACAAATTCAATTAATTATTCCATTATATCCGCCATTTTTTATGCTCCACCGGAAGTTGTCGGATTGAAGACTGAGATTTTACTTTACTTTTTCATTTCTGTAGTGAAATTGCAAATAATTTGAGAGCACGTGGTTTTATTGGAGGCAATCTGGCATCTTGCTAATCCCCATTAGTTTTTCCTTGACTCCCGGAGTTTGTACTCAAACTGACACTTATTGTTGCATTTAATCCTTCTGATTACACCGCTGCGTTTCATGAATATTCTGAAACAGGAGGCGGAAAAGTCAACCCAGAAACCCCCAAAATGTGGAGGGTGTTTTCGAACCTCTGCAATTTTGTAACTGGCGCAATATGGCCTGCTCCGGTGCTTAGCCCCCCGGTCCGGGCACAGGGGGTAATGAGCTTGCCACGAAGTGGAGGCTTAACCCGGCTCAAGCGTGGGTGGATGTTGTAGGGGGCCCCAGTCGCCTTGGCGCCACCAAACTGATGTGATATTGCTGTTATGACTTTCTGTGGTTATTAGTTTGGAATGAACTTAGGGAAATGGCTCTGTTTTTCTAATATAAATAAAGGGGAGGATAATAGTTGGTCGTAAAATTGTTTTCTCTGTTACTGTCATTCGGGAAATAACTCTTGAAACATTTTTGCCTGCTTTAACCCAATTTACAGCTACATTTAATACCCCAATCCTGAATTCAAATTTAATCTTCATGTTCCAGTTATTGCTGCGAAATGGTGCAATTAAATTAGCTAAATTGCATTGTATATCATCGTCCTTTACTCCGTCCTTTTGGTCAATTTCTTAATTCGATCACTCCGTTCATACTTTCCTTGCAAATGTAGCAGCTTGGGGGTGCAATTATTGTCAAACTACTTGTTGAATACTTTACACATCATCCAAATTGATTTGTACATGCTTACAAGTTGTCCTTAAAATAAATAATGACATTTCTACTGAAACAGTGCTCCAAAAAAATTTAAAAACTTGGAGGCTAACGAAGCAAGGGTTCATAAATTATTATCTGGAAAAAAAGTGGCACCATCATTGCCTGTTACAAAATTATAGCGTGCAAACTTCAATTCCAGCAGGAACCATGTTTATCTGTTCCTATAAAATAGACCAGTGGTTCAAAAATGTTTAAACTGAAACCAGAAACGCAGGAAAGATACAAAAATAATTTATCAGAAACAAAATGGCACTATCTCCATTTGTTGCATGATTATGGCGTCCGGAATTCATAGTTCCAACTGTCATTAACAACGTCATTTGATTCCTTAAGATAAATAATGAAATTCTGACAGAACCAACGATTAAAAAAATTTCAAAATGCATGTTCTGAAAAAGGAAGGATACATAAATTATTTATTGCAAACAAAATGGCACTATCTCTATTTGTTACATAATTATGGCGTCCGGAATTCATAGTTCCAACTGTCATGACGGCTTCATTTGGTTCATCAGAATAAACAATAAAATTCTGACAGAACCAACAATTCGAGAAATTTCAAAATACAAGTCCTGACCAAGTACAGATACAAGAATTATTTACTGAAAATTAAGTGGCACTATCATTGTCTGTTACAAAATTATAGCGTGCAACTCTAATTCCGATTGTAACTAGGTTTATCAGTTCCTATAAAATAAACCAGCGATTTAAATATGTTCCAACTGTAATGAAAAACGTAGAAAGGATACAAAAAGAATTTGCTGAAAACAAAATGGCACTATCTTCATTTATTACATTAAAATGGCGTCCGGAATCCATAGTTCCAACAGTCATTAATGGTTTTATTCGAGTCCTCAAAATGAATAATAAGATTCTGACGGAACCAGCGATTCAAAAAAATTAAAAATCCAGATGCTAATGGAGGAAGGATACATAAATTATTTACTGGAAAGTAAGTGGCACTATCATTGCCTAATTCAAAATTATAGCGTGCAAACTCTAATTCCGTTGAAATTAGGTTCATCTGTTCCCAAAAAAGAAACCAATTGTTCAAAAATCTCTAAAAAGAACCAAAAAACGTGGAAAGGATTCAAAAAGGATTTACTGAAAATAAAATGGCACTATCTTAATTTGTCACTTAATAATGGCGTCTGAAAGTCATAGTTCCAACTGTCATTAACGGCTCAATGTTACTAATAAGATTCTAGCAGAACCAACGATTCAAACAATTTCAAAATGCAGATCCTGACGAAGAAAAGATACATAAATTATTTACTGAAAAGTAGGTGGCACTATTATTGCCTATTACAAAATTATAGCGTGCAAACTCTAATTTCGATTGGATTTAAATTCATCTGCTCATATAAAATAAACCAGCTGTTCAAAAATGTTCAAACGGGAATGAAAAACGAAGGAAGGATACAAAAATGATTTTCTAAAAACAAAATGACACTATCTTCATTTGTTACATAATTATGGCGTCCGGAATTCATAGTTCCAACTATCGTTAACGGCTTCATTTGGTACCTCAAAATAAATAATAAAATTATGACAGAACCAGCAATCAAAAAAATTTCAAAATTCAGGTCCTGACCATGTAAGAATACCTACACTATTTTCTGGAAAGTAAGTGGCACTATCATTGCTTATTACAAAATTATAGCGTGCAAAATCTAATTACGTTGGAATTAGGTTCATTTATTCCTATACAATAAACCAGCGGTTCAAAAATGTCCAAACTGGTGTATAAAACGAAGGAAGGATACAAAAAGGATTTACTTAAAACAAAACGGCACTATCTCCATTTGTTTTATGATCATGGCGTCCGAAATTTATAGTTCCAACTATCAGTAAAGGCTTCATTTGGTTCCTCAAAATAAATAATAAGATTCTGACGGAACCAGCGATTCAAAAAAATTAAAAATCCAGTTGCTAATGGAGGAAGGATACATAAATTATTTACTGGAACGTAAGTGGCACTATCACTGCCTATTACAAAATTATAGCGTGCAAACTCTAATTCCGATTGGATCTAAATTCGTCTGTTCATATAGAATAAACCAGCTGTTCAAAAATGTTCAAACTGAAATGAAAAACGAAGGAAGAATACAAAAATGATTTTCCAAAAACAAAATGGCACTATCTTCATTTGTTACATAGTTATGGCGTCCGGAATTCATAGTTCTAACTATCGTTAACGGCTTCATTTGGTACCTCAAAATAAATAATAAAATTATGACAGAACCAGCAATCAAAAAAATTTCAAAATGTAGGTCCTAACGGAGGAAGGATACATAAATCATTAATTAAAAACAAAATGACACTACCTTCATTTGTCATATAATAATGACGTCTGAAATCTATAGTTCCAAGTGTCATTAACGACGACATTTGGTTCGTCAAAATTAATAATAAGATTCTGACAGAACCAGCGATTCAAAAAATTTCAAAATGCACGTTCTCAAAGAGGAAGGATACATAAATTATTTACTGAGAACAAAATTGCACTATCTTCATTTATGACATAGTTATGGCGACCGGAATTCATAGTTCCAACTGTCATTAACGGCGTCATTTGGTTCCTCAAAATAAATAATGAAATTCTGACAGAACCAACGATTCAAAAAGTTTCAAAATGTGGGTCCTGACGGAGGAAGGATACATAAATTATTTACTGAAAAATAAGTGGCACTATCATTGCCTGTTACAAAATGATAGCGTGCAAACTCTAATTCCGTTTGGAATTAGGTTCATATGTTCCTATACAATAAACCAGCGGTTCAAAAATGTCCAAACTGGTGTATAAAACGAGGGAAGGATACAAAAAGGATTTACTAAAAACAAAACGGCACTATCTCCATTTGTTTTATAATCATAGCGTCCGAAATTTATAGTTCCAACTATCAGTAAAGGCTTCATTTGGTTCCTCAAAATAAATAATAAGATTCTGACGGAACCAGCGATTCAAAAAAATTAAAAATCCAGTTGCTAATGGAGGAAGGATACATAAATTATTTACTGGAAAGTAAGTGGCACTATCACTGCCTATTACAAAATTATAGCGTGCAAACTCTAATTCCGATTGGATCTAAATTCGTCTGTTCATATAAAATAAACCAGCTGTTCAAAAATGTTCAAACTGAAATGAAAAACGAAGGAAGAATACAAAAATGATTTTCCAAAAACAAAATGGCACTATCTTCATTTGTTACATAGTTATGGCGTCCGGAATTCATAGTTCCAACTATCGTTAACGGCTTCATTTGGTACCTCAAAATAAATAATAAAATTATGACAGAACCAGCAATCAAAAAAATTTCAAAATGTAGGTCCTAACGGAGGAAGGATACATAAATCATTAATTAAAAACAAAATGACACTACCTTCATTTGTCATATAATAATGACGTCTGAAATCTATAGTTCCAAGTGTCATTAACGACGACATTTGGTTCGTCAAAATTAATAATAAGATTCTGACAGAACCAGCAATTCAAATAAATTTCAAAATGCACGTTCTGAAAGAGGAAGGAGACATAAATTATTTACTGAAAACAAAATGGCACTATTTTTATTTGTTACATAGTAATGGCGTCCGGAATTTAAAGTTCCAAATGTCATTATTGGTTTCATTTGGTTCCTCAAAATAAATAATGAAATTCTGTCGGAACCAATGATTCAAAAAACTTTAAAATGCAGGTCCTGATGAAGAAAGGATACATACATTATTTTCTGAGAAGTAAGTGGCATCATCATCGCCTATTTCAAAATTATAGCGTGCAAACTCTAATTCTGTTTGAAATTAGTTTCATATGCTCCTATATAATAAACAAGCGGTTCAAAAATGTCTAAACTGGAGTACAAAACGTAGAAAGGATACAAAACGGATTTACTGAAAACATAGTGGCACTATATTCATTTGTTTTTCAATTATGGCGTCCAAAATTTATAGTTCCAACAGTCATTAATGTCTTCATTTGGTCCCTCAAAATAAATAATAAAATTCTGACAGAACTAGCGATTCAAAAAATTTCAAAATGCAGATCCTGATGGAAGAAGGATACATAAATTATTTACTGAAAACAAAATGGCACTATCTTTATTTGTTTTATAGTTATGGCGTCCGAAATCCATAGTTCCAACTGTCAGCAATGGCTTCATTTGGTTCCTTGAAATAAATGATAAGATTCTGACAGAGCCAGCGATTTAAAATATTTCAAAATGCCGGTCCTCAAAGAGGGAGGGTACATGAATTATTTACTGAAAATCAAGTGGCACTATCATTGCCTGTTACAAAATGATTGAGTACAAACTCCAATTCCAGTCGGAATTAGATTCATCTGTTCCATTTGAATAAAACAGCTGTTTAAAAATGTTTGAATTAAAAAAAAAGCCTTGCAAGGATACGAAAAGTATCTACTGAAGACAAAATGCACTATATTTATTTGTTACATAATAATGGCGTCCGGAATCCATAGTTCCAACTGTCATTAATGGCTTCATTTGGTCTCTCAAACTAAATAATGAGATATTGACAGAACCAGTGATTCAAATCATTCAAAAATTCAGGCCCTCATGAAGGAAGGATACATTAATTATATACTGAAAATTGAGTGGCACCATCATTTCGTATTACCAAATTATAGCGTGCAAACTCTAATTCTGGTTGGAATTAGGTTCATCAGCTCCTATAATTTAAACCAGCGGTTTAAAAATGTTCAAACTGAAATAAATAACGAAGGAAGGATACAAAAAGGATTTACTGGAAACAAAATTGCACTATCTTCATTTGATATATAATTATGGCGTCTGGAATCCATAGTTCCAACTGTTCCTCAAAATAAATAATAAAATTCTGACAGAACCAGCGATTCAAAAAATTTCAAAATGGAGGTCCCGACGAAGAAAGGATACATAAATTATTTACTGGAAACTGGGTGGCACCATCATTGCCTGTTACAAAATTATAGCGTGCAAACTCTAATTCCGGTTGAAATTTGATTCATCTATTCTTATATAATAAACCAACGATTCAAAAAATTTCAAATTAAAACGTAAAACGTAGGAAGGATACACAAAGGATTTATCAGAAACAAAATGTCACTATCTTTATTTGTTACATAATTATGGCGTCCGGTATTCATAGTCGGCGTCACTCGATTCCCTCAAAATTAAAAATAATATTCTCACGGAACTGGCGATTAAAAAAATTTCAAAATTCAGGTGTTAATGAAAGAAAGATGCATAAATTATTTACTTGAAATTGAGTGGCACGATCATTGCCTATTACAGAATTATAGTTTGCAACACTAATTTCGGTTGGAATTAGGTTCATCTGCTCCTATAAAATAAACCAGCAATTTGAAAATATTAAAACTAGAATTAATATCGTGGGAAGGATACAAAAAGGATTTGCTGGAAACAAAATGGCACTATCTTTACTTGTTACATAATTATAGCGCCCGGAATTCATAGTTCCAACTGTCATTAAAGACATCATTAGGTTTCTTAGAATAAATAATAAGATTCTGACAGAACCAGCGACTCAAAAAATTCAAAAACCTAGGTCCTGATGGAAGGAAGATGCATAAACTATTTACTGAAAAAAAAATGGCACTATCATTTCCTTTTACAAAATTATAGCATGCAAACTCTAAATTTTGTTGGAACTAAGTTCAAATGTTTCTATAAAATAAACTAGCCGTTTAAAAATGTTCAAATTGAAAATAAAAACGTGGCAAGGATACAGAAAGGATTTGTGGAAGACGAAATGGCACTATCTTTATTTGTTACATAATTATGGCGCCCGGAATTCATAGTTCCAACTGTCAATTATGTCTTCATTTGGTTCCTTGAAATAAATAATAAGATTCTGACAGAACCAACGATTCAAAAAATTTCTAAATGCAGGTCCTGATAGAGGGAGGATACATAAATTATTTACTGGACAGAAAGTGGCACCGTCATTGCCTGTTACAAAATTATAGCGTGCAAACTCTAATTCTGTTTGGAATTAGGTTCATATGTTCCTAAACAATTAACAAGCGGTTCAAAAATGTCTAAACTGGAGTACAAAACGTAGAAAGGATACAAAACGGATTTACCGAAAACAAAATGGCACTATCTTCATTTGTTTTATAATTATGGCGTCCGAAATTTATAGTTCCAACTGTCATTAAAGACTTCATTTGGTCCCTCAAGAGTAATAATAAGGTTCTGTCAAAACCAGCGATTCAAAAAATTTTAAAATTAAGGTGCTGACGGAAGAAGATTGCATAAATTATTTACTGGAAAGAAAGTGGCACCATCATTGCCTGTTACAAAATTATAGCCTTCAAACTCCAATTCCGGTTGGAATTAAGTTTGTCTATTCTTATAAAATAAACCAGCAGTTTAAAAATATGCAAACCGAAATGAAAAACGTAGTAAGGATACAAAAAGGATTCACTAAAATAAAAATGGCACTATCTTCATTTGTTATATAATAATGGCATCAGGAATTCATAGTTCCAACTGTCATTAATGGTTTCATTTGGTTCCTCAAAATTAATAATGCGATTCTAACAGAACCAGCGATTCAAAAAATTTCAAAATGCAGGTCCTGATAGAGGAAGGATATATAAATTATTTACTGAAAACAAAATGGCATTATCTTCATTTGTTACATAATTATGGCACCCGAAACCCATAGTTTCAACTGTTTGATTCCTCAAAATAAATAACAAGATTCTGACAGAACCAGCGTCTCAAAAAATTTAAAAATCCAAGTCCTGGCAGAGAAAGAACACATAAATTATTTACTGGGAACAAAGTGGCACTATCTTCATTTGTTACATAATTATGGCGTCCAGAATTTATAGTTCCAACTGTCATTTATTGCTTCATTTGATCCCTCAGAATAAATAAAAAGATTTAGGAAGAACCAGCGGTTCAAAAAATTTGAAAAAGTAGGTCCTGACAGAGAGAGGATACATTAATTATTTATTAGAAACAAAATGGCACTATCTTGATTTGTTACATAATAATGGCGTCCGGAATCCGTAGTTTCAACTGTCATTAATGATTTCATTTGGTTCCTCAAAATAAATAATTAAATTCTGGCAGAACCAGCGATTCAAGAAATTTAGAAATCTAGGTCCTAACAGAGAAAGGATACATAAATTATTTATTAAAAACAAAATGGCACTATCTTCATTTGTTACATAATAATGGCGTCCGGAATCCGTAGTTCCAACTGTCATTAATGGTTTCATTTGGTTCCTCAAAATAAATAATTAAATTCTGGCAGAACCAGCGATTCAAGAAATATAGAAATCTAGGTCCTGGCAGAGGAAAAATATATAAATTATCTACTGGAAACAAAGTGGCACTATCTTTATTTGTTACATAATTATGGCGTCCGAAATTTATAGTTCCAACTGTCATTAACAGCTTTATTTGGTCCCTCAGAATAAATAAAAAGATTTAGGAAGAACCAGCGGTTCAAAAAATTTCAAAATGTAGGTCCTTACAAAGGAAGGATACATAAATTATCTACTAGAAACAAAATGGCACTATCTTCATTTGTTTTATAATTTTGGCGTCCGAAATCCATATTTCCAACAGTCTTTAACGGCATCATTCGATTCCTCAAAATTAATAATAAGATTCTGACAGAACCAGCGATTCAAAAAATTTCAAAACTCAGGTCCTGATGGAGGAAGGATACATAAATCATTTACTGGAAAATAAATGGCACCATCATTGCCTGTTACAAAATTATAGCGTGCAAACTTTGATTCTGGTTGAAATTAGATTCATTTGTTCCTATAAAGTAAACCAGCAGTTTAAAAATGTTTAAACTGGACTTAGAAACGTAGGAAGGATACAAAAAGTATATACCGAAAACAAAGTGGCACTATCTTTATTTGTTTTATAATGATAGCGTCCGAAATTTATAGTTCCAACTGTCATTAATGTATTTAGTTGGTTTATCAAAATAAATAATAAGATTTTGACAAAACCAGCGATTCAAAAAATTTAAAAACTCAGATCCTGATGGCGGAAGTATGCATAAATTATTTACCGGAAAGTAAGTGGCACTATCATTGCCTGTTACAAAATTATAGCGTGCAAACTCTAATTCCGGTCGGAATTATGTTCATCTGTTCCTATAAAATAAACAAGCAGTTTAAAAATGTTTAAACTGGACTAAAAAACGTAGGAGGGACAAAAAAAGCACATACCGGAAACAAAGTGGCACTATCTTCATTTGTTGCATAATTATAGTGTTCAAGATCCGAAATTTCCACAGTAATTAATGAATTCATTTGGTCCTTCGAAATAACTGAGCAAGCAATTCAAAAAATTAGAAAAATCAGATGCTGATACATTTTGAAGTAGAGGGCAAAAGTATAGTGTGCTAGCTCTAATACCAACAGGTATGTTCTTAATGTGTTCTTACAAGATAAATTATTAATTTATAACCAAACCAGCAGTTTTTAAATTTTAAAATTAAAGGAGATAATGTAAGAAGAATGCAAAAATAATTTTTTGAAAACAAAATGGCGGTAACTTCATTTGTTTAATGATTACAGCGTACAAACTTACAGTTCCAACAGTAATTTGATCCCGCGAAATAAACAATTAGTTTATAATTGAACCAGCTAGTCAAAAAAATTGAAATTTTGGGTACTAACGGAGGAAGGATATAAAAATAATATTCCAAAAACAAAATGGCGCTATCATTGTTTGTTATATAATAATGGCGTCTGGAATTTATAGTTCCAACTGTCATTAATGTCTTCATTTGGTCCCTCAAAATAAATAATAAGATTATGACAGAACCAGCGATTCAAAAAATTTCAAAATGCAGGTCCTGACGGAGGAAGGATACATAAATTATTTACTGGAAAGTGGATGGCACCATCATTGCCTATTACAAAATTATAGCGTGCAAACTTTAATTCCGGTTGGAATTATATTCATCAACGGAAATTAATGAATTCATTTGGTTTTTCGAGATGAAAAATTAAAAAAATTAGGTGCTGATGGAGGAAGCATGCATAAATAATATATTATGGAACAGAGAGAAAAAGTATAGTGTGCAAACTCTAATATCAACAGTTCTTCTTGTGCTCCTACAAGATGAATTATTAATTTGTGATCAAACCAGTGGTTATTAGAGGTTCAAATTCAAGGACCTAACGTAAAAAGGATGCAAAAATAATTTTCTGAAAACAAAACGACAATAACTTCATTTGTTTTTTAATAGCAGTGTACGAAACTTATATAGTTCCAACAGTAATTTGATCCTCAAAATTTAGAAAAAAAACATTTGAAAGGACAATAATTTCGTACACCCTTAATCTTGTCGCATAATAAACTATTGCTATTCCACCCTCAGGACTATATTTCGTCCTTGACTCACGTTTCGCAATAAGCACCATCAGTTCCTGATTCTATCTATTGCATTGTCCTACAAGAGAACAGTCCTTGGTACCTGCTATCAGGCGTCCGCACTCTGTTTAATTCCTGCGGTCAGATCCTGTTGGGGTCAGCGTCCAGCTGTAATCCTCATGTTAATCCTGCAGGATTAATCCCACCCTTGTGATATCCTGCAGTGCAGACGCAGGAGACAATGAAAATGAAAAATTTATTGATTTTTCCCTAAAAAAAATAACTGTACATCATAACATCTTATCTGCCTGAAATGCCCTTCTTAAATTCACACCGACGTCACATATAAAGCTTTAAGTGCTGAAATATGCCCCATTTCTTCACCGTAATAAACATTGAATTATACATTGGATGGACAGGGGGAGTTATATCCCACTTTAGGGGATGATATTTCTCAAATTTTCAGAGGTCTACAAAAGGAAGTTATCTCTTCTGGTAATAATTTCATTGCATATGTTTCTGACACATCCCCACCCCCACTTAAAGTTAAAACTAACAAGAAACGGGCGGCAATTGTATCTCCTCTTCTCTTGAGTCTTCTGGCTTCTCTGTACTTTGCTCTCGTGCTCGAAACACAATAAAACAATAACCAAAAGTACCATTTATTAATTTAATTTGAGGAAAACTTCCACTGGCAATCTTTTTCAGATGATTTAGTTATTGTCAGTATTTGTTGACGTAACTGATTATCGTTTGAGATTACGTAACTATTATCTTTGTCGGTTTGTTATGCTTAGTTGCATTGTGTTGCTTGAAAGTTGTGTTTGTGTTGGTTACCGGAAGTATGCAGGTATAACGAGGTACAAAGGAAGTTCAAGTGTTTTTGTTTCTAATAAGGATGTCTGGTAGTATGTATTATGAGACATAACAATAATTAAAGTTGTTTTTGTATCAAGTACTTGTTGATTAAATTTGTATTAAAACCGCACGCCCCCGAATTTCGGTGCGCCACACTCAATCCAACACTAATTCAAAACTTATCATGCAATTTTTATGAAACAAATGCCTATCGATAGCCTATTCCAAGGCCTTTCGAAAAATGTATCACTTGTTGTAATATCACTGATACTTTTTGAGATATTAATTCTAAAAGAAAATGTGTTTTCGTGGCTCTCAATCAGTGCAGTACCTACTATCACATGCTAGTTTCAGTACATTTCAAGCATGCTTGAGGCTCAATTTAGTACTCAAACGTCAAGTAAGTTGAGTTTCGCTGCGGGCGCTTGTAATTGAACATTACTTTAAAACTTATTACGCGTTTTTGATATAATAAAAAATGCCTATTGATAGCCTATTTCAAGACCTTTCAAATGATATTGTAATATCATTAACACTTTTTGGGATATTGATTCTAAAAGTAAACGTGTTCTCCTAGCTTTCGATATTCAATGCAGCACCTACTATCATATCCTAGTTTCGGTACATTTCAAGCATGCTTGAGACTCAATGAGATCTTAATTATCAAACACCCGCAGTATTGAAACGTCAAATTGGTTGCATTTCACTGCGTGCGCTTATAATTGAACGTTACTTCAAAACTTTTCAGGCGATTTTGATGAAACAAATGCCCATCGATAGCCTCTTCTACGATCTTTCAAATGATGCATTACTTGTTGTAATAACATTAATAATTTTTGGGATATCAATTCCAAAACTAAACGTGTTCTCGTGGCTCTCGATATTCAATGCAGCACCTACTATCACATGCATGTTTTGTACATTTCAAGCATGCTTGAGGCTCAATGTAGTCTTAATTATCAGAAACCTGCAGTACTTGAACGTCAAGTTGGTTGCATTTTTCTGCGCGCGCTTGTAACTCAACGCTACTTCAAAGTTTATTATGCGATTTCGATAAAACAAATGCTTATCGATAGTCTTTTCCACGACCTTTTCAATAATGTATCACTTGTTGTAATAGCACAAATGCTTATTGAGATATTAATTCCAAAAGCAGGAACAAACTATTTTATCGAAACGTGCTTTCAAATCTCTCGATGCTCAGTGCAGCACCTGCTACCATATTCCAGTTTTGGTACATTTCAAGCATGCTTGAGGCTCAATGTAGTTTCAGTTATCAAAAACCTGCAGTACCTGAAGGTCAAGCTGGTTGCACTTTGCTGCGCACGCTCTTAATCTAACGCTATTCGAAAACTTATTATGTAATTTTAATAAAACAAATGCCTATCGGTAGCCTATTTCAGGACCTTTCAAATGATGTATCACTTGTTGTAATATCACTTGATACTTTTTGAGATATCAATCAAAAAGCAAACCTGTTTGATCAAAACATGTTGTCGTGGCTCTAGTTATTCAGTGCAGCACCTACTATCATATCGCAGTTTGAATACATTTCAAGCATGCTTAAGGCTCAATGTAATCTTAATTATCAAAAACCTGCAATACTTAAACGTCCAGTTAGTTGCATCTAAATGCGCGCGCTTGTAATCTAACATGACTTCAAGAATTATCATACGATTTTGATGAAACAAATGCCTATCGATAGCTCATTTCAAGACCTTTCAAATGATGTATCATTTGTTGTAATATTACTAATACTTTTTGAGATATCAATTCCAGAAACAGACTGTTATATCAAAACTGGTTTTCGTGGCTCTCGTTATTCAGTGCAGCACCTACTATCATATCTCAGTTCTGGTACATTTCAAGCATGCTTAAAATTTATTGTGGTGTTAATTATCAAACACCTGCAGTATTCAAACGAAGAGTTGGTTGCATTTCGCTTTGCCCACTTGTAAACAAACACTACTCTAATACTTATTATGCGATTTCAATTAAACAAATGCCTATCGGACGTCCATTCCAAGACCTTTCAAATAATGTACTACTTGTTCAAATATCACTAATATTTTTGTGAATATTAATTTTTAAAACCAACTGTTTTATCAAATCAAGTTTTCGGGGCTCTCGCTATTCGGTGCAGCAACTACTATCACATGCTTGTTTTAGTACATATCAAGCATGCTTGAGGCTCAATGTAGTCTCAATTATCAAACACCTGCAGTACTTAAACGTCAAATTGGTTGCATCTAATTGCGCGCGCTTGTAATCCAATATTACTTTAAATCTCATTATGCGATTTCAACAAAATAAATGCCTATCAATAGCCTATTTCAGGACATTTAGAATAATTTATTACTTGTTGTAATATCACTGATACTATTTGAGATATAAATTCCGAAAAAACTTTTTTTTCATTACGGATTTTTGGGGCCCTTGATATTCAGTGCAGCACCTACCATCATATTCCAGTTCTAGTATATTTCAAGCATGCTTGAAGCTCAATGTATAATAAATATCAAACACCTGCAGTACTTAAACGTCAAGTTGGTTGCATTTCGCTGCGCACGCATTTAATCTAACGCTATTCGAAAACTTATCATGCAATTTTGATAGAACAAATGCCTCTCGCTAGCTCATTTCAAGATTTTTCAGATGCTGAATCACTTGTTGTGATAACCCAAATATTCTTTGAGATATTAACTCCAGAAGCAAAAACAAATTATTTTATCGAAACGTGTTTCCGTATCTCTCGATGTTCAGTGCAACACCTACTATCATATCCCAGTTCGCGTACATTTCAAGCATGCTTTAGGCTCAATAAGGTCTTAATTATGAAACACCTGCAGTACTCAAACGTCAAGCTGGTTGCACTTCGCTGCGCGCGCTTGTAATTGAACGTTACTTCAAAACTTATTTTACGATTTTAATGAAACAAATGCCCATCGATAGCCTTTTCCACGATCTTTGAAACGATGTATCACTCATTGTAATATCATTTATAATTTTTAGAATATTTATTCCAAAAATAAACGTGTTCTCGTAACTCTCGATATTCAGTGCAGCACATACTATCATTAGCCAGTTTTGGTACATTCCAAGCACGCTTGAGGCTCAATGATGCTTTGATCATCAAACACCTGCAGGACTCAAACGTCAAATTGGTTGCATCTAATTATGCGCGCTTGTAATCCAACGTTACTCCAAAACTTATTATGCGATTTTGATGAAACAAATGCTTATCGATAGCCTATTTCAAGACCTTCAAAATGATGTATATTTGTTGTAGTTTTACAAATACTTTTTGAGATATTGATCCAAAAGTAAACGTGTTGTCGTGGCTCTCGCTATTCAGTGCAGCATCTACTATCATATCCCAGTTTTGGTACATTTCAAGCATGCTTGAAGCTCAATGTGGTCCTAATTACCCAAAACCTGCAGTACTTAACCGTTAAGTTGGTTGCGTTTTGAGGACAGCTACTGTAAATTACTTAGGTGCGATTTTAAAAAGAGTTCGATCGTTTTTTTGGCCAACTATTGACCCTAGAGAAAAACAAATAATTGGGACGTGTACAGGGTGAAGTGATGAATAATAATAAGAATGAAAATAAATAATTGGGTAAAAAACTAATAATTAATTTAATCGGAAATAAATCACAAGTTAGGTGGGCTATGATCTAAATAAAATAGTGGGGCCCTTGAAAAAACATCATTCATGACTTCTAACAACAATTTTTTTTTGTGCATCAGGTGTTTTTATAACTAAACTCTGTCAAAATTTGAGCTTGTAACTGTTTGAAGATTAGTCGGACCTAAATTCATAAAACATCTTTTTTTTGGACTTGCAACTGTTTTTATCAACCTAAATTGGTTACTAGAGTTGAGGAACAGCCTGTATATCAATTTCCAGTTCGCGTTTCGATTTGCACGAAACCTCCACCACAAAATATTTTTTTATGACGTTTACGGGATTACCGGTTGAAATTATATATTGACCGGTTGATTTATTCTGAAAAAACATTGTTATTTGTTGGTCTATCGATTAACTGGTATTTTAAACCCTTTAAAATGAAGAGTAGGTAGTTTTCAACCCTTATTTCAATTTCAATCAGACTTAATAATCGGATTTGGGCTGTTAACAGGTTCATATTTAATTTTTTTCTGGTTGTTATAAGCAGCAAATTAACAATATTTATACATAATTATCTGGACAAACAACCCTTCTTTAGAAAATAGTTGCTAAATTGAATCAGTTTCTCACGTATTACCAGAAAAAAATTATTTTGTTTGATGGTGTACTTAATTGGCGCCTCCACCAAATTCGCGTAAATGCGTCCAGAAGTGCTTAACCACTTTTATTTCAGGACAAAATCACAAATATATGTTTCCATATGTCACTGCAATAAAAACCCAATATATTTTTCAACCCCTCAACGTTTTTATTTCTCCGAATATTGCGGTTTGTTTTCGTCCTCTACTAGATTAAGATTTCCCGATTTCTTGACTCTGTCGCCATATGAGATTTTGATAAGATCTCCAAGCAATTTTCGCGCACATTTAATGTGAAGAAGTCGTAGATTTGCAGACTGTAAGGGTTTAGATAAGATTGCAATCGGAGAAAAATACGTTCCACTGACGCCAAGGATGTTTCTTGGCTGGAATTAATTTGTGAATCCTATTAAATTGTTTGTTATCATCATTACCAACTACAGAAACATAAATTTACTATTGAGTTCCCTCAATTTACTTCAACATTTCATGTTTGAAGCATCCTTGGGAGTACTTAAAGTACTCTAACTCATACGACACATTCGTATTCGATTAAACATTCGTGAAATTCTCCTGAAAACTGAATTCGTGCTTTCTAGCATTCATCTTGACACTTGAGTGCGAGAAGTGTTCATATCCGATGAACGAAGTCTTGTTAGTGAGTGTGTGTATGTGAAGGGCCTGGAGAGCCCTTGGAAGCGTAGAATAAGCGATGGAGACTCAGACGTGCGACTAGAAACGAAAAAGGGCTCCGTTATCCTAAAAATATTGCAACCTTAACTTATAATTATTATTTTAGGCAAAAAATACGATGTTATTTACTTGCACTTCAATTTTTTTTAACTTACAGTCGTCCAAGGACTATAAAATAAGTAATGAATGAATTTTGATGTGTACGCCCCTGATTTCAGCATCTAGGCATCATCAAACTCTAGCAGAGATAGCAGCGGTGGTTGTGAAACATTGCGATGCACTAACAACCCCCTTGAAGGTTATATTGCTTAAGCCCTCGAGGGGAACGAAGATGCAACCCCTGACGAAGAATGGCAGAGGTGCAAAAGTTAATTATTGGGAAAGAGTTGTTGTGTAGGGTGTGAAACCAAAATGAAACTAATTTATTGCTTATTATTAGCAATTACCCTTCAGCAAACATTTTTATAAATCAATACATCCCCCAAACAAAAGAATTTTTGTTTAAAATTAAAACGATCAAAGTCTTACGTAAACTCCCCCCAAACAGAGTGGTAGATAAGATTCCATACCCTGAAATTCATAATTCCCAAAGGATCCATAATCTAGGAATGCGTTTAGGGGACGTCCTGCCAAATTTAATAAAGAATATGTTGACAATAAATTCCTTTACAAAGATTTGCACAACAACTTCTCATACAAAAGAGACTACAAAGAGATTGATGGGATATTGAAACATCATTTGAGAAATTTGAGCAAGTGCAATTCTGGGAAAAAATTAATTTTGTCCTATTCTGATTCGTTTTAACAATCATTTTTGAAAGAGGGGCTGTTTGTTCAAATAATGATGTATAAGTAATTTTAATTTGTTGGTTATAACAGCCAGAAAAAAATTTAATATGAACCTGTTAACAACCCAAATCTGGTTATTAAGTCTTATTGAAATTGAAATAAGGGTTGAAAAACATCTATCCTTCATTTTTAAGGGTTTAAAATACCAGTTAATCGATGGACCAACAAATAACAATGTTTTTTCTGAATAAATCAACCGGTAAATATATAATTTCAACCGGTAATTCGGTAAACGTCATAAAAAAATATTTTGGGGTAGAGGTTTCGTGCAAATCAAAACGCGAACTGGAAATTGGTATACAGTGGTTGTTCCTCAACTCTAGTAACCAATTTTGGTTTATTAAAACAGTTGCAAGTACCAGAAAAAAATTGTTTTATGAATATAGGTCCGACTAAACTTCAAACAGCTACAAGCTCAATTTTTGACAAAATTCTGTTATGAAAACATGTGACGTAACAAAAAAATTGTTGTTAAAAGTCATGAATGATGTTTTTTCAAGGGCCCCACCATTTTAGTTGGGCCTCAACCCACCTAATTTGTTATTTATTTTCGATTAAATTAATTATTATTTTTTTATTACCCAATTATTTATTTCCATTCTTATTATTATTCATTACTTCACCCTGAACACGCCCCAATTATTAGTTTTCCTCTAGAGTTAATAGTTAGCCCAAAAAACGATCAAACTGTTTTAAAAATCACTCCTAAGTAATCTACAGTAGTTGTTCTCAAAACGCAACCAGCTTGACGGTTGAGTACTGCAGGTGTTTGGTAATTAAGACCACATTGAGCTTTAAGCACGCTTAAAATGTTCCAATACTGGGATATGATAGTAGGTGCTGCACTGAATATCGAGAGCCACTAAAACACGTTTATTTTGGAATTAATATCTCAAAAACTATTAGTGATATTACAACAAGTGAAACATCATTTCAAGGGTCTTGAAATGGGCTATCGATAAGCATTCATTTTATTAAAATCGCATGATAAGTTTTGAAGAAGTGTTAGATTACAAGCGCGCGCAGCGAAATGCAACCAATTTGACGTTTGAGTACTGCAGGTGTTTGATACTTAAGACCACATTGAGCTTAAAGCACGCTTGAAATGTACCAAAACTAGCATTTGATGGTAGGTGCCGCATTGAATATCTGGAGACACAAGAACACGTTTACTTTTGGAATTAATATCCCAAAAAGTATTGATGATATTATAACAATTGATACATTATTTGAAAGGTCTTGGAATAGGCTATCGATAGGCATTTGTTTCATCGAAATCGCATAATAAGTTTTGAAGTAACGTTGGATTGCAAGCGCGCGTAATTAGATGCAACCAATTTGATGTTTGAGTACTGCAGGTGTTTGGTAATTGGAACCACATTGAGCTTAAAGCACGCTTGAAATGTACCAAAACTGAGATATGATAGTAGGTGCTGCATTTAATATCTAGAGCCACGAAAACATGTTCACTTTTGGAATTAATATCTCAAAAAGCATTAGTGATATTTCAACAAGTGATACATCATTTAAAAGATTGTGAAAGATGCTACCGATGGGCATTTGTTTTTTCAAAATCGTACAATAAGTTTTGAAACAACGTTGGATTACACGCGTGCGCAATTAGATGCAACCAATTTGACGTTTGAGTACTGCACGTGTTTGATAATTAGGACCTCATTGAGCCTAACGTAACGTTCAATTACAAGCGCGCGCAGCGAAGTGCAAGCAACTTGACGTTTGAGTACTGAAGGTGTTTTATAATTGAGACCTTATTGAGCCTCAAGCATGCTTGAAATGTACCAAAACTGGGATTTGATAGTAGGTGCTGTACTGAATATTGAGAGCCACGAAAACATTTTTTTGATTAAACAGGTTTGCTTTTCTTTTGGAATTAATAACTGAAAAAGTATTAGTGATATTACAACATGTGATACATCATTTGAAAGGTCTTGAAACAAGCTATCGATTGGCACTTGTTTTCTCAAAATCGCACTATGAGTTTTGAATTAACGTTGGATTACAAGCGCGTGCAACTGGATGCAACCAACTTGACGTTTGAGTATTGCAGGTGTTTGGTGATTGAGACCACATTGAGCCCAAAGCATGCTTGAAATGTACCAAGACTGGAATATGGTAGTAGGTGCTGTACTAAATATCGGGAGTTACAATAACTCGTTTGATAAAACTGGTTTGCTTTCGCTTTTGGAATCAATATCTCAAAAAGTATGAGTGGTATTACAACAAATAATACATCATCTGAAAGGCTTTGGAAAGGGCTATCGATAGGCATTTGTTTGATTGAAATCGCACAATAATTTTTGAAGTTACATTGGATTACAAGTGCGCCAAATTAGATGCGACCAATTTGACGTTTGAGTACTGCAGGTGTTTGATAATTAAGACCTCATTGAGCCTCAAGCATGCTTGAAATGTCCCAAAACTGGGATATGATAGTAAGTGCTGTACTGAATATCGAGAGCCTCGAAAACGCATTTTGATTAAACAGATTTGTATTTGGAATAAATATCTCAAAAAGTATTAGAGATATTACAATAATTAATACATTATTTGAAAGGTCTCTGTAAAGACCATCGATAGGCATTTGTTTTTTAAAATAGCATAATGAGTTTTGTAGTGGCGTTTGATTACAAGCGCGCGCAGCGAAATGCAATCAACTTAGTGTTTGAGTACTGCAGGTGTTTGGTAATTGAGACATATTGAGCTTAAAGCATGCTTGGAATATACTAAAATAAGAATATGATAGTAGGTGCTGCACTGAATATCGAGAGCCGCGAAAACATGTTTTGATAAAACAGGTTTGGTTTTGGAATCAATATCTCAAAAAGTGTTAGTGATATAACAACAAGTAATACATCATTTGAAAGATCTTAGAAGGAGTTACCAATAGGTTTCTGTTTTAATTGAATCGCATGATAATCTTGGAGTAACGCTGGATTGAAAGTGTTCACAGCGAAATGCAACCAACCTGACATTTGGGTAAAACAAGTTTGCTTTTGCTTTTGGAAATAATATCTCATAAAGTATCAAAGATATTACAACAAGTGGTACATTATTTGGAAGGACTTGGGAAGAGCTATCGATAGGCATTTGTTTTATTAAAATCGCATTATTGATCTTGAAGTCACATTGGATTACAAGCGCGCGCAATTAGAAGCAACCAATTTGACGTTTGAGTACTGCAGGTGTTTGGTAGTTGAGACCAAATAGAGCTTCAAGCATGCTTGAAATGTACCAAAACTGGAATTTGATAGTAGGTGCTGCACTGAATATCAAGAGCAACGAAAACACGTTATGATAAATAGGTTTGCTTTTGGAATTTGATATCTCAAGAAGTATTAGTGATATTACAACAAGTGGTACATCATTCAAAAGGTCGTGAAAGAGGCTATCGATGGGCATTTGTTTTAATCAAATCGCCTTATAAGTTTTGAAGTAACGTTCAATTAAAAACGCGCGCAGCGAAATGCAACCAACTTGACGTTTGAGTACTGCAGGTATTTGGTAATTAAGACCTCATTGAGCCTCAAGCATGCTTGAAATATACCAAAACCAAGATTTGATAGTAGGTGCTGCACTAAACATCGAGAGCCACGAAAACACTTTTTTGTTAAAACAAGTTTGCTTTTGGAATGAATATTTAAAAAAGTAATACAGGTATTGAAACAATTGATACATTATTTGAAAGGTCTTTGAAAGAACCATCGATAGGCATTTGTTTTTTCAAAATCGCATTAAAAGTTTTGAAGTAACGTTGGATTACAAGTGCGCACAACTGGATGCAACCAATTTGACGTTTGAGTACTGTAGGTGTTTGATAATTAAGACCTCATTGAGCCTCAAGCATGCTTGAAATGTACCAAAATTGGTATATGATAGTAGGTGCTGCACTTAACATCGAGAGCCACGAAAACACGTTTTAATAAAGAAGGTTTGCTTTAGGAGTTAATATTTCAAAAAGTATTTGTGATATTACAACAAGTGATACATCATTTGAAAGGGCTTAGAAAGGACCATCGATGGGCATTTGTTTTATTAAAATCGAATAACAAGTTTTGAAGTAGCGTTCGATTACAACAAAATTCGGAGGCATGCGGTACTGGCGACTGTTGGGACTGCGTTTGAGATTCAAAACGACAAATAATTACAGAATTCAGTAGACTAGTGCTTGACGAATCTTTTGATACCAATAAAGTTGACTGAAATAACGTTTTGGTATTATACTTGATATGCTTTTGATGGTTGCCCTCCAAATGTGTATTTCATTTGAAAATCATGAATGGGAGCTGTTATTTATTCTTGTGAAACGTACAAAGAATCATTTAGTCATAATGAATCACTTCTGTTGTGAGCCTTTCCATTGTTTTGATTTAAGAACCGGAATCTTTGTTTTAGCAACCTATTCTTACCATATTATGCATTATTAAGTGTCTAGACGGCTTAATATTGAATTGAACTCAAAAGTAGGTAAGGTTAGAGTCTGGCAGAGCCCCAAATGTTAGGAAGAACAATATATACTTTGTTTGGGATCGCTAAATTTAAATTCTTTGTGTAAATAACGAAGAAAGATTGTGAATTTATAAATATTTAGAGCTGTGCTTGTCGACAACTGCAAATTGCGAAATGGGAATGATTTATTTGGGAAATTAATCATGTTTTTGTGTTATTTCAAAAATGATTACTATTTTAGAATAATATGGGAAAATCTGGTTGTTAACATGAATTTTCCAATATTACTGTAATACAAAGAGGACCCTCCAATAGATTAAAAAACAAAATAACTTTGGATTGATTGGAAATTTTAATCCTCGATTCAAATATATAATCCCCTCATCATTTTTGCAATCCAGTCATTCTGGAAATGATTTTTTCTGTGAAAGCGCACTTGTCACTTGCATTTAAATAAGCTCACGTATAAGAAGTTAGTTCTGGAACGTATTTATTCGCAAGATAACATACGACAAAATAAAACCTCTTCTCCACGAAATAGTCGGGAAATAAAGGCCATAAATTAGAGGAGAAGAGCTTTCCAGACGCATTGTGCAACAGTTCCAGCAACACAAACAAATAAAAAGAGGAAATAAAGCAGATTGTGCCGACATTTCCAAAATAACCCAACTCCAAAGCAAACTGCGAACAATAAAATCTTTACGACTTTTAAAAGACCATCGGCTTTGATAATATCATAATGTTTAATTGCCAGGCATCTTCGGACATCCTTAAGAACTTTTCTCATGAAAGGAGCTCTCGGAGAGATGGAAAAGTCGAGTATTACAGCGATAAGAACCCCGGGAACGGCTAATCCGATTAATGGCTACTCCAGTTTTACTTCATGTCGTCTCGGATTACTTTTTCTTTTCGTTTTACTTATAATTGTGCGTAATTGGACGAAATGGATGATAGCTCTTTCTCCAAAATGAGTTCTTTATTTTCTTAAGTGTTTATTTTCTTTGCAGGTTACCACCACACGCACCAGCACCCTCCAAGAATAAGCGAGCACCCAACCGACACCGTGGTGCCCCGCCACGAACCCGCGACTTTAAATTGCGCCGCTGCGGGTGAACCAGAACCAACCATAACTTGGTACAAAGATGGTACGGCTGTACGGACTGCTCCTCAAGACGCCCGCTCCCACCGGGTGCTACTTCCGGCTGGAAACCTTTTCTTTTTGAAGGTGGTACACTCCAGAAGGGAAAGCGATCAAGGGGTGTATTGGTGTGAAGCTACCAATGGACTTGGGAAGGCCCGGAGTCGAAATGCCACCCTTCAAGTTGCCGGTAAGTCAAATATTTTCATTATTAACATTAATCGATTGGAAAAAGCAATTTATTCCGTCCAATTTGATTTTCAATTCAGGAAATATTTACATTTTGTAGTAATGGAAAATATAAATTCATAAATGATTTATTGAATCCTAAGTGGATAATAATACCAATTTGAAAACCTTTATTGCTCACTGAAAATATTGTACCAAGTATAATAAAACAATGACCGATTTATTGTGTTGTTTTTTCAACTTTAACGAAGTAGCAATGTTAATAGTATCGTTCTTCGTACCCCAAAGAAAACTCATATCTTGTAAAAACCTCCGTCATTCAATACTACCCTTATATAAATATGGAGTATACGTTATTCCAGAAGCTATCTGGTGGAACTACTGCTTCCCAATAAATTAACTAAATAAAAATGTCCATATTTTTGTCCCTCATACTCCAAAGTTGATTTTATATCAAAAAAAATAATTACCGGCTTTGAATTTCATAAAAACTCTCATCATTTAATACATCCCTCATATGAATATTTGAATATATGTTTTTTTAAAACAAATATGGTGGCACTACTGCCTCCATCAAAAATTATCAACTTAGAATATTCATATTTTCTTCACTCGTGCCTCAAAGTTCGATTTATATCGTAAAGAACTCACTGAAATTCTGTTTTATGAAAGCCTTCATAACTTAATACCCTCTCCTTACAAATATTGGAATATATATTTTTTCAGGAGTAATACAGTGGCACTACTATCTCCAATCGAAAAAACAAACTTGAAATCTTTATTTTTTCATCCCTCGTGCCCCAAAGTTTAATTTTTATCAAAAAGGAGGCACCTTTTACTGAAATTCGGTTTCAGAAAAATCTCCATAACTCAATAACCTGTTCATATAAATATTGAAACATGTATTTTTTCAGAAGTTATATAGTGGCACTACTATTCCCAATAAAAATAACGAACCTGGAATGTTCATATTTTCGTCCCTCGTGTCTCAAAGTTCAATTTGTATCAAACAGAACTCACATTTTATTGGAATTCAGTTTCATAAATACCTCCATGATCCAATTACCTATTTATATAATTATTGGAATATATATTTTTCCAGGAGTTATATAGTGGCACTACTATCCTCAATAAGAATAATAACCTTGAAATGCTCATATTTTCTTCCCTCGTGCCTCAAAGTTTTATTTATTTTGAAAAGGACTCGCATTTTACTACATTCAAATTTCATGAAAGCCTCTTTAATTCAATACTCTCCTCATATAAATATTGGAATATATATTTTTTCTAAAGTAATATAGTGGTACTACTGCCTCCAATAAAAAACCGAGCTTGGAAAGCTCATATTTTCTTCCCTCGTGCCCCAAAGTTCAATTAATATCAAATAGAACTCCCATTTTACTGAAATTCAGTTTCTTGAAAACTTCCATAATTCAATTACTTGGTAATCTAAATATTCGAATATGTATTTCTTCAAAAGCTATGTAGTGGCACTACTGCCTCCATTAAAAATTACGGAATTAGAATGCTCATATTTTCTTTCCTCGTCCCTCAAAGTTTAATTTGAATCAAACTCAACTCACTTGTTACTAAAATTAAGTTTAATAAAAACCTCCATAATTCAATTATCGGTTCATATGAATATTGAAATATGATTTTTTCAAGAGTTATATAGTGGCACTACTGCCTCCATTAAGAATTACTAACTTAGAATGTTCATATTCTCTTCCCTCTTGCCTCAAAGTTTGATTTGTATCAAACAGACCTCACATTTTACTGAGATTAAGTTTCATAAAGACCTCCATAAATCAATACCCTCCAGATATAAATATTGAAGTATGTATTTTTTCAGAAGTTATATAGTGGCACTACTGCCTCCTATAAAAATAACGTACTTGGAATGCTCATATTTTCTTCCCTCGTGCCTCAAAGTTTAACTTATATAAAAAATAACTCATTTTTAACTGAAATTAAGTTTCATAAAAACCTCCATAATTCAATTACCTATTTATATAGATATTGGAATATGTATTTTTTTTAAATTTATATAGTGGCACTATTGCCTTCATTAAAAATTACTAGCTTAGAATGCTTATATTTTTTTCCCTCGTGCCTCAATGTTCAATTTGTATCAAAAAGAACTCGCATCTAAATGAAATAAGGTTTCATAAAAACCTCCATGATTCAATAACTTCCTGATATAAATATTGGAGTATGTATTATTTCAGGAGTTATATAGTGGCACTACTATCCTCAATAAAAATAACGAACTTAGATTGTTCATATTCTCGACCCTCGTGCCCCAAAGTTCAATTTGTATCGAACAGAACTCACATCTTATTGAAATTGAGTTTTATAAAAACTTCCATAATTCAATTACCTATTCATATAAATATTGGAATATGTATTTTTCCAGGAGTTATATAGTGGCACTACTGCCTCCATTAAAAATTACTGACTTAGAATGTTTATATTTTCTTTCCCCCTGCCTCAAAACACAATTTATATCAACAGAAATTAACATCTTACTGAAATTAAGTTTCATAAAAGCCTCCATAACTCAATCATCTGTTCATATGAATATTGTAATATGTAATTTTTCGGAAGTAATATAGTGGAACTACTACCCTCAATACAAATAACAAATTTGGAATGTCCATATTTTCGTCCCTCGTGCCCCAAAGTTTAATTTGTATCAAACAGAACTTATTTCTTACTAAAATTCAGTTTCATAAAGTCCTCCATTACTCAATATCCTCCTCATATAAATATTGGAATATGTCTTTTTTCAGGAGTTATATAGTGGCGCTACTACCCTCAATAAGAATGACAACCTCGGAATGCTCATATTTTCGTCCCTCGTGCCTCAAAGTTCAATTTATATCAACAGGAATTAACATCTATCTGAAATTAAGTTTCATGAAAGCCTCCATAACTCAATACCCTCCTCATATAAATATTGGAGCATATAATTATTCAGGAGTTATATAGTGGCACTACTACCCTCAAAACAAATATTGCGCTTAGAATGCTCACACTTTCTTCCCTTGGACCTAGAAGTTTAATTTATATCAAAAAGAACTCGCAATTTTACTGAAATTCAGTTTCATGAAAACCTCCATAATTTAATCACCTGTTCATATAGATATTGGAATATATTTTTTTTAAGGAGTTATATAGTAGCACTACTGCTTCCATTAGAAATTGCTAACTTAGGATGCTCATATTTTCTTCTCTTTTGCCTCAAAGTTCAATTTGTATCAAACAGAACTCACATCTTACTGAAATTAAGTTCTGTAAAGACCTTCATACCTGTTTATATAAATATTGGAGTATGTATTTTTTCAGGAGTTATATAGTGGCACTATTACCTCCAATGGAAAAAAACATAATTGAAATGTTTATTTTTTCATCCTTCATGCGCCCAAAGTTCAATTTGTATCAAAAAGGACGCACATTTTACTGAATATAAGCTCCATAAAATCCTGCCTAACTCAATACTCTCCTCATATAGATATTGGTATATATATTTTTTCAAGAGTTATATAGTGGCACTACTACTCCCAATAAAAATAGCGAACTTGGAATGTTTATATTCATTTTCCTCGAGCCCCAAAATTCTATTTGTCTCAAATCTTACTGAAATTCTGTTTCATAAAAACCTGCATAAATCAATTACCTGTTATAATAATATTGGAATATGTATTTTTTCAGGAGTTATATAGTGGCACTACTGTCTCCAATAGAAATAAATAACTTGAAATGTTCATATTGTCTTCCCTCGTGCCTCAAAATTCAATTTGTATCAAGCAGAACTCACATTTTATTGAAATTCAGTTTCATAAATACCTCCGTAATTCAAATACCTGTTCATAAAAACATTGGAATATGTAGTTTGTCAGTAGTTATATAGTGGCACTACAATCTCCCTTGAAAATTACTAACTTAGAGTGTTCATATTTTCTTCCCTCATGCTTCAAAGTTTAATTTGTATCGAACAGAGCTCACATCTTATTGAAATTGGGTTTTATAGAAACCTCTGTAATCCAATTACCTATTCATATAAATATTGGAATATATATTTTTTTGGGAGTTTAATAATGGCACAACTACCCCCAATAAAAAAAACTGAACTTGGAATGTTTACATTTTCATCCCTCATGCCCCAAAGTATAATCTGTATGAAAATGGACACACATTTTACTGAAATTAGGTTTCATAAAAACTTCCCCAACTCAATACTCTCCTCATATAAATATTGGAATCTGTATTTTTTCAGGAGTTATATAGTGGCACTGCTACCTCCAATAAAAAAAGAACTTGGAATGTTCATACTTTCCTCCCTCGTGCCTCAAAGTTTTACTTATATCAAAAAGAACTCACATTTTACTGAAATTAAGTTTCATAAAGACCTCCATAAATTAATACCCTTCTGATATAAATATTGGAATGTGTATTTTTTCAGAAGTTATATAGTGGCACCACTGCTTCCATTGAAAATTACTAACTTAGAATGTTCATATTGTCATCCCTCATGCCTCAAAATTTAATTTATATCCAGAAGGACTCACATCTTACTGAAATTCAGTTTTATGAAAACCTGCATAATTCAATACCCTCTTGATATAAATATTGGAGTATGTATTTTTTCAGGAGTTATATAGTGGCACTACTGCCTCCATTTAAAATTTCTAACTTAGAATGTTCATATTTTTCTCCCTCTTGCCTCAAAGTTTAATTTGTAACAAGAAGAACTCACATCATATTGAAATTAAGTTTCATAAAAACCTCCATAATTCAATTACTTGTTCATATAATTATTGAAATATGTATTTTCCCTGGAGTTAAATAGTGGCACTACAATAAGAATTGCTAACTTGGAATGTTCATATTTTCTTCCCTCTTGCCTCAAAGTTGGATTTGTGTCAAACAGAACTTACATCTTATTGATATTAGGTTTGATAAAAACCTCCATAATTCAATTACTTGGTGATATAAATATTGTAATATGTATTTTTTCAAGAGTTATATAGTGGCACTACTACCCTCAATACAAATAACGAACTTATTGGAATGCTCATATTTTCCACCCTCGTGCCTTAAATTTTAATTTGTATCAAAAAGGACTCACATTTTACTGAATTTAAGTTCCATAAAATTCTCCATAACTCAATTAGCTGTTCATTCAAATATTGGAATATGTATTTTTCGAGGAGTTATATATTGGCACTACTGCTTCTATTAAAAATTACTATTTTAGAATGTTTATATTTTCTTCCCTCTTGCCTGAAAGTTCAATTTATATCGAAAAAGGCGGACATTTTATTGAAATTAAGTTTCATAAAATTTTCCACAATCCAATCACTTGTTCATAAAAATATTGGAGCATAAACTTTTTCAGAAGTAATATAGTGGCACTACTACCCCCAATCAAAATATCAAACTTGAAATGCTCATATTTTCTTCCCCCACAAAGTTTGACATATCAAAAAGGACGCATATTTTACTGAAATTAGTTTTCATATAAACTTCCATAATTCAATTATTTGGCCATATAAATCTTCAAATATGTATTTTTTCGGAAGTTATATAGTGGCACTACTGCTTCCATCAAAAATTACTAACTTAGAATGTTCGTATTTTCGACTCTCGTGCCCCAAAAATTCGATTTGTGTCAGAAAGAACTCACATCAAATTAAGTTTCATGAAAACCTCCATGCTTCAATTATCTGTTCATATAAATATTTGAATATGTATTTTTCCAGGAGTTATATAGTGGCACTATTACCTCCAATAAAAAACCGAACTTGGAATGTCTATATTTCCGTACCTTGTGCCCCAAAGTTCAATTTATATCAAAAATGACGTACATTATATTGAAAAAATGTTGCATAAAAGCCTCCCTAATTCAAAATTCATTCCATATAAATATTTGAGAATGTATTTTTTCAGGAGTTATATAGTGGCACTACTACTTCCAATGGAAAAAACAAACTTGAAATGCTCATTTTTCCGTGTCTCGTGCCTCAAATTTTAATTTATATTGAAAAGGACGCACATTTCACTGAAATTATGTTTCATAACAACCTCCATAATTCAGTTACTTGTTCATATAAATATTGGAATATGTATTTTCCGAGGAGTTATATAGTGGCACTACTGCCCCCATCAAAAATTATTAACTTAGAATGCTCATATTTTCTTCCCTCATGCATCAAAGTTTAATTTGTATTAAGCATAAAACGAACATAATTCAATATTCAGACAGCTATAAGATCAATATTTGACAATGTTTAGTACAAAAATCGTGACGTAGCCAAGAAAAACTGTGCTAATAGTCATAGGTGATAATTTTTCAGTGGCCCCGGTACTCAGCCCACCTAATTTGTGATTTATTTCCGATTAAATCCATTAATAGTTTTTGATCGCCCAACAATACATTTTTCAGAATTTTAATAATTTTAAATCTTATTAATATTTATTTATTCAATATGAACACGTTCCAAATATTAGTTCTGCTCTAGAGTTGATAGTTGGCTCAAAAAATGATCAAACTGTTTTAAAAATCATACCCAAGTAGCCTACAGTAGCTGTCCTCAAAACGCAACCAACTTGACGGTCAAGTACTGCAGGTGCTTAACAATTTGACTTTCAGGAGTATAAATCATATTTCAGGCGCTAAAATTTGTTACAAAAGTACTATCTGTGATTTCAGATTCTTTAATTACTTTCTGCTTGTGGGTTTCGAATACAAACCTCAGAAGTAGAGCATCGCGTGACCCCACGTTATCTACACCATGTAATTCCATTTCAAAGATAAGACAGCCCGACGCCTCTTCTTCCTCAGCTAAATTAACAATGAAAAATTTAGTACAATTCATCCCCGAATGACTCACTCGTAAAAACAAAAATGGTGGACTGTAAAAACTTGTACAAATGCTCTCTCAATACATTCAACGTTTAAATTCGCATTTGTATGTAAATTAGAATGTTTCGATAGAAATAATAACTGCTTTTGAGAATTCCGCCTCATTTCCATTTAGATTCTTAAGTTTGTTACAAGTTAAGCGGATCGTGAAATTGTGAAATCGCTCAAAAGATGGAAGCAGGTGAGAGAAATTTATAATCTCTTTCAGAACAAGAATTAATCATTTATTATTATTATTTTTAGATTTACAATTGTTTATTATTCAATTTTTGAAATTTAAAGGAAAAGTTTTCAAGTTTGATTCTTTTTCATTCAGTTTGCTATCTCTTTACCACGTTGCAATTCTATTCTAGCTGCAGGCGTGCCAACCTAAGAATAACGCTACATAAATCACAATTTAATCAATGTAACCACCACAAACACCACCTCGTACTTTGTTGATGTTCGATTATTCTTACACTGAACTAAAGTTTGTAGTATTGGTGTGTCTATGAAGATTTTCAAAAAAAATATTGCTAATTTTTTATTCAGGGGGTGTAAAGTCATGAGGACAATTAATTGCGTATCTATTTTGCACCCGTTTAGCTGAAGCTCCTGTAAAGACAGCAGGATTGAGGGGGAGATAAAAGGCAGTTGGATCATTGAAGACCTCTGCACCCAAATAATTAGGGGAGGTTTTTTACTGGGGGTGAATTTTCAATTTTCACTTCACGTTTTCATGAAACCTAATTTCAATAATATAAAATAATCTTTTTCTGCTATTTGTAACTGCTTTTATCAACTAAAATTAGTAACCAGAGTGAAAGAACACCCTATGTATCTGAACATAGCAAAAAAAAAATTATTATAATTTTTTTTAACCATTTTCCAGCCCGTTTTATAATAAGCACAAAATGTCTGCACCAAATTATTTTCTAATGACGTTTCTAGGATTACCGCTTAAAACTGTATATTTGCCGTTTATTTTATGAGCTAAAATTACTTGCAAGAGATCTGTATGTAATTTTTATGAATTTACAATTTTTTTTTCAATCATTTTACAGCCTGTTTCCTAATTAACACAAAATTTCCGCACCATATTCTTTTCTAATGACGTTTACTGCATTACCGGTTGAAATTATGTATTTACCGGTTGTTTTATGTACTTAAGTTACTTGCATAAGTTTTTTTTGACCAATTTCCAGCCCGTTTTTTTTTCCTCGAAATACTTACAAGAGCTAAGGGAACATCCTGTAGATATTCACATAAGGAGAACAAGTCCACCACCATTTTTTTTTACCAATTTCCAGTCCGTTTTCCAATTTGCTAAAAACTTCTGACTTCTAATGACGTAAACCATTTTACCGGTTGAAATAATGTGTCTACCGGCTGCTTTATGGACCAAAGTTACTTGAAAGAGCTGAAGGAACATCCTGTACATAATTGTAATAGATCCACCACATGTTTTTTCACCAATTTCCAGCCCATTTTCTAATTTACTTGAAATTTCTAACTTCTAGTGACATAAACCGGATTATCGGTTGAAATTATATATTTACCGGTTGTTTTATGCACCAATGTTTTTCGCAAGAGCTAGAAAAACATCCTGTTGATCTTAACATAAGAATAACAAGTTTACCACAATTTTTTCTTCGGCAATTTTTGGCCTGTTTCTTGTTTTTTCGGAATTTTTGCTTCCTAATGACTTATACCAAATTACCGGTTAAAATTATGTGTTTACCGGTTGTTTCTTAAACCAAATCTACTTGCAAGAGCTAAAGGGACATCCTGTAGATCTTTTTTATCAGGATAACGAGTTCACTACATTTTTTTATCCAATTTCCAGTCCGTTTTCGACTTTTAATGACGTAAGCCAAATTACCGGTTGAAATTATGTATTTATCGGTCGTTTTATGTACCAAAATACTTACATAAGTTGGAGAAACATCCTTTTAATCTTCACATAAAGGTAACAAGCTCACCACAATTTTTTTTGGCCAATTTCCATTCCGTTTTTCGTTTTTCTTGAAATTTCAGCTTTCTAATGACGTTCATCAGATCACAGGTTGAAATTAAATATTTACCGGTTGTTTTATCGATTGAAGCTACTAGTAGGAGCAGAAAGAACATCTTCTAAATCTTTGCATGAGGGTATCGGGTTCACAACAATATTTTTTTACTAATTTCTACTTGAGATTTCTAATGACGCGAATCAGATTACCGGTTGAAATTATGTATTTATCGGTTGTTTCATGTACCAAAATTACTTGCATGAGCTGGAGGAACATCCTATAGATCTTTACATAAGGATAAGGAATTCACCACAATTTTTTTCACCAATTTTCAGCCCGTTTTTTATTTTATCGAAATTTGTGATTTCTAATGTCATAAACCAGATTACCGGTTGAAGTTATGTATTTACTGGTTGTTATATGTACAAATGTTGCTCGCAGGAGCTGAAGCAACATCCTGTAGATCTGTACACAAAGATAACGAGTTCAACACAATTTTTTTGATCAATTTCCAGTCCGTCTTACCGTTTGTTTGAAATTTCTGACTTCTAATGACGTAAACCAGATAACCGATTGAAATTATGTACTTATCGGTTGTTTTATGTACTAAAACTAGTCACAAAAGCTGAAAAAACAATCTATATATGTGTACATAATACTAATTGATTCACCACTTTTTTTTTAATCAATTTTCAACCCGCTTTTTGATGAGCATAAAATTTCTGCACCAGATTCCTTTCTAAGGACGTTTACAACATCACCGGGTGAAATTATGTATTTACCGGTTGTTTTACGAATCAAAATTTCTTGCAAGAGCTAAAAAAACATCTTGTAGATCTGTTCACAAGGATAACGAGTTCACTACATTTTTTTAACCAATTTCCAGCCCGTTTTTCCCCTCAAATTTCTTCTTTCTAATGACGTATAGCAGATTAACGGTTGAAATTATGTATTTTCCGGTTGTTTTATGTACCAAAGTTAATTGCATAAGTCGGAGGAATATCCTGTTGATCTTCACATGAAAGTAACAGGCTCACCCCAATTTTTTTCGACCAATTTATGGCCCGTTTTTAATTATCTCGGCATTTCTGCTTCCTGATGACGTAAACTATATCACCGGTCGAAATTATTTATTTACCGGTTGTTTTATGTACCAATGTTGCTCGCAGGAGCTGAAGGAACATTCTGTAGATCTTTACATAAGGATAACGAGTTCACCACAATTTTTTCAGCCAATTTCCAGTCCGTTTTTTAATTTGCTTGAAACTTCTGTCTTCTAATGACGTGCACCGGATTATCGGTTGAGATTATGTTTTTACCGGTAGTTATAGGTACCAAAGTTACTTGCATGAGTTAAAGAAACATCCTGTAGATCTGTACATAAGGATAATGAGTTCACCACAATTTTTTTTATCCAATTTCCAGCTCGTTCCTTATTTTCTCGGAACTTCTGCTTTTTAATGACGTTTATCAAATTACCGGTTGTAATTATGTATTTACCGATTGTTTTATGAACCAAAGTTACTAACAAGGGCTAAAAGAACATCTTATGGATCTTCAAATGATTGTAATGAATTTTTTTGAACAAATTACAGCCCATTTCCTAAGTACAACAAATTTTCTGCTCCAAATTCTTTTTTAAGGACGTTTACAATATTTGAAATTATGTATTTACCGGTTGTTTTATAAACCAAAGTTACTTGCAAGAGCCAAAAGAACATCCTGTAGATCTCTACATAAGAACAATGATTTCACCACAATTTTTTTTTGCCAATTTCCAGTCCGTTTTTTTATTTGTTTGAAATTTCTGACTTCTAATGACGTAAACCGGATTATCGATTGAAATGATGTATTTACCGGTTGTTTAATGTACTAAAGTAACTCGCATAAGTTAGATAAACATCCTGTATATCTTTACATTAGGATAAAGAGTTCACCACAATTTTTTTCATCAATTTCCAGCCCGTTTTTTTTTTCTCGAAATTTCTGATTTCTAATGATGTGAACCAGATTATCGGTTGAAATTATGTATTTTCCAGTTGTTTTATAGGTCAAAGTTACTTGCAAGAGCCAAAAGAACATCCTATAAATCTTTACAAAAGGATAACGAGTTCACCACAATTTTTTTTCAACCAATTTTCAGCCCGTTTCTTTTTTTCTCGATACTTGAGATTTTTAATGACGTATACCAGATTACCGGTTGAAATAATGTATTTATCGATTGTTTCATGAACCAAAGATACTTGCTGCTGCTAAAAGAACATCCAGCAGATCTGTACATAAGGATAACGAGGCCACCACAATTTTTTTGGCCAATTTCGAGTCCGTTTTTTTATTTGTTTGAAATTTCTGACTTCTAATGATGTAAACCGGATTATCGGTTGAAATTTTATATTTACCGGTTGTTTTATGTATCAAACTTACTTGCAAAAGCTGAGAGAACATCATGTGAATATGTACAGAAGGATAATGAATTCACCACAATTTTTTCAGCAATTTTCAGCCCGTTTTTTAATTTGCTTGAAATTTCTGACTTCTAAGGACGTAAACCAGATTACCGGTTGAAATTGTATATTTACCGGTTGTTTTATCGATTAAAGCTACTAGTAGAAACTAAAGGAACATTCTATAGATCTTCACATTATGGTAACGAGTTCATCATAATTTTTCTTAAGCCAATTTCCAGCCCGTCTTTGATTTTCTCTAATCTTCTGATTTCTAATCACGTTAACTAGATTACCGGTTGAAATTAGATATTTACTGATTGTTTTATGTACCAAAGTTAGTCACAAGAGTTGAAGAAACATCCTGTAAATCTATACATAAGGGTAATGAGCAAACCAAATTTTTTTTGACCAATTTCTGGCCCGCTTTTTAATTTTCTCGGAATTTCTGTTTTCTAATGACGTTTACCAAATTACCGGTTGAAATTATGTATTTACCGGTTGTTGTATGAACCAAAAATACTTGCAAGGGCTGAAAGAACATCCTGTAGATCTGCACATAAGGGTAACGAGTTCCTCACAATTTTTTTCATCAATTTCTAGACCGTTTTTCAATTTGCTTGAAACTTCTGACTTCTAATGACGTGAACCGGATTATCGGGTGAAATTATGTATTTTTCGGTTGTTTTATGTACCAAAATTACTTGCATAAGCTGAAGGAACATTCTGTTGATTTTTACAAAAGGGTAACGAGCTCCTCACAAATTTTTTCAACCAATTTTCAGCCCGTTTTTTATTTTCTCGAAATTTCTGCTTTCTAATGACGTAAACCGGATTATCGGTTGAAATTATGTATTTACCGGTTGTTTTATGTACCAAAATTACTTGCATAAGTTGGATGAATATACCCTGTAGATCTTTACATGAGGATAACGAGTTCACCACATTTTTTTCAGCCAATTTCCAGCCCGTTTTTTATTTTCTCAAAACTTCTGATTCCTAATGACGTAAACGAGTTTACCGGTTGAAATTATGTATTTACCGGTTGTTTTATGTACCAAAATTACTTGCAAGAGCTAAAAGAACATCCTGTAGATTTTTACATGAAGGTAACGAGCTTACCACAATTTTTTTTGACCAATTTCCGATCCGTTTCTTATTCTCTTGTTATTTTTCATTTCTAATGACGTAAACCAGATTACCGGTTGAAATTTTAAACTTACCGGTTGGTATATTTGAAAGAAACATTGTTATTTAGTAGTTCACCAATAAACTGGTATTTTAAACCCTGTATAATAAAGGGTAGCTTGTTTTTCAAGCCCCCATTTCCATTTCATAATAACAGACTTAATAATAGAACTTGGATTGTTAATAGGTTCATGTTTAATTTTTTCCTGGCTGTTATAAGCAACAAATTGATATTATCTATACATTATTATTCAGACAAACAACCCCTCTGTCAAAAATAGTTGTCAAAACGAATCAGATGGCGTCGTTAATTGGCGCCTCCACCAAATCGTCAAATCCCTTTTCTTTTAAAAGCATTTTTGGTGTTCCAATGACACAAAAGTTATTTAAGGGATACATTCACCCCCTCCAGTTTGCTGACGATGCTGCCACCTGGTGGATGAAGCGCGAAATTGCATGGAGACGCCATCAACGTGAATATTTTAAACCGTTATGGTCCACGATATTCTCGATAAGAAAAATGACTCTTACGTTTAGAACAATAAGGAAGAGAGTTGTGAAAGCACAGTGGCGTACTGTCATTTTATTTTTGGAATATAAACTTCAATTTCACAGGTCATTGAAACACATATTATTTAAAACAAAGTTTGTTGAATATTCAATCCTTGTCCTTTATTAGTGCGTCAAAATTAGGATGCGTCTCACGTTTACGCTAATTAAGATTTGCTGGTAATAAATTTAATGCGCTTGTTACATCTTCATAATGCAAAATCACGCGCTGTCGCCTCTTTCTCTCAAGAGATGGCGTTTGAAGCGCGTAGGGGGGAAATTATGTTCATTTGTCTACGTTGCCTGAATAATCAACTGTTTCTTGAAGGATACTGACTTTATGTTACTTTTACACTCGTAGTAAGTTTTTTCTCTTCCGGTCGATGCGTTCAAGTTTTCCGGGCAAGATCGAGTGTTTTTTCCGGCCACCGGAGTCTCGTTTAAAGTCTCAGGTGGTCAAAAATCGCACGCTGCACACGCGCTGTTTAATGTGACGCAGGGACGAAATCAGGGGAATTATACGAGAGAGGAGACTGAATTTGCATATCTTGATCCTGTGACGTCGAGGGAACTTTAAATGGAGTTTGTTTTTGATGTGAGTTTTATCAGAAACTTTAAAAAGAAGATGGGTGATGTATTTATGGGAGTTTTTAGTTGTATACAATATAAAATATACTAGTTAGGCATTTATAAATCAATACATGAGTTGAATAATATTTGCAATATGTATAATAATATAAATTATGTTAATTTACATCAAACAAATGAAAGTATACCCGGAATGCAATTATTTGATCAAAATTTGCATTGTGTATGTTTAATTCATACGTACATTATTTATTTGTTCGTAATTCGATGGATACATCCATCAAACCTCACAAAGAGACATAAACACAAATAAACATTGATGTTCTAACACTAGTGTGAGAATGTAAATAATATGTTTCAATTCAACAGTAATTGAATTTGAAATAATTATAAAAGTGATTAGCAAAAAAAAATAATTAAAGTTCCTCGCGTGAAGATGCCCTCCATCATTAAAAGGGTCCTTTCCGGAGACAGGCTCCGGGTTCGCCTCCGGGCTAATAAATCCCAACGCACGCAACCTCTAGAGTAAGCAGTAAATTCTTAAGAAGAAATTATTAATGGCAAAAATCTCTGTTATTTATTTCCTCATTAATTTGGCTCGCGATTATGAAATATTGATCTCATTGGCTGTGAACTATGATCTATTCACCTCCAGCTTAAAAATATGAAGTTTACTTACAGTCAGGTGCATTATAAGTATGTTATCTTTTGTTTATTTATTTATTTCAACCATTTCTTGTTGAGATAGAGGCAGGAAACAGACACAAACTGAAGGGTACAACCTCGGCCTCGTGCATATTTAAGTGTTTGTCTTTGATTTGCAAATACAACGAATGTGCATTAAAAGTTTCCACCCATCCACAGAAACACTTGAATAACACATGATAAATACAGTAGTCTTGCAATCAATTGAAGCCAACATATTTTAATAAATTTCCAGTTTCAGATTTGTATTTTGTAAACCAATCTTCATATTTAAATTTTGAGAAATTTTTTGGATAAGGCGTTGTCTGACGCAACTTTTTCTCATAATAACAAATTTCGTAGCTCCAATGGTTTTCGAGATATCAAGGGCGGAACAAATGCCATTATGCAAATTTCAGTTTTGAGTTTTTATCTTGAAAACCAAGCTTCAAATTTGAAATTAGTACAAATTATTTATAAGGTATTGCCTAACGCAACTTTTTTTTATCTAAAATAAATCTTGTAATTCTTGTAGTTCTCGAGATATCAAGGGCGGAGCAAATTGAAGTCACCGTTATCCTGTTTACGAATTGTATCTTGTAAACTGTGCTTCAGTTTCAAAATTTGTAAAAATTGTTTAATTAGGTGTTGCTTAGCGCAACTTTTTTCTCATTCAACAAATTTTGTAACTCTTATAGTTCTTGAGATATCAAGGGCGGAGCAAATTAAAATTATTGTTTTCAGTTTTAAATTTTTCTCTTGTAAACTGTGCTTCAGTTTAAAAATTTGTGAAGAGTTATGAATTGAGTATTGTCTAAGGCAACTTTTTTATATTCAACAAATCTTGTAACTCTTATAGTTCTCGAGATATCAAGAACGGAGCAAAATATAAATTGAAAATATCGATTTCCAGCTTTGAATTTGTATCTTGTGAACCGAGCTTCAAATTTGAAATTTGTTCAAATTATTCAATTAGGTATTGCCTAACGGAACTTTTTTTATTTACAATAAAGTTTGTAACTCTTGTAGTTCTCGAGATATCATGGGCGGAGCAAACTGAAAAATAGACTATCGTGCTCCTGTTTCTAATTTGTATGTTGTAAACTGGACTTCAGATTTGAAATTTATTAAAATATTTGAAGTGGGCATTGTGTAATGCAACTTTTTTTCCCATTATTAAATCTTGTAACTCTAAAAGTTTTCAAGATATCAAAGGCAAAACAAAGGCAAGTTGGAAACATTAATTTTCAGTTTTGCATTTGTATCTTGTGAATCAAGCTTCAAATTTGAATTTTATACAAATTATTGATTCAAGTGTTGCCTAACGCAACATTTTTCTCATAATAAATCTTGTAGCCTTTGTAGTTTTTGAGATATCAAGGCCGGAGCAAACTGAAATTATCGTTCTCCTGTTTTATATTTTTATCTTGTAAATTGAACTTCTGATTTTGAATTTGAGAAGAGTTATGAGTTGAGCTTTACTTAACGCAACTTTTTTTGTGCTAAAAATATTTTGTAACTCTTGTAGCTCTCGAGATATCAAGGATCGAGCAAATTGAAATTACCGTTCTCCTGTTTTTGAATTGTATCTTGTAAACTGTGCTTCAGTTTCAAAATTTGTGAAAAATTATGAATCAAGCGCTGTCTAACTCAACTTTTTTTATTCAAAAAAAATCTTGTAACTTTTATACTTCTAGAGATATCAAAGTCTGAACAAAATACAAACCGAAGATATTGATTTCCAATTTTGAATCTTTATCTTGTAAACCTAGCTTCGAATTTGAAATTTGTATGAATTGTTAAATTAGATGTTGCCTAATGCATCTTTTTTTATATTGAACAAAACTTGTAACTCTTGTAGTTCTTGAGATATCAAGAGCGGAGCAATCTAAATTATAGTTCTTCTGTTTCAAATTTGTATCTTGTAAACCAGGCTCCAAATTTAAAATCCATGAACTGTTATGAATTGAACGTTATCCAGTGCAACTTTTGCATTTCTTGATGAATCTTGCAGCTCTCACAGTTCTGGAGATGTCAAGGGCGGAGCACAATATAAATTGAAAATATTAGTTTTCAGTTCTGAATTTGTATCTTGTGAACCGAGCTTCACGTTCAAATTTTGTAAAGTTTATTGAATGAAGCGTTGTGTAACGTAACTTTTTTTATTCGTGATAAATTTTATAACTCTTGTAGTTTCCGAGATATCAAAGGCGGAGTAAATCAAAATTAAAATTATCGTTGTCCGGTTTCAAACGTGTATCTTGTAAACTGGGTTTTAAATTTAGAACTTGTGAACGATTATGAATTAAGCGTTGTCCAGTGCAACATTTTTATCTGTTTACAAATCTTGTAGCTCTTACAGTTCTCGAGATATCAAAGGCGGAGCACAATACAAATTGAAAATATTTATATCCAGTTTTGAATTTGCATCTTGTAAACCGAGCTTTACATTCAAATTTTGTAAATTTTATTGAATTAAGCGTTCTGTAACGTAACTTTTCATGGGTGTTATAAATTTTGTAACTCTTATAATTTTCGAGATATCAAAAGCGGAATGAATCAAAATTAAAATTATTGTTTTCCGGTTCCAAATTTGTATCTTGTAAACTGGAATTCAAATTCAAAATTTGTGAAGGGTTATGAATTAAGCGTTGTCCAGTGCAACTTTTTTATCGCTTGATGAATTTTGTAGCTCTCACAGTTTTCGAGATATCAAAGGCGGTAACAACACAAATTGTAAATATTGATATCCAGTTTTGAATTTGTATCTTGTAAACCGAGCTTCACATTCAAATTTTGTAAAGTTTATTGATTCAAGTGTTGTCTAACGCAACTTTTTTTATTCAAGATAAATTTTGTAGCTCTTCTAGTTCTCGAGATTGCCTGGGTAGAGTAAATTCTAATTGACAGTATTGTTCTTCGGTTTCAAGTTTGTATCTTGTAAACTGTGATTCAGATTCAAATTTTGTAAAGGTTTTTGCTATAAGCGTTGTCTAACGCAACTTTTTCTTATTCACAATAAATATTGTAGCTCTCATTGTTTTAGAGATATCAGGAGCGGAGCAAATGCAAATTGAAATCATTTATTACCAGTGTTAAATTTATATCTTGTAAATTGAGCTTCAAATTCAAAATTTGTGAACGGTTATGAGTCAAACGTAACGTAACGTTTTTATCATTCAATAAATCTTGTAACTCTAATAGTTCTGGAGATATCAAGGACGGAACAAATTAAAATTGAAATAATTAGTCTCTGATTTCAAATTTGTATCTTGTTTAATTCAAAAATTTGTTGGAAGTTATGAATTAAAGGCTATCTAACAACACTTTTTTCTCTTTTGGTTAATCTTGTAGCTCTCACAGTTCTCGAGATATCGAATGCAAATTGAAATTGGAATCATCGATTTTCAGTTTAGGATTTGTATAATGTAAACCTAGCTTCAAATTCAAAACTAATTACGATGTTGTATTAAGCGTTGTATGAGACAACTTTTTTATTATTTTACAAATCTTGTAGCTCCTACAGTTTTCGAGATATCAAGGATGGAGTAAAATACAAATTTAAATCATTGATTTTTAGTTTAAGATTTGTATCAAGTAAACTGGGCTCCAAATTTTAAATTTGAGTACGGAAATGAATTAAGCGTAGTATAACGCAACTTTTTTATATGTCAACGAATTTTGTATCTCCTACAGTTGTGGAGATATCAAGGGTGGAGTAGAATACAGATTAAAAGCATTGATTTCCAGTTTTGGGTTTGTATCTTGTAAACTGAGCTTCAGATTTAAAATCTGTTAAAAGTTATGAATAAAGCGTTACTTGACGCAACTTTTTTGTTCATCATTTAATTTTGTAGCTCTTTTAGTTTTCGAGATATTAGGGGTGGAGCAAATACAAATTCAAATTTATATCTTTTGAACGGAGCTTCAGATTGAAATTTTGGAAAATTTATTGGATAAAGCCTTGCATTACGCATTTTTTTCTGTTGAAACCAATCGCCCAATTGTTTTAGTTTTCGAGGTATTTGTCTATTAATTTATGATCAAAGGGTAAAAAAAACACTAGTGAATTGTAAATATTGTTTATGATTCACATTAAGCAGAGGGCAACCGACAAATTAACATGTACTGATGAGATTTACATAAAGTGTGGATAGTCAGTAGCGGCACTTGTGTCTGGAAAAAGGTATATATTTTTTGGGTAAATAACGTTTCCTTTAAATAAACCATCAAACACAGCCTCCCCCAACTGCGGTGTGTGTACCCCTGCAGCAATTCCGTATTAGAGACACTTGTATCGAAGTAGCCTGCGGATAAACAGTAGAACATCTAGCCTACCGAGATGAAATGACAACATCGTTCAATTCTTATTTACATTTGTTGTTTGTACAGTTACCCAGAAAAGACCAATGCAAACAATTGCAACCGCTAAGCAGACAACTGAAGTCTGTATTTTGATTCGCAATTATTATTCCTTAAAGGAGTTTTTCCAGTTTTGAGCAAATAAGAAGTTCATTTACTTTCCGGAGCAAAACTTTAAACTGTAATTTACCGGAGGAAGTAACTTTACCCTTGTAAATAAAGTAAAAACATTGCGCCACCCTTTTTTTACGAATTGATGGATGCAACATCGAAAGATTACGAAACAAATGAAATGTACGCTTCCTCAAGTTTTATTTGTATGAATAAAGTTGGACGGTAACAAAAGACTAATTAAATGATAATTGCCGGGGTATAATTGTGATTCTTTCATTAGAGATGAGACAGAAGGGGATGCAAAGCATTTGAGTTTAATTCCAAGTTCACAAATGGCGCTCCAGACGCGGGTGTCTCTGTTTGTAAATGGGAGAGTTTTTCGACGCTCCGCCGGAGCCCTCTTTACAGAAATCTTCATTCAGGGCGCTATACTCAATTAAGTACAAGAGTAGATAACTTTCTTCTACCTAATGAACCAATTAAATGTTATAGAACCCAAAATATACTGGTACACATTATAATGGCGCATAATTTATTATTACAAACACGGAAAAGCAAATTTTAATCCACTTTTCATCCCTTAATCAATACTCAGACATCCGGGCATCATTATTACTAAATTTAACATTCAAATGTTTCTTTTCAGTCTCCAGGTGCTATTTATAAACAGACAGAAGAGATGTGCGTGCTGCGATATCAAAAACACATTAATTTCAACGCTATTTGTGTTTCACAAGCACTGACAACCTGAAAGTAATTTTCAAGAGGAAAAACTACTACCAATTCCACGAAAAATGTTTTCTGAGATTATTTGTTGAAAATAACGGAAAGTAGATAATGATAATGTTAAGGGTAGTTGAATACGTATTATGTTTTTCATAAAAGTAAATTGATCCATCAACCCTCCTTTCAAATTTGCAACAACGAACGCTTTTCAAAATGTATGTCACCCGTTTCGATTTTTCCTCGAGTTTTCCATTATCCTTAATCCTAAATGCAAAAGCTCGAATATAAGACAGCATATAGAAAAAACGTCTATTGATTATTGGGTTACTGCTTCCAATAACAAAGCTCCTATAGGCTACAGAAAATTGTACATTATATTTTTTAGTGCGAAATTCAACAACCAGTAAAGAATTATGTTGTGTATCTCTTAAAATAAGAGAGATAACAACTCTTATCTGAAAAATCTAATGATCACTTTCACCCCATAGTAACCACACAAAGTTTCAATTGTTTCGTGCCTTTAGTTTAGTAATAAACTATCAAAGTGTTTCTTACTGTTGGGAGTTTCGATTACCATGCTAATAATTTATTAACTGTCATCGATTAACACTTGTTTTTTATTTGATAGTCAACTACATCCTTTCTTAATAATCATACAAAGTTTCAACTGTTTCGTGTTACCAGTTTAGTAATAAACTATCAAAGTATTTCGAACGAACTACTATACTGTGTTCTTAATGTTGAAGGTTTCGATTCCCTTACTTAATAACTGTCATCGATTGACATTTGTTTTCTATTTGGCAGTTACCTATATCCTTCTTGAATAACCATACAAAGTTTCAATTGTTTCGTGACACCAGTTTAGTAATGAACTATCAAAATATTTCGAACGAACTTCTTATTGTTGTGTGTTTCGATTTCTATATCAATAAATTAAGGACTGTCATCGATTATCATTTGTTTTCTATCTAACAGTCAACTATATCTTTTCTCAATAATCATACAAAGTTTCAATTGTTTCGTGCTTCCAGTTTAGTAATAAACTATCAAAGTATTCCGAACGAACCACTATGCTGTTTTCTTATTGTTAGATGCTTCGATTTTCATATCAATAAATAATTAACTGGCATTGATCAACATTTGTTTTTTCATTGAAAAGTCAACTATATCCTTGCTCAATAATCATACAAAGTTTCAATTGTTTCGTACTACCAGTTTAGTAATAAACTATCAAAGTATTTCGAACGAACTACTATGCTTTTTCTTACTGTTGGAAGTTTTGATTCCCGTACCAATAATTTAATAACTGTTATCGATTAGCATTTGTTTTTTATTTGATAGTCAACTATATCCTTCCTCAATAATTATACAAAGTTTCAATTTTTTTGAACCACTGGTTTAGTAATGAACTATTAAAGTGTTTTGAGAGATTCACTATGCTTTTTGAGACATTTAATTCATATATTAATAATCATTCATTTGCTTTTGTTTTTTATTTGACACTTACATATATCCTCCTTTAATATCCCTACAAATTTTCAATTGTTTTGGGCTACTGGCTTAGTAATGAACTATCAAAGTTTTTTGAAAGACTCATTATGTTATTCGAGATACTCAATACACAATCAATAATTTTTCAACTGTCATTGATTAGCTTTGACGGTTACCTTTACCCTTCCTCAATAATCATACAAAATTTTAATTGAATCGTACTACCAGTTTAGTAATAAACTAACAATATATTTCTATGCTGTTTTCTTTTTAGTTGGGAGCTTTGATTCCCGTACCTATAATTTAATAACTGTCATCGATTAGCATTTGTTTTTTTATCTACCAGTCAACTACATCCTTCCTCAATAATCATACAAAGTTTCAATTGTTTCGAGCTTCTGGTTTAGTAATAAACTATCAAATTATCTTGAGAAATCCAATGTGTCTTCTTCCTACTGTTGGGAAGTCAATAATTCTTGAATGTCAAGGACAATAACCTAATTTTCTTCCTCAAAAACCACACAAAGTTTCAATTGTTTCGTGCTTCCAGTTTAGTAATAAACTATCAAAGTATTTTGAACGAACCACTATGCTGTTTTCTAATTGTTGGCAGTTTAGAATGCCGTACCAATAATTTAATAACTGCCAGCGATTTTTTTTTTTTCAGTCAACTCTATCCTTATCTAGTAATTATACAAAGTTTTGATTGTTTCTTGCTATTAATTTAGTAGTAAACTATCAAATATTTTGAACGATTCACTATGCAGTTTCCTTACTATTGGGAGTTTCGATTCCCATACCAAAAATTAATTAGCATTTGTTTTTTATTGGACAGATACCTATATCCTTCTTCAACATTCCTACAAAGTTTCAATTGTTTCGAACTACTAGATTTGTAATGAACTATCAAAGTATTTTGAAGAACACTGTATGCTATTTAAAATATTCAATACACATACAAATAATTTTTTAACTCTCATTTTTTTTATTCGACAGGTACTCATATCCTTCTTTAATAGCCACACAAAGTTTCAATTGTTTTGAGCTACTATTTTAGTAATAAACTGTCAAAATATTTTGAGAGACTCACTCAAGGTTTTTAATTTGCACGTCAGTTTTTCAAATGGTGCTGATCAGCATTTATTTTTTATTTATCCTTCCTCAATAACAATGAAAAGTTCCAATTGTTTCAAGCTACTGGTTTAGTAATAAACTATCAAAGTATTTTGAGACGCTCAGCGTGCTTGTTGAGATATTCAATACACATATTAATAATTTTAAACTCTCATTGACTAGCACATGTTTTTTATCTGAGAGTTACCTATATCTTTCTTGAATAATCATACAAAGTTTCAATTGTTTCAAACTTCTGGCTTAGTAATAAACTATCAAATTATCTTGAGAGACCCAATGTGTCTTTTTCCTACTGTTGGGAAGTTAATGATTTTTGGAATATCACTGACAGTAACCTAAATTATTCCTCAATAACCACACAAACTTCCAATTGTTTTGAGCCACTGGTTTAGTAATAAACTATCAAACTATTTTGGAACGCTCAGCGTACTTATTGAGATATTTAATACACATATTAATAATTATACAACTGTCGTTGACTAGCATTTGTTTTTTATTTAACAATTACTTATATCCTTTCTTAATAACCATAAAAAGTTTCAATTGTTTCAAGCTTCTGGTTTAGTAATAAACTATCAAATTATCTTGAGAGACCCCAATGTGTCTTTTTCCTACTGTTGGGAAGTTAATAATTTTTTGAATGTCAATGATAGTAACCTAAATTCTTCTTTAATAACCACACAAAGTTTCAATTGTTTCGAGCTACTAGTTTAGTAATGAACTATCAAAGTATTTTGAGAGACACACTCAAGATTTTTAGTTCGCATGCCAATTTTTCAACTGTTATCGATTAGCATTTGTTTTTTATTTGACGATTACCTAGATTCTTCTTCAACAACCATAAGAAGTTTCAATTGTTTCAAGCTTCTGATTTAGTAATAAACTATCAAATTATCTTGAGAGACCCAGTGTGCCTTTTTCTACTGTTGTGAAGTTAATAATTTTTCAACTGTCATTGATTAGCATTTGTTTTCCAGTTGACAGCTATCTATATCCTTCCTGAATAATAAATTTCTGGTTTAGTAATAAACTATCAAATTAGTTTGAGAGACCTGGTCTTTTTCCTACTGTTAGGAAGTCAAAATTTTTAGAATGTCAACGACTGGCATTTGTTTTTTATAGTTATCTATATTTTTCTTCAATGATCATACCAAGTTTCAATTATATTGAACTACTGGTTTAGAAGTGAACTATCGAAGTATGCATTATTGAGATTTAAATTGGCATATTAATAATTGTTGAACTGTCATTGATAGGCATTTGTTTTTCATTTAGCGCCTTTCTTAATAACCACACAAAGTTTCATTTGCCCCGAACCACTAGTTTAGTAATAAACTATCAAAGTATTTTGAGAGACTTAGTGTGCTGTTTGAGATATTCAATATTTTGTGAACTGTCATTGATCAGCATTTGTTTTTATTTGACAGTTACCTTTATACTTTCTTGATAATTGAAAAAAATTTCAATTGTTTTGAACTATTGGTTTAGTAATAAACTATCAAAATATTATAGGAAATTCAGTGTGCCTTTTTCCTACTGTTGTCTAAGATTGGCATTTGTTTTTTATTTTGCAGATACTTATATCTTTGCTCAATACTAACATAAAGTTTCAATTGTTTCGAGCGACTGGTTTAGTAATGAACTATCAAAGTATTTTGGGGGCCAAATTCGCTGCATTTTTACTATTGAGATTAAAGATTTGCGTGGAAATAACTCCTGAACTATCATCGACTGTCATTTGTTTTTTATTTTACAGTTACCTACGTCCTTACTCAGTAATCACACAAAGTTTAAATCATTTTGTGCCAGTGGCTTAATGGTAAATAATTAATATATTTTTTTAAAGGATAGATGTGGGATCATAAATGAAAATGCAACTTGGCAATAAATAACAAGTTGCAATGACAAAAGCCGGTGCTTGGTCCTCACAAACAATTGACTCATCCGTTATGCATAAACAAAACACTATCGTATCTTCAATCATGTACGAATCGCGGGGTTGTGCTCGCCGCACATTCATTCCAAGTTAACAGTGAGACTACAGCACACTAGATTTACCTTTTAACCGGAAATAGTACTAATTTCCTGTATGGAGTTAAATGCGATACCACGAAATGTGGCGATTATCCTGTTTGGAAAGAGGGGGGGGAAGTATATGGATTTAACAGTAAAGAAGAGTTGTTAGTATTTCAATACTTGATGGTCAATACTATCCTCCCCCCACCTCAAATCACTCAAACATAAACAAATTATTTCAGAGTCCATTTGTATTGCTTCGCAATGTGTTATGTCAATGCATATATGACTTTATTGATGCGTCTGTTTGTGGTATACACTATCCCACCACAGTGTGTGTCCATCTATGTTTGTACTCTTGCTAATTGAACTACAAAAGCGGCCAGCTAGATCAAAGCTAGCGAAATCATTGATATTGAATGAAGCCCTGACAGTAGGCAGTGGACTGGTCACTGCACACTGACTGAATTGTCATTACCAAATTGTGTGAGGGGCTATGTATAATTGATTATATTTTCCTATAAAATCTTTCATCCGGCCCTGAAAAGTACAGGAATGGAACAAATTTCACTATTGGAAGCATCCTTCCCTGTTTTATTTAATCACGTTTCCGTTCGTGAATGCCCAGCCTACTATTTATTAGGGGAAAGTCGAATTAAAAGCCTTGAAGCTCTGAGCTTTTCGCCGCTTTCTATTGTTTCCCCAAAACGTAAAAAAACACCACCTGCAAAATGATGCTGATAACACAACGGGGTTTAAGTTAGTGTTTTGATGGTTTAGGACCGCTGGTTGTTGATGTAGGGTGAAGAGTTTAACGTAAGCTGATTTGTTTGTAAGTAGCTTTGGGATATTTTGCAGGCAATTATTATGAGGGTGCTCTGTTTTCATTTGGCTGGAATTTAAACTCTACAAACTCTCAATGTTTTTTTTTCGTTTTTTTTAAATTTTTTTTTAATACATAACTCATTTTTTTTCTTTTTTCCAGGTAAGTAAATCTTCTTCATAGTCCTACTGTGGTCCTGTCAAAGGGAAAAAGGGTAGTAAGTCCAAAATTTATTATATCTTTTCACACATGAAAAAAATATATATATCAACATCCTATTTAACAGAATGTATTTTTGAGAAGTTTGCAATGTCGTCAAGTTCACGCACTTCCTTAATAACCCAACTGAACATAAGTGATACTACTTTGGAACAGTTTTCGGTCATTTTTAATCAAAACAAACAAATCTATGGACGTATCGATCTGAAAATTTGTTAGGCAACATCTGAAAGGTCATATTTTCCAAAGACCTAATTTTTTCTCATCTTTAAAGCCGCTTTTACAGTGCCAAAAGCACATCAAACTACCTAAAAACATTCATGCGGTGATGTTTCAGATTAATTATAAGCAAACGCGGTAACCATCCCACTGAAAGCTCCTATATTATCAAATGTACCTTTCAGATGTTTGCAATGTCGTCAAGCTCGCGCACTTTCTCCATCACCCAACGTAGCTCAAGTGGCAGTACTTTAAAGCAGTTTTCCGCCATTTTTAACCAAAACAAAAAAATTTATGGTCGTATAGACCTGAAAACTTGTTTGTCAACACCTGAAACGTACTTTTTTCCAAGAACCTGAATTTTTATATTGCTAAAGCCGCTTTTACTGTGCCAAAAGCATTTTAAAATGCCTGAAGACTGTCAGACAGTTACTTTTCAGATTGATTTTTAGCAAACGCGGTAACTATGTACGGGGCTGAAAGCTCCTATACAACCAAATTTACCTTTAAGATGTTTGCAATGTCGTCAAGCTCACGCACTTCCTTAATAACCCAACGTATAATAAGTGGCAGTACTTTCAAGCAGTTTTCAGCCATTTTTAACTGAAACAAAACAACTTATCGAAATATAGAGATCGTAAAATTTGTTAGGCAGCACCTGAAAGGTCATATTTTCCAAAATCCTGAGTGTTTTTACCGCTAAAGCCGTTTTTACAGTGCTAAAATCATATCAAAATGCCTGGGAACTTTCAGGCGGTTACTTTTAAGCAGTCTTCAGCCATTTTCAGCCGAAACAAAAAAACTTATCGAAATATAGATATGAAAATTTGTTAGGCAGCACCTTGAAGGTAATATTTTCAAAATTTAAATTCATTTCATTGCTAAAGCCGCTTTTATAGTGCCAAAAGCACATCAAAACCCCTAAAAATTTTCAGGCGGTCACTTTTTGAATTGATTATAAGCAAACGCGGTAGCTATCGTGCTGAAAACTCCTTGGTAACAAAATGTATCTTAAAGATGTTTTTGATGTCGTCAAGCTCACGCACTTCCTTTATAACCCAACATAATAAGAGTAGTAGTATTTTTGAACAGTTTTCAGCCATTTTTAATTGAAACAAAGAAACTTATGGACGTTCAGACCAGAAAATTTGTTGACCAACACCTGAAAAGTCTTTTTTTCCCAAAATTTGATTTTTTCTATTTTTAAAGCAGCTTTTACATTGCTGAAAATACATCAAACTGCCTAAAACATTCATGCACCTACATTTCAGATTAATTATTAGTAAACGCGGCAACCATCTCGTTGGAAGCTCCTATAACCAAATGTTCCTTTAAGATGTTTGCAATGTCGTTAAGCTCACGCACTTCCTTGATAATCCAACGTAGCACAAATAGCAGTACTTTTAAGTAGATTTCAGCCATTTTTAACCAAAATAAAAATTTTTTTAAGCCTATTGTCCTGAAAATTTGTTAAGCAACAACTTAAGGGTCCTATTTTGCAAAATTTGATTTTTTTTCAATGCTAAAGCTACTTTTACAATGCTAAAAGCACATCAAAATACCTGGAAACTTTCAGGCAGTTAAATTTCAGAATTGATTATTAGCAAATGAAGTAGCCATCACGCTGAAAGTTCCTATATATCTAATTATACTTTTAGGAAATTTGCAATGCCATCAAGCTCACGCACTTCCCTCATAACCCAACTTAGCATAAGTGACAGTACTTTTAAGTATTTTTCAGCCACTTTTAACCAGAATAATTTTTTTTTGTACGTACAGACCTGAAAATTTGTTGGGCAACACCTGAAAGGTCATATTTTTCAAATTTAGAATTTTTTCATTGGTGAAGCTGGCTTTACCATGCTAAAAGCACATCAAAATGCTTTAAAACATTCAGTCAGACAAATTTCAGGATTGATTATCAGCAAATGAAACAACCATGACGCTGAAAGCTCCTATATATCCAATTATATCTTTAAGAAATTTGCAATGTCATCAAGCTCACGCATTTCCCTTATAACCCAACTTAGCATAAGTGGCAGTACTTTCAAGCAGTTTTCAGCCATTTTTAACCGAAAAAAAAACTTATCGCAATGTAGATTTGAAAATTTGTTAAGCAACACTTTAAAGGTCATATTTTTCAAAATTTAATTCATTTCATTGCTAAAGCTACTTTTACAATGCTAAAAGTACATCAAAATGCCTGAAAACTTTCAGTGGGTCACTTTTCAGATTGTTTATTAGCAAATGTTTTAACTATCGTACTGAAAGCTCCCATAAAACCAAATTTAACTTTCAGATGTTTGCAATGTCGTCAAACTCACGCACTTCCTTGATAACCCAACGTAACTCAAGTGGCAATACTTTCAAGCAGTTTTCAGTCATTTTTAACCGAAACAAAACAACTTATCGAAATATGGATCTGAAAATTTGTTAGCCAACACCTGAAAGGTCATTTTTTCCAAAATCCTGAATTTTTTTTATTGCTAAAACCGTTTTTACTGTACCAAAATCATATCTAAATGCCTGGGAACTTTCAGGCGGTTATTTTTCAGTTGGACTACTAGCAAATGCTTTGAGTATCGTAGTGAAAGCTTCCATATAATCAAATTCAACTTTAAGATGTTTGAAATGTCGTCATGCTCACGCACTTCCTTGATAACCCAACGTAACTCAAGTGGCAATACTTTTAAGTAGTTTTCAGCCATTTTTAACCAGAATAAAAATTTTTTTGGGCATATAGTCCTGATAATTTGTTAGGCAACACCTTAAGGGTCATATTTTTCAAAATTTGAATTTTTTTCATTGCTTAAGCTGCTTTTACAATACCAAAAGCACATCAAAATGCCTGGAAACTTTCAGGCAGTCAAATTTCAGGATTGATTATTAGCGAATGAAGTAGTCATCATGCTGAAAGCTCCTATATATCTAATTATACCTTTAGAAAATTTGCAATGTCGTCAAGTTCACGCACTTCTTTGACAGCCCAACATAGCATAAGTGGCAGTACTTTGAAACAGTTTTCAGTCATTTTTAATCAAAACTAATGAACTTATGGACGTATAGACCTGAAAATTTGTTGGGTGACACCTGAAAGACCATATTTTCCAAAATCCTGATTTTTTTATCGCTAAAGCCGTTTTTACAATACCAAAAGCACATCAAACTACTTAACGCACTTCCCTTATAACCCAGCTTAGCATAAGAGGCAGTGCTTTTACGCAGTTTGCAGCCATTTTTAACGAAAACAAAGAAATTATTGGACCTATAAACCTGAAAAACTGTTAGTCAACACCTGAAAGGTCATATTTTCTGATATTTATTTTTTTTATTGCTAAAGCCGCTTTTACAATGCCAAAAGCGCATCAAAATGCCTGAAAACATTCATGCATCCACATTTCAGATTAATTTTAGGTTAACGCGGCAACCATCGCGCTGAAAGCTCCCATATAACCAAATTTATGTTTCAGACGTTTGTAATGTAGTCAAGCTCGCGCATTTCCTTTATAATCCAACGTAACGTAAGTAGCAATACTTTTCAGCAGTTTTCAGCCATTTTTAACCAGAATAAGAAAAATATGGACGTAAATATCTGAAATTTTGTTGGGCAGCACCTAAAAGGTAATATTTTTCAACAACCTAGCATTTTTTTTTATTGCTAATTCCGCTTTTACTCGAAAATGTCTGAAAACATTCATGCAGTTACGTTTCACATTGATTATGAGCAAACGCTGTAACCATCGCACTTAAAGCTCCTATATGACCAAATGTACCTTTAACATGTTTGCAATGTCGTCAAGCTCACGTACTTCCTTAATAATCAAACGTAGCACTGCTAATAGTATTTTCAAGCAGCTTTCAGCCATTTTTAATCAAAACAAAAAAACTAATAGACGTATAGACCTAAAAAAATCAGGTTACAACTAAAAGGTCACATTTTCAAAAAACCTGAAAGTTTTTGAACTGCTAAAGCCGCTTTTACAGTACCAAACTCGGCAAACCAAAAGTCTACTGCTGCGTCTTATATTTATCTAAGTATGACAATAAATGCTTATAAAAAATCAACCCTCAAACAAATTTTCATAAAAATCAATAGGGCCATACTCTAATAGTTGATTAATCGTAAAAAGCAAAAGTTTTCAGAATCGGTCGCACATTTTGAAGTAAAAACAAAGCATACAGCTTGCGATTTATATTTTTATATACAAGTGATACGAAAAATGCTTGTAAAAAATGAACCCTTGTACAAATTTGTATGAAATTTGATAGAGTTTTATTTTGATGATTGGTTTATTGAAAAAAATTTTTTTTTTGCAATTCGGTTAACAATTGTTATCTATAACGTGTCCACATACGAACATACATACAAATGGCAATGCAGGTCATTTTTCAAAAGTTTTAGGTCAAAATGAATGATCCAAAAAATTTAATATACATATTATTTATTAGAGGAAGGTTCCCTCTTACCAATAAGCTAATAAAAAAATTATGTTTCGTGCAAATATTCATTTTATATCGTCAGAACTGGAAACTAGCGCACTAGTCAATAATACAATACAAACCGCTCTATCAAATCGCATATTCATCGGGCTGAAAGCATCCCACATACTGTTGAATTAATTAATATCATATCGAAAGATGAAAGGCGTGAATTAGCTAATGAACAGAGAAAGAAAGGGATATTCACAGACAGAGATACCTTCATATTCACAAAAGAAGACAACTCATGCAGATATTATTTAAACATCATTTGAATATATTTGATGGAGAAGGATCGCCTTTATTATCCTGTAAAAGGTATCAGGACGTATATGAATATTATATTGTGAAGGATTTGCAGTCAATCTTTTTTATATTCCATTAGAAAGTATAATGAGATTGATGGATTTATAAAAAACGTTATTTTGGGGTATACAATTACGGAACCCTAATATTACCACCCCCAATTGTAAAATAGGGTGGTATAGTACAAATAAATATATTTTTGTGGCTTTGTAAGCTTCCGTACTTCTGTAGTACAGCTTGAAAATTTAATTAAGTATGAAATCAAGCAATCCTTCCATCCCAAAACAATTGATTGCGCACAACAAATGAAACACGAGTAAAAAGAGAAATGCTGTCCAGTGAGCTACATAAACAAACTAGTTTTTATTACCCGAATCAGTTGAGCAAACGAAACGGTATTTTTATCGCAAAATCCTCTTTGCTTGTTTCCCATCTTTTTTTAGCGTACACAAGGGATGATGCCATCTTTGTCTGCACTATGTGATGAATAATAACAAATGAATTTTCATGTGAGCTGGGATTATTTTTTCAGGGATGTAAACTGAATACTATTTTTCAAAATAATCCTGCAAGCAATCAACTATATCCCAAAATACTAACCATCTTTCAAGACCCTCCACTATTAAATATTAACCACATCTGAAGACACATCGACTTCTTGCTCGCTACTTTCACCGTCCAATCCAAAATCTCATTACAGTATAGATTGCAAGGGATATAAAATATCTCATAAACAATGCATGGCGGAGCTAAAATCATCCCTTCGAGGGAAACTACCCCTAGTATTAAAGACGCTGTGATGTTCTTTTCTTTGTAATTCTTTCCAAGTGGACAAGGACTGAATAAAAATAGTATTCCCATTTAATTTTTTATCTAAAACAATTCACACATTTACCACCCTTTGATAAATGACTGTTTTACGCGACAACCTGGCTGTGTCATATGAGATTTTAGTGACGTCATTTGCCCTAGCCCTTGACATCCCTGAATGCGTAGGTTATCTCATTCACGCACCAATGACCGCATCATACAAACATACATTCATCGGGAAGATGTATATGATTTTTGATCTATAAAATAGATGGAAGGTTCACCCCGAAAGTAGGGACATTTGGTTGCCAAGATTGTGCATCGAATTCACCCCCAAACAGCTGAGTTTAAAAATGAATGCAGCATTCAGGAACTCCTTAAGTTTATACGATGTTCTGCGTTTACTGGGAATCAATCGTTTGGTGCAATTGGTCATTTTTATTTTTATTTGGTCTAAAGGCGTTGGCGTAGATGTCCAATGTGATTAGCGTAGTTGGAAATTGCCCTCCTAGGCCTTCCTTAGGATCAACACGAAGTTTTCCAATCAAGAAACCATCGCCTCATAAAAAAAATCAATCTTTTCTCTTGAGACATACATATAATCCCCCGAAAACATTGGCAAAACTAGAACAATATCATATCTAAAAAGATGGTGTAATCTATGGCATAAATAGACTCCTACTTCAAAACTGCACTTGTAAAATTGGGGAATATGGCCTCATATGAAGCAAAGGATCCGTACCATAATTGCGTATTACTAAATTTCTCGGACACATTTGAACAACCAGAACAATGCAATATCTAAGATGTTTGTGTAAAAACAAATCGGGAAATATGGCGCCATATGAGGCAATAGACTTGTACCATAATTGCTTATAACTAAATTCCCCAAAAACATTGGGATAATCAGTACAATATCATAACTAAAAAGAGAGTGTAATCTGTAGCGTGAATAGACTGTTATTTCAATATTGCACTGGCAAAATCGATGAATATGGCCTTGTATGAAGCAAAAGACCTGTACCATAATTACTTATAACTAAATTCCCCGAGAACATTAGTTCAGCGAGAATAATATTATGTCTCAAAAAATTATGTAACAAAAAATTATGTAACAAAAATAGGATCCTGCTGCAATTTTTCAACTGTCAAAAATAAGAAATACGGCTACATTTGAAGCAAAGGAACTGTACCATGATTGCTTATAACTAAATTTCCCAAAAACATTAGAATAACCAATACAATATCATATCCAAAAAGAAGGTGTAATTTGTAGCATGAATAGACTGCTATTTCAATATTGTTATGGCAAAATCAGAAAATATGGTGTCATATGAAGCAACGGACCTGAACCATAATTGCTTATTACTAAATTTCTCGAAAACATTGGAACAACTAAAAGAATGTAATATCCAAGTTGTTGGTGTAATCTTTTTTATATACTGCACTAGCAAAATTGAAAAATACGGTGTTATATGAAGCAAAAAATCTGTACCATAATTGCTTATAACAAAATTTCCCAAAAATATTGGAATGACCAGTATAATATCATATCTAAAAAGGGGGTATAGTCTGTAAAATAAATAGACTGCTATTCTAATATTGCACTGGCAAAATCAATAAATATGGCGTCGTATGAAGCAAAGGATCTGTATGATGATTGCTTATAACTAAATTCTCCGAAAACATTGGAACAACCAGAACAATTTTAAATTTAAAAAAGTGTATTCTGTAGCATAAATAGACTCCTGCTGCAATTCTGTAACTGTCAAAAGTAAGAATTCAGGAGCTATCTGGAGCAAAAAGCCTGTACTATAATTGCTTATAACAAAATCCTCGAAAACATTGGCACAACCAGAATAATATCATATCTGAAAAAGACTGTGTAGTCTGTAGCACAAATAGACCGCTTTTTTAACACTGCATTGGCAAAATTGAGAAATATGGCGTCATATGAAGCAAAGGACCTGTACTATAATTGCTTATAACTAAACCCGAAAACATCAGTTCAGCGAGTATAATATTATATCTCAAAAAATAATGTCGCAAAAATAGGATCCTGCAACAATTCTTCAACTGTCAAAAGTGAGAAATACGGCGACATTTGGAGCAAAGGATCTGTATCATGATTGCTTATAACTAAATTCTCCAGAAACTTTGGAATAACCAGTACAATATCACATCTAAGAAAGGAGTGTAATTTGTAGCATAAATAGACTGCTATTCCAATATTGCACTGGCAAAATCAATAAATATGGCGTCATCTGAAGCAAAGGACCTGTACTAAAATTGCTTATAACTAAATTTTCCGAGAACATTGGAACAAACAGAACAATTTTATATTTAAAAAATGGCGTATCCTGGAGAATAAAGATGCTCTTGCTGAAAATCTGTAACTGTTAAAAGTTAAAAATATGGCGTTATCTGAAGCAAAAATCCTGTACTATAATTGTTTATAACTAAATTCTCTGAAAACATTGGCACAACCTGAATAATATCATAACTGAAAGGATGGTGTAATCTGTAGTACGAATTGATTGCAGTATTAATACTGCATTGACATAATTGAGAAATTGGCGTAATATGAAGCAAAGGACCATAATTGCTTATTACTAAATTTCTCAAAAATATTGGAACAATCAGAAGAATGCAATATCTAAGATGTTGGTATAATATTTTTCCAATACTGCGCTAGCAAAATTTGTAAATATTGCGTATATGAAGCAAAAGACTTGTACCATAATTGCTTATAACTAAATTCCCGGAAAACATTAGAACAACCTGAAAAAAGCTATATCTAGAAACGAGGTGTATTCTGTAGCATGAATAGGCTCCTGCAGCAATCCTGTAACTGTCAAAAGTAAGAAATATCACGTCTTCTAAAGCAAAGGACCTATGCCATAATAGCTTATAACTAAATTCCCCGAAAACCTTGGAGCAACTAGAACAATATAATATCTGAAAAGAGGGTGCATTCTGTAGTAATTCTGTAGCTGTCAACAATAAGAAATATGGCGTCATCTAAAGCAAAGGATCTGTACCACAATTGCTTACTACTAAATCCTCCAAAAATATTGGCACAACCAGAACAATATCACATCCAAGAAGCTGGTGTAATCTGTAGCATAAATAGACTCCTATTTTAAAACTGCACTTGTCATATCAAGAAATATGGCCCCATATGAAGCAAAGGACCTGTAATATAATTGCTTATTACTGAACTTTTCGAAAACATTGGAACAACCAGAATATCTAAGATGTTGATGCAATCTTTTTCTGCTACTGTGCTGGCAAAATTGGGAAATATGGCATTATATGAAGCAAAAGACTTGTACCATAATTGCTTATTACTAAATTTCTCTTAAACATTGAAACAATCAAAACAATGCATTATCTAAGATGTTGGTGTAATCTTTCTTCAATACTGCAGGGGCTAAATTGGGAAATATAGCGTTATATGAAACAAAAGACTTGTACCATAATTGCTTATAACTAAATTCTCCAAAAACATTGGAATAACCAGTTCGGTATCATATCTAAAAAGGGGTGTAATCTGTAACCTAAACTGACTGCGATTTCAATACTGCACTGAGAAAATTTACGAATATGGCGTCATCTGAAGAAAAAACCTGTACAATGATTGCTTATAACTAAACTATCCGAAAACATTGGCACAACGAGAATAATATCATATTTGAAAAAGTGGTGTATTCTGTAGCATGAATGGGTTCCTTCTGCAATTCTGGGCTGTCAAAAGTAAGAAATATGGCATCATCTGAAATAAGGGACCTGTACCATACTCGCTTATAGTTATAATTCCCCGAAAACATTGGCACAACCAAAATAATATCAAATCTAGAAACATGGTGCAATCTGTAGCATAAATAGATTTATATTTCAAAACTTCAATTGTCAAATCGAAAAATATGGCCTCGTATGAAGCAAATGACCTGTACCATAATTGCTTATTACTTAATTTCTCGAAAACATTGTAATATCTAAGATGTTGGTGTGATCTTTTTCTTATACTGCACTGGTAAAATTGGGAAATATGGCGTTATATGAAGCAAAAGATTTGTATCATTATATGCTTATAACTAAATTTTGCAAAAATATTGGAATAACCAGTACAATATCATATCTAAAACGGTGGTGTAAGCTGTAGCGTAAATAGACTCCTATTTCAATAATGAACTGGAAAAATAGGGAAATATGGCATCATTTGAAGTGAAGAACCTACACCAAAATTGCTTATAACTAAATTCTCCGAAAACATTGGAACAACCAGAACAATGTAATATCCAAGATGCTGGTGTAATCTTTTTCACATATAGCACTGGGAAATGTGGAGTTAAATAAGGCAATAGACTTGTATCATAATTGCTCATAACTAAATTCTTTGAAAACTTTGAAACAATCAAAATAATATAATATCTAATAAGAGGGTGTAATGTGAAGAAAAACTGGACTCTTATTTCAATACAACACTAGAGAAATTTGGAAATATGGCGTAATATGAAGCAAAAAGCCTGAACCATAGTTTCTTATAACTAAATTTTTTGAAAACATTCAAACAACTAGAAAAATATGATATCTAAAAAGGGGAAGTAATGCTTAGCAAAAATGGACTCCTATTTCAATACTGCACTGGCAAAACTAAGAAATATGGCGTCAATCGAAGCAATGGATCTGTTCCATAATTGCTTATTACTAAATTCCTCGAAAACACTGGAACAATCAGAACAATGTAATATCTAAGATGTTGGTGTGAACTTTTTTCAACACTGCACTGGCAAATTAGGCAATATGGTGTTATATGAAGCAAAAGACTTGTACCATAATTGCTTATAACTAAATTCTCCAGAAACATTGGAATTACCTGTACAATATTATATTCAAAAACGTGGTGTAACTTGTAGCATAAATTGACTGTTATTTCAATATCGCACTGGCAAAATTAATAAATATGGCGTCGTATTAAGCAAAGGATCTGTACTATGATTGCTTATTACTAAGGTCTCCGAAAACATTGGAACAACCAGAACAAATTCATATTTAAAAAAGTAGTGTGTCCTGTAGTATAGAAAATATGCTTCTGCTGCAATTCTTTAACTGTCAAAAATAAGCAATTTGGTGTCATCTGAAGCAAAGGACCTGTACTATAATTGCTTATCACTAAATTCATTGAAAACATTAAAAAACGGGAACAATGCAATATCTAAAATGTTGGTGTAATTTTTTCTATAATTCTGCGCTAGCAACATTAGGAGATATAGTGTTATATGAAGCATGAACTTGTACCATAATTGCTTATAACTAATTTACCAGAAATATTGAAATAACCAGTACAAATTCATATATGAAAAGGAGGTGTAATCTGTAGCATAAATAGACTCCAATTTCAATAATGAACTTAAAAAATAGGGAATTTGGCATCATTTGAAGCAAAGGACCTATACAAAAATTGCTTATAATTTATTCTCTGAAAACATTGGAACAACCAGAAAAATGTAATATCTAAGATGTTGGTGTAACCTTTTTCAATGATGCACTGGAAAATTGGGCAATATGGTTTTATATGGAGCAAAAAACTTGTACCAGAATTGCTTATAACTAAATTCTCCAGAAACATTGGAATTACCAGTACAATATTATATCTAAAATGAGGGTGTAACGTGTAGAAGAAATGGACTCCTTTTTCAATACTGCACTAGCAGAATTGAGAAATATGGCGTAATATGAAGCAAAGAACCTAAACCATAATTGCTTATAACTAAGTTTTTTGAAAACATTCAAACAACTAGAAAAATATAATATCTAAAAAGGGGGAGTAATGCTTAGCAAAAATGGACTCCTATTTCAATACTGCACTAGCAAAACTAAGAAATATGGCGTCAATCGAAGCAAAGGACCTGTATTATAATTGCTTATTACTAAATTTCTCGAAAACACTGGAACAACCAGAACAATGCAATATCTAATATGTTGGTGTAAACTTCTTTCAATACTGCACTGGCAAATTGAGCAATATGATGTTACATGAAGCAAAAGACTTGTACCATAATTGCTTATAACTGAATTCTCCAGAAACATTCGAATTACCAGTACAATATTATACCTAAAAAAGGGGTGTAATTAGTAGCATAAATAGACTGTTATTTCAATATCGCACTGGCAAAATTAATAAATGTGGCGTCGTATGAAGCAAAGGATCTGTACTATGATTGCTTATTACTAAGATCTTCGAAAACATTGGAACAACCAGAACAAATTCATTTTTAAAAAAGTGGCGTGTCCTGTAGCATAAAAAATATGATTCTGCTGCAATTCTGTAAATGTCAGAAGTAAGCAATTAGGTGTCATCTGAAACGCATTACCTGTACCATAATTGCTTATCACTGAATTCATTGAAAACATTGAAAAAACCAGCAATATCTAAAATGTTGGTGTAATTTTTTCTATAATTCTGCGCTGGAAAAATTGGGAAATATGGTGTTATATGAAGCATGGACTTGTACCATAATTGCTTATAACTAAATTCCTCAGAAACATTAAAATAATTAAAACAATACTATATATAAAAAGGTTGTATAATCTGCAGCATAAATAGACTCCTATTTTAATTCTGCCCTGGCAAAATCAAGAAATATGGCCTTATATAAAGCAAAGGACCTGTACCATATTTGCTTATTACTAAATTCTTCGAAAACATTGGAACAACCAGCATAATTTTATATCTAAGAAAGTGGGGAAAATTGTAGCATAAATAGGCTCATGTTGCAATTATGCATCTTTTAAAAGTAAGAAATATGGCGTCATCTGAAGCAAAGGACCTGTGCCATAATTGCTTATAACTAAATTCTCCAAAAACGTTGAAACAAGCAGAACAGAACACAAAAGTAAGAAATATGGCGTCATCTTAAGCAAAAATCAAACTTGATAGATCTGTTGAAGGAACAAAAGTGCGTTGTTGTATCGGAAATCTATTTCAAGACGATATTTAAATATCTTAACTTGGGGGGAGCCTCACAGGAAAACGTATGGACCATGAAATGTCACCGAATCTGCAAATAAACGACCTAGAGACATTTTCTTCAAAACTGCTATCAAATTATGGGGTGTGAGTGTTGGGGCACCATCTTGTTGGAACCAAAATCGTTTTACATTCAACTAAACGAAAAATCCCCAATGTTACACTATACTTATAAAATAATCCAAAGGTGGAAGGACTTTCCGATGTTCATCTATCGATTGCCACCTTGACAATAGCATCAAACTCACCCACACACTTTCCAACATACACACTCGTATGTTTTTGTTTGGCTGTACAATCTGGGGGAATATTGTTGCAATACTTGAAAGTTTCCACCCCTGGACAGTTGCGGTGGTAAATGATTGAGTCGGTTCGAAATTTTAAAGCAGATGCTGCCGTTGGAACGTAATCATCAATGCTTTTGTTGGAACCGGACACATTTGTGAAGCTTTTCAATAATAGGACGTGTGTGGCTTTTGTTACAATGGAATGAGGGTTATTATTAATCTATTGGGTAGTTCGAAACTGTCCCTTAGTCCAATCCTGTTTTTATCTGCTGCATAATCCACATTTACTTGCTATGCACAGTCCGTATCGTCACCACGTTCCGGGTAAACGTCTCTGTATACGTTACCACTTAACGTTCCGGGTTCCGCTTACCGGGAACTGTTAACCGGGCGACATACGCTCGCAGAACACCGTTACAGTTCCCGCTCTGATGTATTTAGCATCAGAATTGCTTTAAACAGACCGGGAAATATAGTCGGGCTGCCTGACGTTTTTATGGGGCCATTCTGACGGTTACGGCCCTGTGTTTATTATTGTATTGGCAGAAAAAGCAGCCATACTGTTATTCCTCGTATTAATTGATCCACATGGAAGTACTACCCCCGAATATCTTTCTTTTACGAAATGTAAGACAGCTAAAGTCAAGATGAAATTAATTCTCTCTATCACCGTCTGTTTATGGTGGCGCCACAGGCGCTATACACATTCACCCTGTATTTAATGCAGTTCACGAACACGATACAAGTTGTAATAAGGGCCTGCCACCCCCGCAACGCCCCAATTGAGGGTGATAACCACCAAAAGAGCGATTCCCAAAATTTTGATACGTAAAACTTCCACAAACATTTCAAGGTTTTTCACTTAATCTCTCACAACCAAATGATCAAGTTTTTTCAATAAATATAGTCAATAAAGGCCTTAATGAATCAGATGTGATGATAAATCATCCAATTTACAATTGGAGAGCCTTCCAGCGTCCAATATTCCAAATTCAGTTAGTAACATCGCTGCACTTTGCATTCAGCACTCGAAATCAATTTGACTGCAACAAATACCCCATCCCTGTAATTCCACCCCCCCTGCTGATGAACTTGTCAAAATCGCAATGGATACCATGCATTTATGGATAGAGTGTAAAGCGCGGACTGGATACTGAATACACTGGAGTTGTTATGGAAATTTGCACACAATGCGAATGATATTGATTGTAATTGATACATTGAGTTGATGGTTTGTGAATTTAAATGCTATTGTTACCAAGAAAATGTGTAATCATTTTCAAATTAATCAACTGTGTTCCACACTCCTTATTTTTCCTTGAACTGTCTTCAATTTCTTTTCGCTCGACTGCTTGTTATTTTATTCGTCTATCCAAACACGTAATTAATGCAATGAAAACACAGCATCAACTAACAAAATAGGTACATCGATGTGCATTGTTTTGCAGGAATATGCAAAAGATGTTTTCAGGAGGAATGTAAACAGAACAAGGAATATAAAGTAACCAAGAGAAATTTTTAAGGAAGAAGCCTGAAAGCTTGATATTAAATAATACATCCCTTGTTTCAGGGACAGATATTACTAAATGGTTGGATTTAGTGAAGAAGAGGTTAGGAACCGTTAACTTTTAATGAGACCACAACACGATATTCGTGCTTAATCCAAAACAGTTTCTCAGTTCGTTGTTTCAACAAAACTCATAACCTGAACTTGAATAATTGATCTTTGAGTTTTTGCTTTTGCTTTACTAGAAAGCTTTCAGAGAGAACCTGGACTCCTAATTCAATTCTACAATAGTGAAATGTGACGTAATATAGAGCGAAAAATCAGTACTATAATTGCTTATAACTAAAAACATTGGCACAACCAGAACAATACCATATCTGAAAAGTTGTTGTAATCTGTAACATAAATAGACTCCTATTTCAAAACTGCACTTGTCAAATCAGAAGATATGGACCTGTTCCATAATTGCTTATTACTAAACTCCTCGAAAACATTGGCACAACCGAAAAAATGCAATATTTCAAATATTGATGTGATCTTTTTCCAATACTGCACTGGCAAAATTGCTCATAATTCTATCATAATTGCTTATAACTAAATTCCCCAAAAACATTGAAACAACCAGTATAATATCGTACCTGAAAAGGTTGTGTGATCTTTAATATAAATAGACTCCTATTTTAATACTGCACTTGTCTAATCGGGCAATATGAAACTAAAGACCTGTACCATAATTGCTTATTACTAAATTTCTCGAGAACATTGGAACAACCAGAACAATTCTATATCCAAACTGTTGGTGTAATCTTTTTTCAATACTGCACTGACAAAACTGCTTATAACTTTACTACAATTGCTTATAACTAAATTCTCCAAAAACATTGGAACAATGAGTACAATATCATGTCTAACAAGAAGACGTAATTTGTATCATAAATAGACTATTATTTCTATATCGCACTGACAAAAACGATAAATATAGCGTCACCTGAAGTAAAGGACCTGTACCATAATTGCTTTTAACTAAAACCCCTGAAAACATTGATACAACAACAATAATGTTATATCTCAAAACCTGATCCATTCTATAGCAAAAATTGGCTCCTGTATAAAATCTATAGCTGTCGAAAGTGAGACATAAGGCATTATCTGAAGCAAAGAACCTGTATCATAATTGCTTATAACTAAATCCCTTGAAAATATTGGAACAGTCAGAACAATTTCATACCCAAAAAGTTGGTGTAATCTGTAGGGTAAATAGACTCCTATTCCAAAACTGTACTTATCAAATTGGGAAATATAGCCTTATATGAAGCAAAGGACCTGTACCATATTTGCTTATTACTAAATTTTCCAAAAACATTGGAACAACCAGAATAATTTTATATCCAAGAAAGTGGTGTATTTTGTAGCATAAATAGGCTCCTGTTGCAATTCTGCAACTTTTAAAATAAGAAATATGGCGTCATCTAAAGCAAAAGACCTGTATCATGATTGCTTATAACTAAATTTTCCGAAAACATCTGAAAAACCAGAACAATTTAATATCTAAAAAAATATTGTAATGTGTAGCAAAAACTGCACTGGCAAAATTAGGAAATATGGCGTCATCCGAAGCAAAGGACCTGTGCTATAATTGCTTATAACTAAATTCTTCAAAAACATTAAAACAACCAGAACAGAACACAAAAGTAAGAAATATGGCGTCATCTTCAATACTGCATTCGTCAAATTAAGAAATATGGCATCATCTGAAGAAAAAGACATGTACCATAATTTCCTATAACTAAATTTCCCGAAAACATTGAAAAATCCATAACAATATCATATATGAATAGGTGGTGTAATCTATATTATAAATTGACTCATATTCCAATGCTGCACTGGCAAAATTAAGAAATATGGCGTCATCTAAAACAAAAGGCCTGTACCATAATCGCTTATAACTAAATTATCCAAAAATATTGGAACAACTAAATAAAAAGATAGTAGCATAAAAGACTCCTATTTTAATACAGCTCTGGTAAGATTGAATAATATTGTGTCAGCTGAAGCAACAGACCTGTAGTACCATAGTTGCTTATAACTAAATTCCTCGGAAACAATATCATACCTAAAATGGCTGTGTGATCTATAGCAAAAATAGACTACTATTTTAATACCGCACTAGCAAATCTCAGTAATATGGTCATAATTGCTTATTACTAAAATTGCCGAAAATATTGCCACAATCAGAATAATATTATATTTCAAACGGTAATGTGAATCTGAAACATAAATAAACTCCTACTGCAAACCTGCGACTGTTTAAAGTAAAAAATGTTGTTTCATGTAAAGCAGAGGACCCGTACCATAACTGCTTATTACTAGATTCCTCGAAAACATTGGAATAACCCGAATAATTCAATATCTAAAATATTGGTGTGATCTTTTTAAATACTGCGTTGGCAAAATTGGAAAATATGGCATCATATGGAACAAAAAACCTGTACCATAATTGCTTACATCTAAATTTCCCAAAAACAGTGGCATAATCAGAACAATATCATATCTCAGACGGTAGTGTGAATCTGAAGCATGAATAGACTCCTGTTACAATCCTGCAACTGTCAAAAGTAAGAAATATGGCATCACCTGAAGCAAAAGCCCTGTACCATAATCGTTTATAACTAAATTACCCACAACCGATCAATATCAAATCTAAAAAGATAGTGTTATCTGTAGCATGAATAGACTCCTTGCAAAATTGAGTAATATAACGTCAGCTGAAGAAAAGGACCTGCACCATAATTGCTTATAACTAAATTCCCCGAAAACATTGGAATAAGCGGTTCAATATCATATCTGAAAAAGTTGTGTAATCTCTAACATAAGTAGACTCCTATTTTGATACTGCTCTGGCAAAATTCAGGAATATGGCATGATATGAAGCAAAGGACCTGTACCGTAATTTGAAATAAGCGGATGAATACAATATCTAAAAAGCTGGAGTTATTTTTAGCGTGAATAGACATCTATTTTAATACTCCTTAGGCAAAATCAAAAAAATTTGCATTATCTGAAGCAAAAAATCTGTACCATTATTGCTTATAACTAAATTTCCTGAAAACATTGGAACAAGTGAAATAATATCATATTAAAAGGGTGGTGTAATCTGTAGCATATATAAGTTACTATTCCAATAATGCACAGACAAAATTGGAAAATATAACATCAGCTGAAGCAAAGGACCCGTACCATAATCGCCTTTCACCAAATACTTAGAAAACATTAGCACAACTAGAACAATTTGATATCTAAAAGATTGATGTAATTTCTTCCAAATAGTGCTCTAGAAAAATTGATAAATATGGCTCCAACTAAAGCAAAGGACCTTTGCCATAATTGCTTATAACAAAATTTCCCAAAAACATTAAAATAAGCGGAACAATATCATATTTAAAAAGATTGTGTAATATGTAGCATAGATAAACTCCTATTTTAATGTTACCCTAACAAAATCAAGAAATATGGCATCATATGAAGCAAAAGACCTGTACCGTGATTGCTTATAACTAAATTCCCAAAAAACATTGGAACAACCGAATAATATCAAATCTAAGAACGTAGTGTAATCTGTATCATGAATGAACTCCTTGCAAAATCAAGTAATATGGCGTCAGCTGAAGAAAAAGACCTGTACCATAATCGCTTATAACTAAATGCCCCGGAAACATTGGAATAAGTAGAACAATATCATTCTAAAAAAATTGTATAATTCATAGCATAAATAGACTTCTATTTCAACACATGAAGCAGAGATCCTGTACCGTGATTGCTTATAACTAAACTCCGAAAAATCATTGGCACAATCAGTACAATATTATATCTCAAACGGTGCTGTGAATCCAAAGCATAAATAGACTCCTGCTGCAACCCTGCAACTTCCGAAAGTGAGAAATATGGCCTCATGTGAAGCAAAGGAACTGTCCCATAATCGCTTATAGCTAAATTTCTCAAAAATATTGGCACAACCAGTGCAATACAATATTCAAGAAGGTGTTGTAATCTGTAACATAAATAGAGTCCTTTTCCAATACTTATCGTGTCAAATCGGAGAATACTCATATGAAGCAAATGACCTGTACCATAATTGCTTATTATTAAATTTCTCGAAAACATTGGACTAACTAGAAAATTCAACAACAAAAATATTAGTGTCATCTTTTCAAATACCGCACTGCCAAAATTGGAAAATATGGCATCATACGAAGCAAAGAGCCTGTACCGTAATTGCATATAACTAAATTCCCCAAAAACATTGGCACAGTCAGAACAATATCATATCTCAAACGGTAGTGTGAATCTGAAGCATAAATAGACAATTGTTGCAATCCTGCAACTGTCTAAAGTATGAAATATGGCGTCACCTGAAGCAAAAAGCCAGTACCATAATCGCTTATAACTAAATCACCCAAGAATATTGGAACAATCGTACAATATTAAATCTATAAAGGTAGTGTTATCTGTAGCATGAATAGACTCGTTGCAAAATTGGGTAATATGGCGTCAGCTGAATATAAGGATCTGTACCATAATTGCTGATAACTAAATTCCACAAAAACGTGGCACAATCTAACGATAGTGTGAATCTGAAGCATAAATAGACTCCTGCTGCAATCCTGCAGCTGTCTAAAGTAATAAATATGGTGTCATGTGAAGCAGAGGACCTGTGCCATTAGCGCTTATAACTAAATTTCTCGAAAACATTGGCACAATTCAAACAATATCATATTCAAGAAGGTAGTGTAATCTGCTACATAAAAAGACTCTTTTTTCTATACTGCACTTGACAAATCAGAAAATATTGTCTCATATGAAGCAAATGATCTGTACCACAATTGCTTATTACTAAATTCTTAGAAAATATTGGAACAAGTAGAACAAATCAATATCTAAAATGTTGGTATCTTCTTTTTCCAATACCACTGTGGCAAAATCAAGTAATGTGGCGTCAGTTGAAGCAATAGACCTGTACCATAGTTGCTTATAGCTAAATTCTCCAAAAACATTGGAACAACTAGTACAATATCATATCTAAAAAGGAGATTTAATTTGTAGCAGAAATACTACGTGGATCAAATCAGGAAATATGGCCTCATATGAAGCAAATTACCTGTACCATAATTGCTTATTACTAAATTCCTCGAAAACATTGGGACAACCAGAACAATTCAATATCTAAAATGTTGGTGTAACCTTTTTCCAATACTGCACTGACATAATTGGGAAATATGGCGTCATAGAAGCAAAAGACCTGTACAATGATTGCTTATTACTGAATCATCCGAAAACATTGAAATAACTTAACAATATTATATACAAAAAGGTGGTGTAGTCTGTAATAATACTGCTCCGATAAAATCAGGGAATATGGCATTATTTGAAGCAGAGTACCTATACCATGATTGGTTGTACCTAAATTATCTGAAAATATTGATAGAGCCAGAATAATATCATATCTAAAAAGTTGGTGTAATCTGTAGCTCAAATAGACTTCTATTTTAATACTGCCCGGACAAAACTAAGCAATATGACGTCAGTCAAAGCAAAGGCCCTGTACCATAATTGCTTATAACTAAATTCCCTGAAAACATTGAAACAAACAGTATAATATCATACTAAAAACGGTGGTGTAATCTGTAGCATAAATAAATTTGTATTTCAATAATTCGCAGGCAAAATTAGGGGATATAGCGTCAGCTGAAGTAAGGGCATATATCATAATTGCTTATTACTAAATTTCCTGAAAACATTAGAACAACCGGAACAATTCGATACCTAAAATGTTGGTGTAATCTTTTTCCAATACTGCACTGACATAATTGGGAAATATAATGTCAAATGAAGCGAAAGACTTGTATTTCAATTGCTTATAACTAAATTCCCCAAAAGCATCGGAACAACCAAAACAGATTGATATATAAAATGTGGATGTAATCTTTTTCCAATACTGCGCTGGAGAAATTAGGAAATATGGTGTCAACTAAAGCAAAGGACTTGTACCATAATTGCTTATAACTAAATTTCTTAAAAACATTGGAACAACCAAAACAATTCGATATCTTAAAGGTTGGTGTAATCTTTTTTATTACTCTACTGGAAAAATTAAGAAATTTGGCGTCAATTGATGCAAACGACTTGTACCATAATTGCATATAACTAAATATTTCAAAAACATTGGGACAATCAGTACAATATCATATCTAGAAGAGGGTGTAATTTTAATAGTACACTTGCAAATTCATATAAATAAATACGGCCTCATATGAAGCAAAAGACCTGTACAATAATTGCTTATTATTAAATTTCGTGAAAACCTTGGAACAACTGGAAAAATATAATATCTAAAAAGGTGGTCTAATTTTTTATTTGAATTGGGAAATGTGGCATCATATGAAGCAAAATAGCTGTACCATAATTGCTTATAACTAAATTTCCCAAAAACATCGTACAACATCATATCTAAAGAGGGTGTGTAATTTGTAGCATATAGACTCCAATTTCAATACTACACTTATGAAATCGGGAATTATGGATGAAGCAAAAAACCGGTACCATAATTGCTTATTACTAAATTTCTCGAAAACATTGGATATAATATCTAAAAAGATGGTGTAATCTGTAATATGCAGCAAAATAACTGTACCATGATTGCTTATAACTAAATTTGACTTGAAAACAATATAAATCAAGAACTTTTGATTATGAATGGCAGCTAAAGTAAATGGCTACAATTTGAACATCACGTTTCAACCCTTTGTCATGCATTAGTTTAATTTTGCGCTATAAATTTAAATTTTCATCAAACTAAATGCAAATTGGTATAATTTAACACAATTAAGCAATAATTGCACTGGAATTAAAATGAATTCAAGGCACATATATCATTTATGAAATTAAAATGATAAAAACTATAATATTCCATTAGAAAACAAATGAAATTGCAACTGCACCGTTGGGTATGCTGAAACAGTTTCAGGATGGCTCAAAGTCACGAAACAATTTGAAATTGCATATATATTTTTCTATTGATTCACTAATCTAAAATCATCCAGCACAACCACAAACCAATAAAACCACTTATAAACATCATCCCTCTAGCGGCGAAACTGTAAATCAGTTTTATGTATTTCCGAACCATTAGTAACTACAATAATATGGCCGCATTCGAAGCGTTTAGCGATCTGCTAGGCAATGATTTGATCGTACAGGGATAAATTGTTTTATAAAAGGAGGGGTGAATTATGAGGGGTAGGTATTTAATTTTACTAAAAGCAAATAAAGCGTAAACGTGCCCAAGTTTTTAAATTCCTTCCAAGTATGAAAATATAAAACAACCACTTTTAATAAACTCTTATTATCCAAATTTCGCATGCAGGTAGTGGAGGAATGTAAATTCTCTCTAATCCACCCCTGCATAATTTCACCCCTTCCACTTTTGGTCCTTCAGGCGTTTATTCCTCGCAGCGAAAACGTCCGTCGTTTTATTGTCTTCTCTCATGCAAACTTAGGGAATTATGAATTTTCCCTGTTGTGTGTTGGTTACAATGACACTGATGAGTCAACACCTTTGACCATATATTATAGATACGATATAATCCACCTAAAAGGTGTCTGCAGTAGTTGGAAGCTGATGGCTTCATAACAAAATCTATTTAAATATAAATGGTCGACAGACAGGAGGGCGTCTTTGTTTCTAAGCATTTGCATGTGAAATTTATGTCAATTGCGACATACACATATGCAAAACTATGTTTTCGCCATTTATGTATGCCATCAGTTGGACATTAAAACATTACACGTAAGATATTAACAAAGGAAGCTAACCAACACAACGAAAGCAATAAAAGTAGATAAACTCTCAAAAATAATAATTACACCAACTACTTTGTGTAAAAGCTCCTAAAGCTCATCTTGCATTGAAAAGCACAAGCTTAATAAAGAAAATAACACCCAATTAGCGGCCAGCGGTCCGAAACTCATTCCGCAAAAAAATTTATTGAAATTAATGAAACTGAAAATAAAAAGACGGCTTTTGTGTATTGCAACATCGTTACAACGTTGCCGGGTCTGTAATTAATGCTGAAAGTGAGATTCTATGCAAAAGAGTTTGTAAATACTGAAAATAATATCGGAAACTGCATTACAAGTTGTAAAATAATACTCTAAGATAATTTTGTAAAGAATCCGCCTGTAAGTCAATGATTACTGATGACGCCTGACGGGAAGTCATGTGCTGGCCCAAATAATCCCAAAAATAAAAATTTTGATTCATAATGAAAATAATATCGAAAACTGCATGTCAATATCTTGTATACTTCCCGAGATATCAATATAAACAGTTTATACCCGAAAATGGGTGGCACAAACCTATTATCAAATCCAAAATTGGGTCATTCTATCCTGTTACCATGAAGCTATATTTATTATATGTAACAAATTTTTTATAATGTATAGTTTGGGCACAATAAATTTTTGAATGAGTAATTAATTTTTTACCCAAAAATGGGTACAGCTACCCTAAAATTAGTAACAAAAATAGACCCCCCAATTTTTTTTACATAAGTGTACAAATTTTCAAATTTTTTCCAAGTGTAATAACAGAGATATTAGCCAATTTATAAACTACCCCCTGAATTATTCCTGAAATCCTGAAATTAGTCGTTTGCAACATAATTTATCCTCTAATTATGACGTAGTCTTCTGAAATTTGCTAAAATTTTAGCTCAAGTCTGATTTAACCTCACTTTTTTGTCAAAATGCATTATTTTGATTAAATAGGACGTTTTGGCCCACTTTTTGGGCAAAAAACCGTTCTGCTGCACCCAAATTTTATGAAAAGTGCCATTTGTTTGCTGGAGCCTGCCCAAAAGAGCTGGAATTATTGCCCAAAGTTTGGATTTTTACTTATTTCATAAAAATAATACCGGAAACTGCATGTCAATATCTTGTGTCTGACGGGAAGTCATGTGCTGGCCCAATAATTCCAAAAAAAAATTTTTTATTTATACTGATAGTAATACCGAAAACTGCATATCAATATCTTGTGTAGTTCTCGAGATATCATAATAAACCCGAAAAAACAAAAGCGAATCGCAGTGCATTATTTCCATTTTTCATAAAATTGAATTTTTTATTAATTGTAAAATAATATTTTGTAAAAAATCCGCCTGAAAAGCAATGATTACTGATGTCGCCTGACGGGAAGTCATGTGCTGGCCCAAATAATCCCAAAAATAAAAATTTTGATTCATACTGAAAATAATATCGAAAACTGCATGTCAATATCTTGTATACTACCCGAGATATCAATGCAAACAGTTTATACCCGAAAATGGGTGGCACAAACCTTTTATCAAATCCATAATTGAGTCATTCAATCCTGTTACCATGAAGCTATATTTATTATATGTTACAAATTTTTTATAATGTATAGTTTGGGCTCAATAAATTTTTGAATGAGTAGTTAATTTTTTACCCAAAAATGGGTGCAGTCACCCCAAAATTAGTAACAAAAATAGACTCCCCAATCCTTTTTACATAAGTGTACAAATTTCCAAATTTTTTCTAAGTGTAATAACAGAGATATTAGCCAATTTATAAACTACCCCCTGAATTATTCCTGAAATCCTGAAATTAGTCGTTTGCAGCACCATTTATCCTCTAATTATGACGTAATCTTCTGAAATTTGCTAAAATTCTAGCTGAAGTCTGATTTAACCTCACTTTCTTTTCAAAATGCATTATTTTGGTTAAATAGGACGTTTTTGCCCACTTTTTGGGCAAAAAACCGTTCTGCCCCACCCAAATTTTTTGAAAAGTGCCATTTGTTTGCTGGAGCCTGCCCAAAAGAGCTGGAATTAATGCCCAAAATTATCATTTTTACTTATTTTATAAAAATAATACCGGAAACTGCATGTCAATATCTTGTGTCTGACGGGAAGTCATGTGCTGGCCCAATAATTCTAAACATTTTTTTTTATTTATACTGAAAGTAATATCGAAAACTGCATGTCGATATCTTGTGTAGTTCCCGAGATATCATGATGAACCCGAAAAAACAAAAGCGAATCGCAGTGCATTATTTTCATTTTTCATAAAATTGAATTTTTTACTAATTGTAAAATAATATTCTGAAACAATTTTGTGAAAAATCCGCCTGTAAAACAATGATTACTGATGTCGCCTGACGGGAAGTCATGTGCTGGCCCAAATAATCCCAAAAATAAAAATTTTGATTCATACTGAAAATAATATCGAAAACTGCATGTCAATATCTTGTATACTTCCCGAGATATCAATACAAACAGTTTATACCCGAAAATGGGTGGCACAAACCAATTATCAAATCCATAATTGGGTCATTCAATCCTGTTACCATGAAGCTATATTTATTATATGTAACAAATTTTTTATAATGTATAGTTTGGGCACAATAAATTTTTTCATGAGTAATTAATTTTTTACCCAAAAATGGGTGCAGCTACCCCAAAATTAGTAACAAAAATAGACTCCCCAATCCTTTTTACATAAGTGTACAAATTTTCAAATTTTTTCCAAGTGTAATAACAGAGATATTAGCCAATTTATAAACTACCTCCTGAATTATTCCTGAAATCCTGAAATTAGTCGTTTGCAACACCAATTTGCTAAAATTCTGGCTGAAGTCTGATTTAACCTTACTTTTTTTTCAAAATGCATTATTTTGATTAAATATGACGTTTTGGCCCACTGTTTGGGCAAAAAACCGTTCTGCCCCACTCAAATTTTATAAAAAGTGCCATTTGTTTGCTGAAGCCTGCCCAAAAGGGCTGAAATTAATGCCTAAAATTTGCACTTTTACTTATTTTATACATAAATTTCGTACTGTTTTGCGCCGTTTGACAAATAGAATTTTATTCAGTGCATTACAGAAAGCATAAATAAAATTTGATCAAAAAATTTATAAATATATTTTTTATCGTAGAACATTGGGAAAAAAAGGTACACCGGGATGAAATTTTCTCAGGAATCCAATTTTGAAGTCAAAAATATTATTTTCCCATTAGGATACCTCGTTTATAACGAATATTTGGATTTGTTTGGTAGTTTATTTATTCAGGGTTAAATATTTTATTATAAGCATGGTAAATTCAACATATAATTGTAAAGGGCTGAAAATGTATTCCTGAACTTTGAAAATACCCTGCTATGCAGGGAACCCTGTTTATAACGAATATTCGTTATATGTAATACATATTTGTAATTCTATTTTTAATAGTAGAAAATTGGAGGAAAAAAATTGTTTGAAGTAAAATTTCCTGAAAAATTCGAATTTTCAATCAAAGGTGACCTAATTTGACCTATTTTCGAGCTTCTTTTGTTTTTTATTACCTTTAATACCTCGTTTATAACGAATATTTGTTATATGTAATACATAATTTGTAATTCTATTTTTAATAGTAGAAAATTGGGAGAAAAATTATATTTGAGGTAAATTTTTCTGAGGAATTCGAATTTTTGGTTAAATGTGACGTATGTGGACCTATTTTCGAGCTTCTTTTGTTTTTTATTCAAATCCATTTCCAACTGTAGAATAATGGGGAAAAAAATTACACCGGGGTGGAATTTCTTCAGGAATTCAATTATGGAGTCAAAAATATAAATTTGGCACTGGGGTACCTCGTTTATAACGAATATTTGGTATTTTTTTGATAGTAAAGTCATCCAGGAATAAATATTTTATTATAAGTCTGGCGAATTGGAGAAAAAAATTGTAGTGGGCTGAAATTAGTCAGGAATGTATTCCTGAACTTTGACACTACCCTGTTTATAACGAATATTCGTTATATGTAGTACATATTTGTAATTCTATTTTAAATAGTAGAAAATTGGGGAAAAAATTGTATTTGAGGTAAAATTTCCTCAGGATCTCGAATATCCAATTAAAAATGACGTATGTGGACCTATTTTCGTGCTTTTTTTGTTTTTTATTTGAATCAATTTTCAACCGTAAAATAATGGGGCAAAAAAGTATTTCGAAGTGAAATTTTCTCAGAAATTCAATTATAAAGTCAAAAAAATTATTTTAACACTGAAATACCTCGTTTACAACGAATATTTGGTATTGTTCGATAGTAAAGTTACCTAAAAATAAATATTTTAAGCCTGGAGAGTTAGAAATGCTTCCACAAGATGAGTTTCATTTTCAGTTGAATTTACAGGACTACTACTTCTACCCTAATATAAAAAAATGGTTCAAATTACTAGAACAAGGATATGATTGTAGAACGAGTGCCTATTAAAAGTGGTTTCCACTCATGAATGAAATACCAGCTCTTGGGAAACTAAGCAAAGCGATTTTATCGTTATTTGTGAGCCAATAAAACTCACATTGTTTAAAACAAGATATAAAAGTCCTCATAAAATGGATCATGAAACAAAATGTTTGAACAAAGAAACAGGAAAGCGAAAAACAACTGAATGTCAACGAAACAAAAGGATATTGCATGCATATATGAAATAGATCAAAAGAAAGAATATAAATGAATTTTATTTTGATTAGAAATTGTCACATAGTGAACCAAGAAGTTATTCCGAAGTTCTGAATGCAGCAATCTTTGATTTGACAGCTGAGTGTGCGTAGTGACGTCATAAACAGCCAACAGCGTTATTAGGCTCAAAGGGATGCACTTTCAGGGAAACAACCTTGAAATAAATTAATATTAATCATTATTCTGTTGGGGATTGACGACTGTATCCAGAAATCTGCTTGCAGACTTTCTTTTTCGCGTTTTTCCGCCCCATCGGTGCATTATTCTCCCCCTAAGCCTACTCGATTTACAGAAGTCTTATACGCGTCATATTGATGCAGCAATGCGTGCCTAAGTCGTGACATCTGACGTGTTGCATTCTCGTCTCCATCCTCGATCTTGTTTTTCGTTTCCACGGATCTTTAACTGAATTATTAATGACATGTTATCCGAGATGGATGCCATTTTTCCGATAAACTAGATTTGTATTATCTGGCTGAATTTTTTACTCAAAAGGGATTTTACTGAATATAATCATAGAAAAATCATCAGGATAACTGTTTTTGTGTCATCATTTTATCCACAACTCAACAAATTCCTGTAAAGAGAACAGCCACCATCAAAGAACAAAATACCCTAGGTACGTGGGAACAAACACACTTGCTTACACCCTCTTGCACATCGGTGGCGTCCTCCGGGAGGGAAAATCACCCACCCCTCCCATCATCATTTGTCTGCCGTGTTACTTACAAAATCTTGGTTGGAAAACAATTAGCTCGCAATATTCTTCAACGCTTTTTTTCTGAAAAGAATTATTAGGTGTTCTAACTACAATAGGATCATGTTATTTGAATTATTTTCTGGATAATGATCCTTTATTTCACCGGGAATCGATCCTCAATTAGACGTGCTTTGTTATGAGAAAAAAAACAATAGATTCAGGATTTATTGTTTTTATTGTTGTGTATTGAAAAGAACTCCCCAAACTTTCAAAAAAGGGCTGTTTTCGACCATTTCGAAGGAGTTTTCGTAACCGTGAATGAGACATGGATTCATCACAACACACCAAACACCAAAAAACAGTCACAACAGTGAGTGGATACAAGAATAAAAGTGTGCCAAATAAAACAAAAATAGTTCTATGTTTTTTGGGATTGTCGTAAAGTGGTGCTTATTAAATACTTGAAAAAAGGCAGGACCATCGTCGAAGAGTATTACTTTTGATTAATGGACCGATTTCCTCCTTCCCAAACTTCAAATATTCATTTCAAATGGTGTACCAAAATTGCCTGACCATTTCGAAGGTGTTTTGGCGATGTTCAACTGTTTTAAAAAAAACTTTTTGTGCTTTTTTGTAATCGTAGATAAATACCAAACATCAAAAAACAGTCCCAAACCTGAAAAAATGGTCCTCTAGACGTAGATTCATTCCAAATGGCAGAGCCAAAATTGGGACTACGTCTGACAACTTCGAAGGAGTATTTGGCGATGTTCAACTGTTTTGACAGGACTTTTAATGCCTTTATGTAACCGTGGATGAATTATAGATCCATGACAACACACCAAAAACCAAAAACCAGTCCCAAACTTGGAAAATTGGCTCTCTAGGCGTAAATTTATTTCGAATGGTGTACCAAAGTTGCTTAACGAACTCTAAGAAATGTTTGAAACTGTAAATGAATTATGGATACATCACAACTCACCAAACACCCAAAAAATAGTCCCAAACTTGAAAAAATGGCTCTCTAGATGTAAATTTATTTCAAATGGCGGAGCCAGAATTGGGACTACGTCTGACAACTTCGAAGGAGAATTTGGCGATGTTCAACTGTTTTGACAGGACTTTTAGAGTCTTTATGTAACTGTGGATGAATTATAGATCCATCACAACACACCAAACACTATAAAACAGTCCCAAACTTGGGAAATTGGCTCTCTAGACGTAAATTCATTTCGAATGGTATACCAAAGTTGCCTAACGAATTAGAAGGAATGTTTGGCGATGTTCAACTGTTTTGACAGGACTTTTTGTGCTCTTTTGTAATCGTAGATGAAACACCAAACATCAAAAAACAGTCCCAAACTTGAAAAAATGGTCTTCTAGACGTAGATTCGTTTCAAATGGTGGAGCCAAAATTGGGACTACGTCTAACAACTTCGGAGAAGTATTTGGCGATGTTCAACTGTTTTGACAGGACTTTTAGAGTCTTTTTGTAACTGTGGATGAATTATAGATCCATCACAACACACCAAACATCAGAAAAATAGTCCCAAGCTTGATAAAATGGCTTTGTAGACGTAGATTCATTTTAAATGGTAGAGCCAAAGTTGGGACTACGTCTGACAACTTTGAAGGAATATTTGGCGATGTTCAAATGTTTTGACAGAACTTTTAGTGCCTTCTTGTAAACGTGGAGGAATTATGGATCTATCACAGCACACCAAACACCAAAAAACAGACCCAAACTTGAGAAAATGGCTCTCTAGACGTAGATTCATTTTAAATGGTAGAGCCAAAGTTGAAGAAATATTTGGCGATGTTCAAATGTTTTGACTGGACTTTTAGTGCCTTTTTGTAACCGTGGATGAATTATGGATCTATCACAGCACACCAAACACCAAAAAACCGTTCCAAACTTGGAAAAATGACTCTCCAGACGTAAATTCATTTCAAATGGTGTACCAAAGTCGCCTGACTAACTCAAAGTAATGTTCGGTGATGTTCAACCGTTTTTGAAGGACTTTTAGTGCCTTTTTGTAACTGTGAATGAAATATAGATCCATAAAATAGTCCCAATCTTGAGAAAATGGCTCTGTAGACGTAAATTGATTTTAAATGGTACAGCCAAAGGTGGGACAACATCTAACAACTTCGAAGGAGTATTTAGCGACGTTCAAATATTTTGGAAGGACTTTTAGTGCCTTTTTGTAACCGTGAATGAATTATGAATCCATCACAACACACCAAACACCAAACAACAGTCCTAAACTTGAGAAAATGGCTTTTTAAACGTAGGTTCATTTTAAATGGTAGGGCCAAAACTGGGACAACATCCAACAACTTCGAAAGAGTATTTGGCGATGTTCAACTATTTTGACAGATTTTTTAATGCCTTTTTGTAACCGTGGATGAATTATGGATCCATCACAACACAACAAACACCAAAAATTTGTCCTAAACTTGGAAAAATGGCTTTCTAGACGTAAACTCATTTCAAATGGAGTACCAAAGTTGCCTAACGAATTCGAAGGAATGTTTGGCAATGTTCAACTGTTTTCACAGGACTTTTAGTGCCTTTTTGTAACCTTGGATGAATTTTGGATCCACCACAATACACCAAACCCAAAAAAACAGTCCAAAACTTGAAAAAGGTTCACTAGACGTAGATTCATTTCAAATGGTAGAGCCAAAGTTGGGACAACTTCGAAGCAGTATTTGGCGACGTTCAACTGTTTTGACAGGACTATTAATGCCTTTTTGTAACCTTGAATGAATTATGAGTCAATCACATCACATCAAACACCAAAAAACAGTCCCAAACTTTAGAAAATGGCTCTTTAGGCGTACATTCATTTTAAATGGTAGAGCCAAAGTTGGGACAACTTCGAAGAAGTATTTGGCGATGTTCAACTGTTTTTGAAGGACTTTTAGTGCCTTTTTGTAACTGTGGATGAATTCTGAATCCATAACAACACATCAAACACCAAAAAACTGCCCTAAATTTAGAAAAATGGCTCTCTAGACGTAAATTTATTTCAAATGGTGTACCAAAGTTGCCTAACGATTTCGAAGGAATTATTGTCGATGTTCAACTGTTTTGGAAGGATTTGTTGTGCCTTGTTGTAGTGTGGATGAATTATGAATCCATCACAGCATACCAAATACCAGAAATAGTCCCAAACTTGAAAAAATTGCTCCTTAGACGTAGATTTATCCCAAATGGTAACGCCAAATTTGGGACAGCGCTTGATCACTTCAAAGAAGTATTTGGCGATGTTCAATTGTATCGGAAGGACTTTTTGAACCTTTTTTCGTAATCTTAGATGAAACATGGATTCATGTCGATACACCAAACACCAAAAAACAGTCAAAAAAGTTGGTGGGCGTGGATGTAAAAGTGTGCCAAAGGAAACGAAAACAGTTGCTGTTTTTTTGGGATTCCGGGGAAGTGGGGCTTATTAACTACCTGAAGAAAGGCAGAGCCATCACCGAAGAGTAGTAATCCGCTAATTCGGTATCTAATAGTTATTTCTCCTTCCCAAATTAGTAAAAATGGTCGTTTAAAAAGTCAAAAGATGAAGCCAAAGTTGCGACAACATTTAATCACTTCCAAGAAGTGTTTGGCGTTGTTTGGTTGTTTTGGAAGGACTTTTTGGGTGTTTCGTAACCGTGGATGGAACATGGATCCATGACAACACACCAGAGGTCGAAAAACAGTCGAAACAGTGCACTACTCCTGACGAATTCAATCTGAAAAGACTAAGGTGAGCTTGACGACTTACAAGGTCTTGAAGATAGTTTTTTTGGGTATTATCCACTTCGATTATTTGGGAAAGGGCACCATATTCTTCAAATGTCCTCCTCCGACTATTATTTATTCCCAAATTTGACTAAATTGTTCAGTGGTAAGAGTTTTTGTTGGATGGAGCTAAAAGAAGACTTCCAGCTTTATAATGCGAGCTTTTGCCCTAAAACTGTCTTTCCAAATGCATTCTATTTGAGCAAATGTACGGTTGCTCATAAAACAGTCAACTCAATGTTAGAACAGAGAGTCGTTCGAATGTTCTTTATTTTTAATTTCAAAAAGTTTGTTTTTAAATTCATAAGAGGATTTCCAGCAGAGTAGGGCTTTAATAATGTACCAAAAGTTGGGATTATTAATTTTTAAACAGTACAGAAATAGTAAAATGGAAAACTGTCTTTGAAACGAAAATAATTCATGATGCATAATGGAGAGGATTTATTTCTAAACAAAATCTCCAATCGCAATGATTTATCTTGTTTATTTCACTTTTACTCGTCCTTATTTCCATCCTAGTGAGATTGTCGGATGTTCTTTTCTAAATAAGTGAAAAAAGCAGACTGGATGCGAAGCACGTTCGAAATTAGTGCCGTTATTGGATTGGGATTACGTTTTTTACGACGAGAAGGATGTAAGAAGTCTGGAGGGACGAAAAAAGAGACACGTACGAGCATGAGCTCAAAAAGTAACTGCATTTCAATTTAATGTTCTTGAACAACCCTTCAAGGCATCGATCCTCCAAAATTAAAGCTCATTTAAGAAATTATCCCCAATCTGATCTTCATCAGAATTTAACACTTTCTTAAATTAAACCTCCGCTGATTAATCAAAAACGTCAACCAAAAATTAACCGTTAATAACCGTGACCAACTTCATGTCTATCAACATCATCATCAAAACAGTAATAGAATTATTTTCGCATTCATCTTATTTCTGTATAATTATAATTATTAGCAAAGGAATAAAATTGGGTCAAAAACCGATGGGGGTGGGTTACCACTCCATTACAGTAATGAGAGTATAACCAGATGATGGATAAATTGCTGTTATCAAGATGGAAGAGTTTTATAATGTTTTTATCGGATTATTATGCTCTAAAGATGGGATTAATTTCTGGAGAGCTTATAAACTTTATTGATCAGTTATCAGGATCGAAATTAGAAATTTAAGTGATGATTATCAGTCTGGGCTCTCTTAATACAAAAATACAATTGAAATTATTTGTCCGTGAGGTATTACGATCAAAATTGGACGTTTTATTGGTTATGTTTATCAATCAGAGCTGTCTTGGTACAAACATCCCATTTATTACTTGAATAGTTGTCCGACAATATGAAAACTTTGAGTGAATACTCGAAAAAGATGGTAGTACTTGTGAAATAATCACCAGGCTCCAGTCAATACTCATCCGTAAGTTATTAGGACTGGAATTTGAAGTTCCAGTAACTATGTTCATTGGTTTAAGCTCCCTTGGTACAAACATCCCATTTATTACTAGACCAGAAGTCCGAAAATACAAAATTTCTTTATAAGTACTTAGAAACGATGGTAGTACATGCAAAATAATCTTCAAGTTCCAGTCATCACTCATCCAAGAGTTATCAGGATCGGAATTGGAAGTTCCAGTAGTCATGTTTATTGGTTAGAGTTCTTTCAATACAAACATCCCATTTATTACTAAATCAATAGTCCGACAATACAAAAATTTTGTATAAGTACTTAGAAAGGATGGTAGTACTTGTAAAATAATCCGTAGCTTCCAGTCATCACTCATCCATGAGTTATCAGGATCAAAATCGGAAGTTCCAGTAATTATGATTATTGGTTCAAGCTCTCACAATACAAACATCTCATTTATTATTAACCCAATACTTCGACAATACACAAATTTTGTATTAATACTCAGAAAGGATTGTAGTACTTGTAAAATAATCGTTAGATTCCAGTCATCACTCATCCGTGCGTTATCAGTATCGGAATCGGAAGTTCCAGTAGTTATGTTTATTGATTCAAGCTCTCTCAATACAAACATCCCATTTATTACTAGACCAGTAGTCCGACCATATCAAAATTTTGTATTAGTACTTATAAAGGATGGTAGTACTTCTAAATTAATCCTTAGGTTCCAGTCATTAATCATCCGTGAGCTATCAGGATCGGAATTGGAAGTTCCAGTTGTAATGTTTAGTGGTGTAAGTTCTCTTAATACAAACATTCCATTTATTACTTAACCAGAAGTCCGAAATTACAAGAACTTCCTGTGAGTACTCAAAATAAATGGTAGTACTTGTCAAATAATCATTAGGTTCCAATAATGACTCATCCGTGATTGATCAGGACTGGAATTGGAAGTTCCAGTAATTATGTTTATCGGTTTGCTTTCTCAATACTAACATCTCATTTATCACTGAACCAGTTGTCCGACAATATAAAAATCTTATGTGAGTACTTGGAAGGAATGACAGTACTTTTGTAATAAATCATCAGGTTCCAGTCGAGAGTTATCAGGATCGGAATCGGAAGTTCCAGTAGTTGTGTTTATTGGTTTAAGTTCTCTCAATACAAACATCCTATTTTTTACTAGACCAGTAGTCCGACAATACAAAAATTTCATGTTAGTTCTTAGATAGGATGCTAGTACTTGTAATATATTCCTTAGGTTCCAATCATCACTCATTCGTGAGCAATCAGGACTGGAGTTGGAAGTTTCAGTAGTTATGTCCATTGGTTTAAGCTCTCTTGGTATAAACATCCAATTTATTACTAGACCAGTAGTCCGACAGTATCAAAATTTTCTGTTAGTACTAAGAAAGGTTGGAAGTACTTGTAAAATAATCTTTAGGTTGCAGTCATCACCTATTCGTGAGTTATCAGGATCGGAATCGGAAGTTCCAGTAGTTATGTTTATTTGCTCTCTCAATATTTACATCCCATTTATCACTGCACTATGAGTCCGACAAAAACCTCATGTAAGTACTTGAAATGGATGGTACTATTTGTAAAATAATCGTTAGGTACCAGTCATTACTTATTTGTTAGTTATCAGGATCAAACTTTTAAGTTCCAGTAATTCTATCTCTTGGTACAAACATCGCATTTATTATCAAACCAGTAGTCCGAAAATTAAAAAAAAATATGTGTGTGTGCTCAAGAGGGACAGTAGTACTTTTGTAATGATCATTAGGTTCCAGTCAATTCTCATCCTTGAGTTATCAGGACTGGAATTAGAAGTTCCAATAGTTATATCTATTGGTTTAAGCTTTCCTAGTATAAACATTCTGTTTATTACTGAACCAGTAGTCCGAAAATACAAAAACTTAATGAGAGTACTTAAAAAAGATGGCAGTACTTGTAGAATAATCATTAGGCTCCGGTCTTCATTCATCAGTGAGTTATCAGGACTGAACTTCAAAGTTCCAGTAGTTACATCTATTGGTTCAAGCTCTCTTAACACAAACATTTAATTTATTACTAAGCCAGTAGCTCTCTAATTCTAAAACTTCAATTGAGTACTTAAAAGGGATGGCAGTACTTGTAAAATAATCATCAAGCTCCAGTCATTATTATTACTTGAGTTATCAGTTCCAGTAGTTTTGTTTATCAGCCTGAGCTCCCGTGGTACAAACATCCAATTTATGACTGGACCAGAAGTCCGACATTACAAAAACTTCCTGTAAGTACTCATAAGAGATAGTAGTACTTGTGAAATAATCATTAGGTTCCAGTAATTGCTCAACCGTGAGTGATCAGGACCGGAACTGGAAGTTCCAGTAGTTATGTTCATTGATTGGCTCTCTGAATACTTGCATCCTATTTATCACTGAACCAGTAGTCCGGCAATTCAAAAACTTCATGTGAGTACTTAAAACGGGTGGTACTATTTGTAAAATAATCGTTAGGCACCAGTCATTATTTATTTGTTAGTTATCAGGATCAAACTTTTAAGTAATTTTATCTCTTGGTACAAACATCGCATTTATTATCAAACCAGTACTCCGAAAATAAAAATAAAAATGTGTGTGTGCTCAAGAGGTACAGTAGTACTTGTGAAATGATCATTAGGTTCCAGTCAGTACTCATCCTTGAGTTATCAGGACTGGAATTTAAAATTCCAATAGTTATATCTATTGGTTTAAGCTTTCCTAGTACAAACATCCTGTTTATTACTGAATCAGTAGTCCGACAATACAAAAACTTCATGAGAGTACTTTAAAGAAATGACAGTACTTGTAAAATAGTCATCAAGCTTCAGTCATTATTAGTCTTTGAGTTATCAGTTCCAGTAGTTATGTTTATCAGCCTGATCTCCCGTGGTACAAACATCCAATTCATGACTGGACCAGTTGTTCGAAAATACAAAAACTTTTTGTGAGTACTCAAAAGAGATGGTAGTACTCGTGAAATAATCATTAGGTTCCAGTAATGACTCATCCATGAGTAATCAGGACTGAAATTGGAAGTTCCAGTAGTTATGTTTATTGGTTTGCTCTCTCAATACTTATATCCTATTTATCACTCAACCAGTAGTCCGACGATACAAGAACCTCATGTGAGTACTTAAAATGGGTGATACTATTTGTAAAATAATTATTAGGCTCCAGTCATTTTTCATCTGTTAGTTATCAGGATAAAAGTTTTAAGTTCCAGTAATTTTATCTATTGGTGAAAACATCCCATTTATTACTAGACCAGTAGTTCGACAATAAACAAAATGTAAGTGTGTACTCAAAAGGGACAGTAGTACTTAAGAAATGATCATTAGGTTCCAGTCATCACACATCCGTGAGTTATCAGGGCTGGAATTGGAAGTTCCAATAATTACATCTATTGGTTCAAGCTTTCCTAGTACAAACATCCCATTTTCACTGAGCCAGTAGTCCGACAATACTAAGATTTTGCATAAGTACTAAGAAAGGATGGTAGTACTTGTAAAATAATCATTAGGCTCCGGTCATCACTCATCAGTGAATTATCAGGACTGAAAATTAAAGTTCCATTAGTTACATTTATTGGTTCAAGCTCTCTTGACTCAAACATTCAATTTATTACTGAATCAGTAGCTCTCGAATTCTGAAACTTCAAGTGAGTACTCAAAAAGGATGGCAGTACTTGTAAAATAATCATCAAGCTCCAATCATTATTAATCTTTGAGTTATCAGTTCCAGTAGTTATGTTTATCAGCCTGAGCTTCCGTGGTACAAACATCCAATTTATGTCTAGACCAGTTGTTCAAAAATTCAAAAACTTCTTGCGAGTACTCAGAAAAGATAGTAATACCTGTAAAATAATCGTTAGGTTCCAGTAATGACTCATCCTTAAGTGATCAGGACTGGAATTGGAAGTTCCAGTAGTTACGTTTATTGATTAGCTCTCTCAATACTTGCATCGTATTTATCACTGAACCAGTAGTCCGACAATACAGAAATTTCGTGTGAGTACTTGAAAGGGATAGTACTATTTGTGAAATAATCATTAGGCTCCAGTCATCACTTATCAGTTAGCCATCAGGATCGAACTTTCAAGTTCCAGTAATTGTATCCATTGGTACAAACATCCCGTTTATTATTAGACCAGTAGTCCGACGACGAGAAAAATTTGTGTGTGTACCCAAGAAGGACATAAGTTCTTGCAAATAATCATTAGGTTCCATGCAGTACTCATCCTTAAGTTATCACGACTGGAATTGGGAGTTTCAGTAGTTCTATCTAATGGTTCAAGCTTTCGTAATACAAACATCACATTTATTACTGAACCAGTAGTCCGATTATACAAAAAACTTTCTGTGAGTACTCAGAAGAGAAAATAGTACTTGTGAAATAATTATTAGGTTTCAGTAATGACTCATCCGTGAGCTATGAGGACTGGAATTGGAAATTCCAGTAGTTATGTTTATTGGTTGGCTCTCTCAATACTCACATCTCATTTATCACTTAACCAGTAGTCCGACAATACAAAAACTTTATGTGAGTACCTAAAAGGGATGGTACTATTTGTAAAATAATCATTAGGCTCCAGTCATCACGGATTTGTTAGTTATTAGGACAGAGCTTTAAAGTTCCAGTAATTATTTCAGGTGGTACAAACATCTCATTTATAAAAAGACCAGTCGTCCAACGATAAAAAAAATGTGTGTGTACTCAAGAGGGACAGTAGTACTTGGAAAATGATCATTAGGTTCCAGTTATCAATCATTTGAGAGTTATCAGGATTGGAATTGAAAGTTCCAGTAGTTATGTTTATCAGCTTGAGCTGCCTTGGTACAAACATCCCATTTATCTCTAGACTAGTAGTCCGACAATACAAAAACTTTGTGTGAGTACTTAGAAGGGATAATAGTACTTGTGAAATAATCATTAAGTTCCAGTCATTACTCAATAGTGAGTTATCAGGACCGGAATTGAGAGTTACAGTAGTTATGTCCATTGGTACAAACATCTCATTTATTACTAGATCATTAGTCTGAAGGGATGGTAGTACTGGTGAAGCAATCATTAGGCTCCAGTCATTACTCATTTGTAAGTAATCAGGACCGGAATTGTAAGTTCCAGTGGTTTAAGTTCTCGTAATGTAAATATCCCATTTATTATTAGATCAGTAGTTTGACAATACAAAAACTATGTGTGAGTACTTTAAAGGGATGGTAGTACTAGTAAAATCGAATGAGTACTCAAAAGGGATAGCGTTATTGTAATATTTCAGTTCTTTTGACAGCTTTTTTAAGTTGGCTATAACTTATTTCAATGTTTAGGATCCCTAGCAAGATACCAAACCGTTCTTCAGCCTCAAGATCAATACATTACTTAGCAAAATCCAGCAATTCTTCCTCAAGATCCCTACTCCATCATTGTCCACTATCTAACGCTGTGAGTGTTTTTCCTGCCTGCATCCCGTCCTGCTGACATCCTATTGCTGCATCTAGTGCATCGCCCGGCTCAGCAGCGACTATGATCTATCGTCAGGATTTTCCTGCTGCAGTATTTGTGTTAACCATTCCCTCGTGACTTGCACTCCAATTACGATAATAACCGGTTGAAATCCTGCCTTGTGTGGGATTCCCGGCGTTAAGTGTTGATGGTCAATGATTAATTGTTGTCTTTAATTGAAATTGTCAGGTTTTTTTTGACGGGGAAGTCGAGATGTCTGGGCACACACACTTTTGGAGTAATATGAAACCAAACAACAATTTCGGGAAGAATGATTGATAATGAACATGTCAACTTGAAGTACAAGTACTTACGGACATTTATTTACGCCTATTAGCCCCTCAAACAATCATCATCACAATCTCTGATCGGCAACATTATAATAATGACCACACATTACCAGTAATCATACTTTTACCCCCTACCTATTTCAGAAAAAGAAAAATGAGCATCATTTCGTTGCTTTCGTCCGATATCTTGATATCTATAATAAAAACAACAAAAATCGATTGAAATATAGTTGTTTCCGGTAAGGACAAAAGCGGAAATACAATAGACGACTTAATAAAGACGATATGTTTATATTAAGTTATATTTATGGAAATAATTGCCAATCGATAACAAATGAAAGCATCTAACGTCACAAATCTCAAATGCGAAAATCTCACAAACACTTGAGTGTTGTTTTTGTCGATTTTCGTCGATTAGTGCCCGTTTTGCACGACACGACAGCCCTGCACCTCGACGACGACGTCGAGCGCGAAAAATCTGCCCCGTTTGATAAATGAACTCATTATATTCTAACAACGACATTACATTTTCATAAGAAAGATTAATGGTACTTGTTGATCGCTACCAGATGGCCGCCAACACATTCATTGCGAAAATATTACATTAAATGCCCAGACACTGAAGAATTTGATTCATGGAATGGAAATTGCTATTGCGGGAATAAGAATGTTGCATAATTTTTTTTCTGGCCGTAATTTGAGAACCACACGAACTTATTTTCTATTTATTACAGTAGACACATTAATAAAGCCATAAAAAACTGCAAATGTGTTTAAAATGCCAATTTTTCACACTCAACGCTTCAATTTCCAAATAGAAACATTTATCCGGACTATTCTTCAAGTATCCCCTATTCATTTTCCTGTCCAACATGTTTCAACATGTTCCCAGAAGCGTCCTAACGTTTCTCCACGGCGTCTGGATAATTTAATGGGCCGAACGTTTCTCCACGAGCCAATGAAATCAATGAAACAAAAACAAAATACGTTTGCAACACATTTCGTGTAGCTACTTCCGGAGTGTAGGAAACGACAACGAGTTACTTCCGGGAAAAGACAATGTTGTGAGATTTTTTTCTTCCGTTTTGTTTTACTTGCAATGAAGTTACTTTGATGTACGTACTTCCATTACAGACTTAAAACTTTAAAGATGATTAAATAATAATAATAATAAATTGATTATTGATTGACAATTCAATGAAAAAACCCAGGAGTCCCTTTCTAATGAATTTTAAAATTTATTCTCTTTTCCAATCAAAATAAGCTGCTCTCTTTTGTCCGCGTTTAATTGTCTATTAGAGCAGATCCACTCGATCACATTTTGAATCGATGATATTATATTGCACTCCATTGCAGTTTTTACTAGCAGGATTGTTTTTAGATAAAAATTCAATCCGATTTTCATTGGGGAGATTAAAATGTAAATTAAACTTGATGAAATTTTGTCAATTAAACGAAATGTTGTTAGTTTTTTATGAAATGATACATTATATATCCAAGAAGAGAACTGTACCATTTTTTGACTGATTGTGTAACAATTTTAATACTTCATGATGTAGTTCATACAATAATCGATCAAAATAAGTGTGTGGGATAGTGTAAGAATGTTTCCTGTGTTTCGAAGTGGTACAAAAATAGTTGTCCATCAAGGAGTTGTTTTTTGATTGATTATAGCAGCCCACATCCTTTTTTTTGACAGTTTTAATACATTCTAGTGCAGTTCATACAATAATCGATTAGAAGCGATTATGTGGGATAGTGTAAAAATGTTTCCGATGCTTTAAAAAAGTTCAATAGTCTATGAATTAATTGAAACAGCCAAATTGACTTTTTTGACAATTTTAATACATTACAGTGTAGTTCACACAATAATCGATAAGAAACGATTGTGTGGGATAGTGTAAAAATGTTTCCAGTGCTTTAAAAAAGTTGAAGGAATCGTTTATTTATTAATTACAACAACCCAAATCACTTTTTTGATGATTGTAATACATCATACTATATTTTACACAATAATCGATGAGAAACGAGTATGTGGGATCGTGTAAAAATGTTTCCAATGATTTGAAGAGGTTTAATAATTGTTGCCCATCAAGGAGTTGTCTATAAATTAATTAAAACAGTTTTAGTACATCAATAAGTAGTTCACACAATATTCGATGAAAAACAAGTATGTGGGATTATATAAAAAGTTTCCAATGCTTGAAAAAGGTTCACTGGTTGTTGCCCATCAAAGATTTGTTTGTTGATCAATTACAACAGCCCTCTAATCTTTTCTGACAATTTTAGTACATCGTAGTGTAGTTCACACAGTGCTCGATAGGAATCGATTGTGTGGGATAGTGTTAAAAATGTTTCCAATGCTTTAATGTAGTTAAATAGTTGTTGCCCATCAAGGAGTCGTTTATTTATCAACTACAACAGCCCACATCACTTTTCTAATAATTATAATACATCATATTGTAATTTAGACAATAATCGATCAGGAACAAAAGTGTGGGATAGTGTAAAAATGTTTTCAATGCTTTGAAGAGGTTCAATAGTTGTTGCCTATCAAGAAGTTGTCTATAAATCAATTTAAACAGCCAAATTGACTTTTTCGACAATTTTAGTACATCATAGTGTAATTCACACAATACTTGATGATAATCAAGCGTGTGGGATAGTGTAAAAGTTGTTTCCAATGCTTTGAAAAGATTAAATAGTTATTACCCGTCAAGGAGATGTTTATTTACTAATTACAACAGCCCACAACACTTTTCTAGTGATTAAAATACATCATATTGTAATTTGCACAATAATCGATAAGAAACAATTGTGTGGGATAGTGTTAAAATGTTTCCAGTGCTCTGAAGAGGTATAATAGTCGTTTATTTATCAATTACAACAGTACATATCACTTTTCTATTGATCATGGCACATCATATTCCAATTTGCACAATAATCGATAAGAAACGATTGAGTGGGATAGTGTAAAAATGCTTCCAATGTTTTGAAAAGGTTCAATAATTGTTGCCCACCAAGGAGTTGTCTATAAATTGATTAAAACAGCCAAATCTACTTTTTTGACAATTTTAGTACATCATAGAGTAATTCACACAATACTCGATGAGAAACGATCGTGTGGGATAGTGTAAGAGATGTTTCCAATACTTTGAAAAGGTCTAATACTTGTTACCCGTCAAAGAGTCGTTTATTTATTAATAACAACAGCCCACATCACTTTTCTAGTAATTATAATACATCATATTGTAATTTGCACAATAATCGATAAGAAACAATTGTGTGGAATAGTGTTAAAATGTTTAAAATGCTCTGAAGAGGTATAATATAGCTGTGCACATCAAGGAGTTATTTATTTATCACTTTTCTACTAATCATGACACATCATATTTTAATTTGCACAATAATCGTTAAGAAACAATTAGGTGGGATAGTGTAAAAATGTTTCCAATGTTTTGAAAAGGTTCAATAGTAGTTACCCATCAAGGAGTTGTCTATAAATTAATTTAAACAGCCAAATTGAGTTTTTTGACAATTTTAATACATCATGGTATAGTTCGCACAATAATCGATAAGAATCGATTGTGTGGGATAGTGTTAAAAATGTTTCCAATGCTTTAAAGTAGTTAAATAGTTGTTGCCCATCAAGGAGTCGTTTATTTATTAACTACAACAGCCCACATCACTTTTCTAGTAATTATAATACATCATATTGTAATTTACACTATAATCGATCGGGGACGAGTGCGTGGGATAGTGTAAAAATGTTTCCAATGCGTTGAAGAGGTTCAATAGTTAGTGCCCATCAAGGAATTATTTATAAATTAATTAAAACAGCTCTCTTAATTTTTCTGACAATTTGAATACATCATAGTATAGTCCGCACAATAATCGATAAAAATCGATTGTGTGGGATAGTGTTAAAAATGTTTCCAATGCTTCAAAATAGTTAAATATTTGTTGCCCATCATGGAATCGTTTATTTATCAACTAAAACAGCCCACATCACTTTTCTGGTAAATTTAATACATCATATTGTAATTTACACTATAATCGATCGGGGACGAGTGCGTGGGATAGTGTAAAAATGTTTCCAATGCGTTGAAGAGGTTCAATAGTTAGTGCCCATCAAGGAATTATTTATAAATTAATTAAAACAGCTCTCTTAATTTTTCTGACAATTTGAATACATCATAGTATAGTCCGCACAATAATCGATAAAAATCGATTGTGTGGGATAGTGTTAAAAATGTTTCCAATGCTTCAAAATAGTTAAATATTTGTTGCCCATCAAGGAATCGTTTATTTATCAACTAAAACAGCCCACATCACTTTTCTGGTAAATTTAATACATCATATTGTAATTTACACTATAATCGGTCGGGGACGAGTGCGTGGGATAGTGTAAAAATGTTTCCAATGCGTTGAAGAGGTTCAATAGTTAGTGCCCATCAAGAAGTTATCTATAAATTAATTAAAACAGCCCTCTTAATTCTTCTGACAGTTTGAATACATCATAGCATAGTTCGCACAATAATCGATTGTGTGGTATAGTGTAAAAAGTGTTCCCAATGCTTTAAAGTTGTTAAATAGTTGTTACCCTCCAAGGAGTTGTTTATTTATTAATTACAACAGTCCACATCACTTTTCTGGTAAATATAATACATCATATTGTAATTCACACTATAATCGATCGGGGACGAATGCGTGGGACAGTGTAAAAATGTTTCCAATGCTTTGAAGAGGTTCAATAATTGTTGTCCGTCAAGGAGTTGTCTATAAATTGATTAAAACAGCTAAATTAAAATTTTTCACAATTTTAATACATCATACTGTGGTTCACAAAATAATCGATAAGAAACGATCGTGTGGGATAGTGTAAAACAATGTCCAATGCTTTGTAACGGTTCAATACTTTTGCCTATTAAGAAGTTGTTTAATCATTGATTACTACAGCCACATCACTTTTTTGATAATTTTGGTACATCATAGTGTAGTTCACACAATACTCGATGAAAAACAAGTATGTGGGATATAGTAAAAATGTTTCCAATGCTTGAAAATGGTTCAATAGTTGTTGTCTATCAAGGAGTTGTATGTTAATCAATTACAACAACCCTTTTAACTTTTCTGACAATTTTAGTACATCATAGTGTAGTTCACACAATACTCGACTAGAATCGATTGTGTGGGATAGTGTTAAAAATGTTTCCAATGCTTTAAGGTGGTCAAATAAATGTTGCCCATCAAGTAGTTGTTTATTAATAATTTACAACAGCCTACTTGATTTTTTTGACAATTTTTGTACACCATAATGTAGGTTTCCCAATAATCGATGGGAAAAGGATATGTGGGATACTATAAAAATGTTTCCAATGTTTGAAAAAGGTTCAATAGCTGTTGCCCATCAAAAAGTTGTTTGTTGATCAATTACAACAGCCCTTTCAACTTTTCTGACAATTTTGGTACATCATTGTGTAGTTCACACAATACTCGATAAGAATCGATTGTGTGGGATAGTATTAAAAATGTTTGCAATGTTTTAAAGTGGTCAAATAGTTGTTATTCATCAAGGAGTTGTTTATTAATCCATTTCAACAGCCCACTTGACTTTTTTGACAATTTTTGTACTTCATAATATAGGTTACCCAATAATCAATAAAAAACATGTGTGTGGGATGGTGTATAAGAAGTTTTCAGTGCTTCCGAATGTTCAAATATTTGTTGTTCATCAAAGTTGTTTGTGGATTGATTATAATAACCCACATCACTTTATTGACAATATTAATACATTATAGTGTAGTTTAAACAATAATCGATGAGAAACAGTAGTATGGGATAGTGTTAAACATGTTTTCAATGCTTTAAAAAGATAAGATAGTTTTTAGTCGTCAAGGAGCTATTTGTTAATTAATTACAATAGCTCACTTTACCTTTTTGACAATTTTAGTACCATATAGTGTAATTTATAGGATAATCGATAAAAAACAAGAGTGTGGGATGCTATATAAAATGTCTCCAATGCTTTAAAATCCATCAAGGAGTGATTTTTTGATCTATTACTGCAGCCTACATTACTTTCTTGATAATTATGATACATCGTACTGTAATTTACACAATGATCGATTAGAAGCGTGTGTGGGATTGTGCAAGAATGTTCTAAATGCTCCCAAAAGTTTCAGTAGTTTTTTTTTCCATCAAGAAGTTGTTTGTTAATTAATTGCAGCAAAACACTCGACTTTTTTGACAATTTCAATACAATACTGTAATTACACAATAATCGATTCGGCAGAAGTACGTGGGATAGTATAAAAAATGTTTCCAATGATTTAAAGAGGTTCACTAGTTGTTGTTCCCAAGCCCACTCAACTTTTTTGACAATTATAGTTCATCAATATGTAGTTCACACAATAATCGATAAGAAACTTTTATGTGGGATAGTGTAAAACGTTTTTAATTGCCTCATAGAGGTTCAATAATTATTGTCCATCTAGGAGTCGTTTATTTATTAATTACGACATATCACATCGGTTTTTAGTAATTATAATACATCATACTATAATCCACACAATAATCGATTAAAAACGTGTGGGATATTGTAAAAAAAGTTTCCAATGCTTTAAAGAGATTAAATAATTGTTGACCGTCAATGAGTTGTTTATTAATTGACTGCAATAGCCAACATATCTTTATTGACAATTTTTATACATTATAGTGCAGTTTACACATTAATCGATAATAAACGAGTGTGTGGGATAGTGTTAAAAAAGTTTCCAATGCTTTTAAGATGTTGAATAATTGTTGGCCGTTGAGGAGTTGTTTATTAATTGACTGCAATAGCCAACATCACTTTTTCGACAATTCTAGTACATTATAGTGTAGTTCACACTTTAATTGACAGGAAACGAATATGTGGGATAGTTTAAAAATGTTTCCGAAGCTTTAAAAAGGTTCAATAGTTGTTGTCCATGAAGGAGTTGTTTGTACAACAGCACACATCATTTTTTTGACAATTTTGGTACATTATAGTGTAGTTCAAATAATAATCGATGAGAAACGAGTATGTGGGATATTATGTAAAATGTTTCCAATGCTTCAAAAAGGTTTAATAATATTATTCAATCAAGGAGTTGTTTGCTAATTAATTACAACGGTCCACTTGTCTTTTTTGGGGATTTTAATACATCATACTGAGATATACACAATAATCGACAAGAATCGAGTGTGTGGGATAGTGTAAAAGAAGTTTCCAAGAGATAAGATAGGTTTGGTCATCAAGGAGTTGTTTGTTAATCAATTACAACAGTCCACTAAACTTTTTTGACACAATAATAATCGATATTTCACACTATCCCACATCAATTTAATATGAATGATTGATTCATTTGCTTATTGCGCATATGAGCCCATTTGTCACAAGATTCATTTTGTGCAGGAAAATTGAGTCGTTTTAATTGCGAACATTTACAACGATTAATTAAACCTAAAAACCCGTTTCAAATAAATCTAAAATCGGTTTATTTCGCAGGAAATCAACAGCTGTAATAATACTGGGTGATCGGAAACCAACACTTCAAACCAAACATATGTACATTGTACACATTGTGTGCTTTCATTTGTCAATGGAGTTCAATTGTTTTTGAGTCCATACAAAACATTTAAATAGATGAATAAATTATAGTGGTCTGTTTTAACGTAAAATAATGCTTTCCTAAAAGACGAACACACAAGCTTTTACCCAGTGTAAATTTAATTTTATTTTTCCTGGAATCCATTACTTCAAACAAACTACCCCATAAGACAGAGAGCAAAAAGGTTAATTTGAATTTTTATCGTACAGTGGCCTATTAAACAGGAACTACCTAGTACTAGATCTATTTTAAGCGCCATTCCAATTGAAAATAGCGCGTTTAAAGAAACTACCCTGCTTGTAACATTAAAAAAAAAACTTTAAATGATATCTCAAAAGATTATAGACTCTTAGAACAGTATTACCTACAATTCCTGATAATAATTTTTATAGAATCGGTTGAAAGCATTGTCCTGATCATTGTGAACAAAGGAGGGGGTAAAACAAACGAGCAGCGCGCTACAGTAACGCGCTCTTGTTGATGGGGTAGGAACTGAGTAATCTCATTGTTTTTAAAAGCTTTTGTTACTACGACAGCATGTCGAAAACTTATTAAATATAAATATAACGAATTTTTACACCCTGTACAATTAAATATTGATCTAGTATAAAATTAATACAAATTCGTTTCCAATATCACAATAACCCTGCATGCAAATCACTTTAGGGTCGCATCCCCTAAATTGAGGCAACACCCAAACAAACAACTATTTATTTACCCAACAGTTCACGAAATAAGTGTCTTAACAACCCCGAATTCAAATGAACTCACAAGAATACGAAATTGTCGTCTTTATCATTGAAATGACCTTGGAGGATCTACCCTCTCGCTCTGTTGGGGATATATGTAGCGTTAAATTTCGGGGATGCTCGCAGTTATTTTATTTATTCGTCCCTTTTTCATTTCACACTTCATTCCTTCATTTCCTTGCAAGAAAAAGGAGAATTTGAAATGAAGAAACACATATGGGAGGGCTGTTTCGACCTGTTTCTCCCCTCCAATAAATTGTATACAAAAATTCAAATCATTTTAGTTTTAATCACATAAAGTTTGACATTATTTGAAGATTTTGCCGGACAACATCTGAATTTCCTGTTTTCCTGGTCATTTTACAAAAAAATGTTTCAAATATAAATTATAGACCATTGAATTCTGCATCTGAATCAATAATCAAATTTAATTTGGTTTGCCTTATAATGGCGGAAATCAATTGAGAAACAATTTTTGATCGGTCCAAATCATTGTCAAATCGATTTTTTGTTGTTATCAAGAATAAAAAAATTATTTTTCTATTGATTCAGATACTTCATTGTGTGCTCTACAACAAATATTTGAAAAACTTTGTTGTAAAATTATTATTAAAGTGGGAATTTACGTTTTTATATTTCGGCGTCTACTAGGAGCCTCCATTACTTTCATGACACATTTTTGGAACCCTGACTGTGTGAAGGACACATTATGGGTCATAATTACATACTAAGATTCACAATGCATTTCTGAATAAATTAAATTAAATAATGACAGTTATTACCACACAGCATGACTTAACGGGATAAAATCTGAATTTACGGCTTTCGTGATCATTTTACAAGAAAAAGTTTCAAATATAAATTATAGATCACTGAATTTTGCATCTAGATCAATGACCAAATTCAATTTTATTGGTCCAATAATGGCTGACACCAATTGGAGAATAATTTTATATCGGTCCAACCGATTTTCAAATCGATTTTCTGTTGTTTACAAGAACAAAAAAAATATTTTGCCTATTGATCTAGATGTGTCATTGTGTGCTCTACAACAAATATCTGAAATTTTTTTTGTCACGTTATAAATAAAGTGGGAATTCACGCTTTTATATAACAGTGCTTATTGAGAATCTCCACTACTGTGGTGACACATTTTTGTAACCCTCACTGTATAATGGACGCCCTGTTGGATGTAATTACATTCGTAATATTCACAATATCATTTCTGACAAATTAAAAATAAATAATGACAGTGTTCACCTCACAACTTTTATAGTCGACTTTACTGGACAAAATCTGGTTTTCCTAGTCATTTCACAAAAAAATGTTTTCAATATAAATTATGGAGCACTGATTTCGGCATGTAGATCAATGATCAAATTAACCTTTGTTTGCCTTATAATGGCAGAAATCAATTGAGAAACAATTTTTGATTGGTCCAATCAATTTCCAAATCCATTTTTGTTGTCATCAGGAATTTAAAAAATACTCTGTTCATTGATTCGGGTACATCATTGTGTGCTCTACAACAAATATTTGAAAAATTTTGTTGTCACGTTGTAAATAAAGTTGGAATTCACATTTTCATATAACAGTGTTTATTGAGAATCTCCACTACTGTGGTGACACATTTTTGTAATCCTGACTATATAGAGGACGCCCTGTTGGATGTAATTACATTCGTAATATTCACAAAGCATTTCTGACAAATTAAAAATAAATAATGACAGTATTCACCTCATAGTTTTTATAGTCGACTTTACCGGACAAAATATGAATTGCCTGCTTTTCTAGTTATTTTACAAAAAAATGTCTTAAATATAAATTATAAAGCACTGAATTCTGCATGTAGATCAATGATCAAATTTAATTTTGTTTGACTTATAATGGCGAAAATCAATTGAGAAACAATTTTTGATCGGTCCAATTAATTTCCAAAACAGTTTTTTGTTGTTATTAAGACTAAAAAAATTATTCTGTTAATTGATCTAGATACGTCATTCTATGCTCTACAACAAATACTTGAAAAATTTTGTTGTAAAATTATTAATAAAGTAGGAATCCACGTTTTTATATAACAGCATCTATTGGGAGCCTCTATTCCTTTCGTGGCACTTTTTTGTCACCCTGATTGATTAAAGAATGCCCTGTTAGGTGTTATTACATTTATAATATTCACAATATCATTTCTGACAAATTAAAAATAAATAATGACAGTATTCACCTCACAGCTTTTATAATCGACTCTACCGGACAAAATCTGAATTGCTTATTTCCCTAGTCATTTTACAAAGAAATGTTTCAAATATAAATTATGGAACACTGAATTTTGCATCTAGATCAATGACTAATTTCGATTTTATTTGTCCAATAATGGCTGAAACCAATTAAGGAATAATGTTTGATGGATCCAACCGGTTTCCAAATCGATTTTCTGCTGTTTACAAGATTTAAATAAATATTTTACTTATTGATTCAGATACGTCATTGTGTGTCCTACAATAAATATCGAGAAAATTTTGTTGTAAAATTAATAATAAAGTGGAAATTTACGTTTTTATATAATAACGCCTATTGGCAGCCTCCACCAATTTAGTGACACATTTTTGTCACCCGGACTGTGTAAAGGAAGCTATGGGGTGTTTAATAACATAAGTAAGATTAAAAATATCATTTCTGACAAATTAAAATTGAATAATGACAGTATTCATCTCACAGCTCTTGTAATCGACTTTCCCGGACAAAATCTGAATTGCCTGTTTTCCTGGTTGTTTTACAAAAAAATGTTTCCAATATAAATTATAGAACATTAAATTCTGCATGTAGATCAATGATCAAATTTGATTTGGTTTGCCTCATAATGGCAGAAATCAATTGAGAAACAATTTTTGATCGGCCCAATTAATTTTTAAATCGATTTTTTGTTGTCATCAGGAATTTAAAAAATACTCTGTCCATTGATTTGGATACATCATTGTGTGTTCTACAACAAATATTTAAAAAATTTTGTTGTAAAATTACTAATAAAGTGGAAATTCACGTTTTGATATAACAGCGTCTATTGGGAGCCCTCACTACTTTCGTGACACATTTTTGACACCCTGACTGTATAAAGGAAGCCCTGGGGTGTGTAATTACATACTGTAACGTTATTTATTTCAATTTAGGGAGCAAAAGTTACTAACCATTATTATTTGTTTTTATGATTTATTAAAATAATAAATTAGATAACTATCACTATTTCTAATTAATAATTCTAACTTAAACTGAAGATTATTACACTACACTATAACTTAACTCTAATTATTTATGTCAATAATTATTTATTTTAAATAACTTAATTTATGCCAAGCACTAGCAGTCCATATTATAAGGTATCTGAGCCAAAATCAATAATACTCCTTGTTGAGTCGGCGAATATATACCGTGTGTCTCTCTCCATTACGTTTTTCCCGCAAACGTCCAGGCGTTTCTAGAAAGCGCTAGAAGGTACCAGAAATTTTCTAGAAAACAAATATATTCGCTTCTAATTCTTGATGTAAAATATTTCCACTATAATTCTAAGCACCAGTAAAGCCGAAATGACTAATTTATAGACTTAAATTCGTTACAATACATAAGATCCACAATATTATTTCCGACAAATTGAAAATAAATAATAACAGTATTCACCTTACAGCTTTTATAATCGATTGTCCTGTTTTCCTAGTCATTTTACAAAAAAATGCCTCAAATATAAATTATAAAGCACTGAATTCTGCATGTAGATCAATGATCAAATTCAACTTTGTTTGCCTTATAATGGCGGAAACCAAATCAGGAATAATTTTTGATCGATCCAAATAATTTTTAAAACGATTTTTTGTTGTCATTCGGAATTGAAAAAAATATTTTGTCTATCGATTCAGATAAATCAGTGTGTGGTTTACAACAAATATTAGAAAAATTTTGTTGTAAAATTATTAGTAGAGTGGGAATTTACGTCTTTATATAACAGCGTTTACTGGGAGCCTCCACTACTTTCGTCGTACATTTAAGCAACCCTGACTGTGTAAAACAAACCTTAGGGGTTGTAATTACATACGTAAGATGCACAGTATTATTTTTAACAAAGTCGAATCAAATTTGGCAGTAATTACAACATAGAATGCCAACTGCTATTCTAATCGATTTTGCCGGACAAAACTCAAATTTCCTGTTTACCTGATCATTTTACGAAAAGGTGTTTCAAATATAAATTGTAGAGCAATAAATTATGTATCGAGAGCAATAATAAAAATTTTTTTTATCTGTCTTATAATGGCACAAATCAAATGGGTAATAATTTTGAATAGGTTCCAATAATTTTCATTACGATTTTCTCTTGTTAACAAAAACAAAAAAATAAGTTTGTTTATTGATTGAGGTACGTAATTGCATGTTCTACAACAAATATTCGAAAAATTTTATTGTAATATTATTAATAAAGTAAGAATTTACGTTTTTATATTTTAATTTACTTGGACGAATTCTGGTGGTAATTTTTGGTAAAATCACATAAATTCAAAATTTGAGGATCCCTGGGGATCCCAAGGTAAATACATAGAATCCATAATATCACTTCGTACAAGGTTAAATTAAATAACGACTTTGTGCTAACTGCAATTTTAATCGACTTTACCGGACGAATTCCAAATTTCCTGCTTTCCTGCTCATTTCACGAAAAAATGTTTCAGACGTTAATTGTACAGCAATAAATCATGCATCTAAATCAATAATCAAATTGCATTTCATTTGTCTCATGAGGATGTAAATCAAATGAGTAATCATTTTTGATAGGTCCAAATAGCTGCGATTTTAATTTCCTGCTTTCCTGGTTATTTTACAAAAAAATGTTTCGAATATAAATTGTGAATCATTGGTTTATGTACCTAAATCAATGACTTAATTTGATTTTGACAATCTCATAATGGCGGAAATCCAATTGGAAATAGTATCCAATTGGTTCAAATGATTATAATATCGATTTTTTGTTGATATCAGAAATTAAAAAAATATTTTTTTTATTGATTCTGATACACAATTGAATGCTCTAAAATAAATATGCGAAAAATTTTGTTGTATAATTATTAGGGCGTGAGTTAGAGAAGCACAAAGTTGGACATGTTTAATCTACACAATTCAACAGTTCCATATTTATTTACGACTAAAATTTTGTATTTCCAATTATTTTATATGTGCCAGGATAAAATTCATTAATTAAATTATTGAACAAATACGCGAAAATAACAAACATCGATTCCAATATTAATCAGAATGAAAATCCAATTTCAAAAATATATTTACTATTTTGTTGGAGTAATATTTAATGATAATATTGCTTTCATTATGGATGTGTAAAGTAATTAAAATGATTTTTAATATAATTATTTATAGTTTTCCTAATTACTCTTAAAATTCCAGCCTCGTCGCCCGCTTTGCATGTTTTACTGAAAATTGTATTAATTAAATATTGGAAATCAAATTTATAATAATGATATAGCTTGAAATGATACGTTTTGGTCTAGATAAAAGGTTTTTAATCATAATGCACCGCTAAATTAATGCTGGGAGAAATGAGGCGATGAACCCCGCTCTGGATCTGTGTACAACATTCTGTATTTGTGTGAGGCTATAAATCAAAGTGACAACACTGGAAATATTAAAATTTTCACGCTAGTGTTATTTACTTTGTTGTGGTTACATTCTGTAATCTGGTTTCCAGACTGAAGGGTATGCAATGTGTTAATTAATAATTCTGACGGCGGCTATGTATTTGCAAAATTTGTGACCTCACAAATATAATGAAAAATATTAATCATTCCAGTTGTACTTAAATACAATCTTTACTGACCTAGAAACAATTAATTTTAGATATATAAACGCTGATATATAAAAACGTAAATTCCCACTTTATTAATAATCTTTCAAAAAAAAATTTCAAGTATTTTTTTTAGAGCATATAATGACGTACCCAAATCAATAAACAAAAATATTTTTTTTATTTTTAATAGTGACAGAAAACTGATTTGAAAGTCAATTGGACCGATTAAAAATCATTTCCCATTCGATTTCCGCAATTATAACAGAAATAAAATTCCAATTGATTATTGATTTAGGTGCGTAATTTATTGCTCTACAATTTTTATTTGAAACATTTTCTCGTAAAATTACCAGGAAAGCTGAAAATTCATGATGATTCACCTCGAAAGTAATGAAATTCAAAACAAATGAATGTCTTGTTGCAGAATTAATTACTACATCAACAACAAAAAAATACATCCACAAAGCGTCAAGTTACACTTGAAACAACTAAATTATCCCCCCATTCTTATTTTTTTTCAATAGTAAAAAGTGTATTGCACTTTTGCTCCTATTTCGTTTCTCTTTTTGCTCTTTGTAGCACCACGCACAATGAATATAAGACTGAACTCGTGAATTAAGTTCTTGTAAAGAATTTTCAAGTGCATAATTTACAAGAATTGCTCTGGAGTTCACCTACTTCTCTCTTTTTCCATATTTCCATGATATATTGTGGGATGTTATATTACTTTTCTCACAGAAAGAAAATTAAAATTTCTCGCGTTGAAATTTATTTCCCGGGAAATTTGATTGTTTAATTAAGTTGGAAATTAATGATTTGGATTAACCCTGAAATGTTTACCTTCAAAAAAAAACATTGAGTATAAAATTGGAGATGACAATCTTCCAATGTGACAAATGTGTTTTGACAAGCAGCGCTGTAGCGGAACAAACAAAAACTAAGTCCTAATGTCTGGTGCGCCCCAAGTGACCAAACAGCGAACAACTTTCGCTTTTCCAGATGACCCGTATCGTCATTGATATACTTCACAAAAATGGATGTCAAAATTCTTTCAGCTTTTAGTTTTATTGTGTTTTGGCGACTGAAGAACTTTCCAGTAAACAAAAAAAGGAAAATATATATTTGTTTAGTCTGGATTTATCGTGGAAGGGTGGATATTTCGCTAAAATGTTTCTGGAGAAGTCGTACAACTTCATAACTTTTTAGTTACAATTTCTGTGATTATATCACGCACACGTAACAAACGAAAGGTGGACAAACGTCGGGCTATTTTCTTCCATTTATAAACGCAATTAGCGAGTGAAAATACCGGTTCGGTTCGTATTCGAAACCCGACAAAGGAAACGGAAACAATTGCAGTCCAGTCGTTAGCATTGCCATGTTAAAGTTAGGTTAGAAAACGCGCGGAGTGTTATTAAATTCACATTCGTGCAACGCGGTGAAAAATAGTTCGGCAAGTCTATTTATTTGCAGAAACGGATTAAAACACATTCAAAGAAATAATTTTGCTCGTTCATCGCTAATAACTATTAAACGGTACGTTTTATCAAAAAATGTTTGAAATAAAACTTGTGCTACGTCTAATTTCCTACAATTTGGTTGTTTTTGCAACTTTGTGCAACCGAAATTGGCGAAGTTACGAAAGAATTACTCTGGAATTATACTAAAAATGATTTTCAAGAATAAGTCATTTTCTTCAAGTCTGATCAAAAAACAGTACAAAGCATTTTTTGTAGTGTTTTGAGCGACAATTACGACAATATATTTTATTTTTGAATTTCATGCAAACATAACCTCAAAAACTCAATTTTGATTGAAAAATAATGATTTTTGTAGAAACAGTACAACATAGTTTTTTTACTGGTGCAAAAAATTATCCTATTTAGGCAAAATTTTGACTTTTCAAGTCTCATAACTCGACCAATTTTAGTCGTACAAAGTTGACACAAATATTGAAGTATAGGAAATCGAGAACCCTACCACTTTTATTCGAAACATTTTTTGATCAAAGGAACTGTTAAAAAATTACGGCATTTTGAATATCAACTGAATTATAGCAATTTTCTATCAAAACGTATTTTCAATTGTTCATATCTCTCAAATGAGATTTTTTTAAATAGATGGCACCTACTGCAATCAATAAAACGAAATTTTTTCTATCGATAAATGTACTGAGAATTTTTTTTTAATAATTACAGTTCGTATGAATCAAGTTTTTTGACATGAATTGCATTGTTTAATTCAAAAGACTTCACTTTATGATAGAATAGTTATCTCGTCAACGTCATTCCGGGAACGCTTTCTAAATAACTATAAGTTGAAACAGATTTCACTTTATAATTTAATAGTTATCTCGTGAACGTCATTCCGAGAACGCTTTTTAAATGACCATAAGTTATAACAAATATCACTTTATAATTGAATATTTATCTTGTAAACGTCTTTCCGGGAACGCTCCTCAAATAACCATAAGTTATAACAAATATCACTTTATAATCAAATAGTTATCTCGTGAATGTCATTCTGGGAACGCTATTTAAATGACTATAAGTTATAGCAAACGTCATTTTATAATTTAATAGTTATCTCGTGAACGTCATTTCGGGAACGCTTTTGAAATGACTATTAGTTAAAATAGATTCCACTTTATAATTGAATGGTTATTTCGTGAACGTCATTCCGAGAACGCTCTTCAAATAACCATAAGTTATAACAAATATCACTTTATAGTTGAATATTTATCTTGTAAACGTCTTTCCGGAAACGCTCTTTAAATAACCATAAGTTGAAACAAATATCACTTTATAATTGAATAGTTATCTTTTTAACGTCATTCCAGGAACGCTTTTGAAATGACTATAAGATATAACAAATATCCCTTTATAATTGGTTATCTCGTGTACGTCATTCCGGGAACGCTTTTGAAATGACCATAAGTTATAAAAAATATCACTTTATAATTGAATTGTTATCTCGTGAACGTCATTTCGGGAACGCTTTTCAAATTATCATAAGTTATAACAAATATCATTTTATAATTGAATAGTTATCTCGTGAATGTCATTCCGGGAACGCTTTTGGAATGACCATAAGTTATAACAAATATCACTTTATAATTAAACAGTTATCTCGTGAACGTCATTCTGGAAACGCTTTTGAAATAACCATAAGTTATAACAAATATCACTATGAAAATGAATAGTTATATCGTGAACGTCATTTCGGGTACGCTTTTCAAATGACCATAAGCTACAACAAATTGAATAGTTATCTCGTGAAAGTCATTCCGAGAACGCTTTTTAAAGGTCTATAAGTTGAAACAGATTTCACTTTATAATTGAATAATTATATCATGAACGTCATTCCGGGAACGCTTTTTAGCTGACCGTAAGTTGTAACAAATATCACTTTATAATTAGTTATCTCGTGAACGTAGTTCCGGGAACGCTTTTGAAATGACCATAGGTTATAACAAATATCACTTTATAATTAGTTATCTCGTTAAAGTCATTCCGAGAACCTTTTTTCGAATGACTGTAAGATGAAATTGATTTCTTTTTGTTATTGAATAGTTATCTGGTGATCGTGAATTTGGGTACGCTTTTCAAATGACTATAAGTAATAACAAATATCACTTTATAATTGAATAGTTATCTCGTGAACGTCATTCCGGGAACGCTTCTCAAATGACTATAAGTTATAACAGATTCCTTTTTATAATTGTATAGTTATCTCGTGAACGTCATTCCGGGAACGCTTTTCGAATGACTTCAAGTTAAAACAGATTTCACTTCATAACTGAATAGTTATCATGGTGTACGTCATTCCGGAAACGCTTTTGAAATAACCATGAGTTATTACAAATATCACTTAATAATTAAATAGTTATCTCGTGAACGTCATTCCGGGAACGCTTTTTAAATGACTATAAGTTAAAACGGATTCCACTTTATAATTGAATAGTTATCTCGTGAACGTCAATCAGGGAACGCTTTTGAAATGAGTATAAGTTAAAACAGATTACACTTCATAATTGAATAATTATCTCATGAACGTCATTTCGGGAACGCTTTTCAAATGATAATAAGTTACAATAAATATCACTTTATAATTGAACAGTTAACTCGGGAACGCTTCTCAAATGACCATGAGTTATAACAAATATCACTTTATAATTGAATAGTTATCTCGTGAACGTCATTCCGGGAACGCTTTTGGAATGACCGTAAGCTATAACTTTATAATTGAATAGTTATCTTGTGAACGTCTTTTCGGGAACGCTTTTGAAATGACCATAAGTTATAACAAATATCACTTTATAATTGAATAGTTATCTCGTGAGCGTCATTCCGGGAACGCTTTGAAATAACCATATGCAATAACACAAATATCATTTATTATTAAATAGTTATTTTGTGAACGTCATTCTGAGAAAGTTTTTGAAATGACTATAAGTTAAACAGATTTCACTTTATAATTGATTAGTTATCTCGTGAATGTCATTCCGGGAACGCTTCATTACACATATTTCAAGTTATGTGCAAAAAAAGTGAGTTTTGTCACTTCAACCCTCTCTAAAACAATTGTATCACCGGGAGCGCCCGAAAATCTTTAGGTTTCTTGAAATACATGCTATAAAAAACATTTTTATAGAGTCTCGTTTGTTTTCTAAATTTTGTACACTTGAAAATGTAATATTAACTTTTTTACGTATTTCCCCGAAACTCAACCAAATTTGGTCGTACGAAGTTGATTTAAACACTGAATTATAGTAAATTGAAGGCCTTACCAGTTTTATCTGAGACATTTTTTGATTGAAAGTGCCGTTTAGTAGTTATTATCTAAAGGGTTGAACAAAAATAGCTGTAACTCGATTAATTTTAGTTGTACAGAGGCTTAAAGGTAACCAGACGATACCAAATTAAATCTAAAATCAAAAAAATTTGTTAAAAATAATTTGACTGTACTAATTATTGTACTTTTTGTAAAAATTCGTGTTTCCACCCCTGGCTGGCAGTCCTATTGTTTCCTTCTCCATTTTATTATACATTCGCTTATTATTATTTTGTATAATGCAGTCATTCACAGTTTTATTTCGTTGTACAATTGTTTTTTAAAAGTTGGCAGAAAACTTCCTCTACTCGTACAGATATTTATTAGAAAAATTTATAAACAAGTTGAAAAGTGGCCAATAATAATGGAAAATAGAATACATGGAGTTCAAAAGCCAAGCTTATAAATCATAGAAACTATTTTCCAGACTGTTATTATAGTCGTTGCAGTGGAACAGTCGCGCAATAAAAAGGATAAAAACAACAGACAATCGACTGAAATTGTCGTCATATAAGGGATATAAAAATTGTGAAGTATATTTGTCATTGATACTAAAATTCTTTTACAATTTGCGTATATAATTGGGGTAATTTCTCGTGTAGACGTCACGTCAGCGAAATGACTTCCTAGAACTAACTTTACATCCGCTTACTCTCAATGTATGGGTTGTAATTACACCTCCGGGCTGCAATATTCTCAATATTCAATACAAGCAGGAGCGCACCAACATTTTTTTTTTCAAGCAATAAAGGGCTTCAAAAATTCACAATTATTGTTATTTAATTTTTGAATTAATAGTCTATTTAAGGGCGAATTTCTTGTTACGCCACTGCCTCACTACGTTTACATTTAGCAGATTATTAAATTAGAAAACATGACAGTATAAGTGCGTATGTTTCTCCCTGCGTTCAAATCTCGCTTAGGAAATGAGAATTACTGATTGATATATAAGCCAATCTCTTCTCTTCCGCCCTAAATACACCCCTGCTCAATTTCCTGCTAGATGCACCCTTTACTACCACGTGTACAATTTTAAATTGACTTTAAATGTGTGTTTATTGCCTGTTTTTGGCCGGCACGTTCAAGGGACATCCATTTTTATTTGGTTGGTAATTGACGATTACTTTTTTAGTTGGTATTGAACGTGACGCTGAATCTGTCCCTTTATTAAGATTAATTTTAACGTGACGCAATTTCAGCCCTTGAAAAGTACAGCCCTTGATATACAACAGACTTTTTAAAATTTCTGGACCATTTTTCAGTATTTTGCTGGTAAATACTGCAATTTTTCAGGTATTGAACTGAAATTTGGCACATTGATTATTAGATCGATACCTGATTGAATGCAGTAGCAAAAAATTTGGTACTCAATTGCAATCAAACGTTACAGCCTTTCGAAAATTAATATTATTTCGTATTGAAGGTACAGATGTTTGTGGGACATTTAACAAAAATAGCCACAAAAAGTTTATTCCTTGATCGATTATCGCAAAATTTGGTACATTTGTTAAAAATTCTATAAGATAGTAGAATCCAATAGAAAATCCATGAATATTGGGCGCATTTTTAAAATAATTGTTGAAAATTAAATTTGGCTCTGAATTTCGATATTTTAAAATTAGAAATATCTCGAAAACTAAATTTCAGACACTATTTTCGATTACAGTTTCGTAATCTACAACCTTGAAACTATATAACTACATGCGTAACTCAAAATATTTGGTCCCAAAAATTTCAGAAAAAAGTTCCAAGGATCCCCCCTTGGGATTCTTTCTTTTGGTCGTTTGCAGACTTTCCTTCATAAAATTCTTATTTGTTGTTCAATTGTTTCAAAATTTGGTACACTAATGGTCCATTTAACACCCGATCGATTGTTGTAATTGCCAGTTATGTATCTCTAATATTTATTGAGATAATGAGAGAAATATAAAAATTCATAGGGTATTTTCAAATGCAATTTTCTTCAAAATGTGAGGAGAAATCTGAAATCGATTTGAATATTTAGAATCAGTAATGTATATATATAAAATATTCTAAAAATTTGGTACTCAATTGCAATTTAAAGTTACAGCCTTTCAAAAATTAATATTTCTTCGTATTGGAGGAACAGATGTTTGTGGGATATTTAACAAAAATAGCCACAAAAAGTTTATTCCTACATCGATTATCGCGAAATTTGGTATATTTGTTAAACATTCTATAAGATATTAGAATCCAATAAAAAATCCAAAAATATTGGGCGCATTTTCGAAATAATTGTTAAAAAAGTATATTTGGCTCTAAATTTCGACATTATAAAATTAATTATATCTCGAAAACTACATTTCAGACACCATTTTCGATTACAGTTTCGTAATCCACAACCTTGAAACTATATAACCACATGCGTAACTCAAAATATTTGGTCCCAAAAATTTCAGAGAAAAGTTCCAAGGGTCCCCCCTTGGGATTTTTTCTTTTGGTCATTTGCAGACATTTCTTTATAAAATTTGTATTTGTTGTTCAATTGTTTTGAAATTTGGTACACTAATAGTCCATTTAACACCCGATCGATTGCTGTAATTGCCAATTATGTATCTCTAATATTTGTTGAGATAATGAGAGAAATATGAAAAATCATAGGGTATTTTCAAATGCAATTTTCTTTAAAATGTGAGGAGAAATCTAAAATAGATTTGAATATTTAGAATCAGTAATGTATATATATGAAATATTCTAAAAATTTTGTACTCAATTGCAATCAAAAGTTACAGCCTTTCAAAAATTAATATTTTTTCGTATTGGAGGTACAGATGTTTGTGGGACATTTAACAAAAATAGCCACAAAAAGTTTATTTCTAAATGGATCATCACGAAATTTGGTACACATGTTAAACAATCTATAAGATATTGGAATCCAATAAAAAATCCATCAATATTGGGCGCATTTTTTAAATAATTGGTCAGAAAGTAAATTTGGCTCTGAATTTCGACATTATAAAATTATTAATATCTCGAAAACTACATTTCAGACACCATTTTTGATTACAGTCTCGTAATCTACAACCTTGAAACTATATAACCACATGCGTAACTCAGAATATTTGGTCCCAAAAATTTCAGAGAAAAGTTCCAAGGGTCCTCCCTTGGGATTTTTTCTTTTGGTCATTTGCAGACTTTTCCCCATAAAATTTGTATTTGTTGTTTAATTGTTTTGAAATTTGGTACACTAATGGTCCATCTAACACCCGATCGATTGCTGTAATTGCCAATTATGTATCTTCAATATTTGTTGAGATAATGAGAGAAATATGAAAAATCATAGGATATTTTCAAATGCAATTTTCTTCAAAATGTGAGGAGAAATCTAAAATCGATTTGAATATTTAGAATCTGTTATGTATATATATAGAATATTCTAAAAATTTGGTACTCAAATGCTATCAAAAGTTACAGCCTTTCAAAAATTAATATTTTTTCGTATTGGAGGTACAGATGTTTGTGGGACATTTAACAAAAATAGCCACAAAAAGTTTATTTCTAAATTGATTATCGCGAAATTTGGTACACATGTTAAACATTTTATAAGATATTAGAATCCAATAAAAAATCAATAAATGTTTGGCGCATTTTTTAAATAATTGTTAAAAAAGTAAATTTGGCTCTGAATTTCGACATTATAAAATTATTAATATCTCGAAAACTACATTTCAGACACCATTTTTGATTACAGTTTCGTAATCTACAACCTCGAAACTATATAACCACATGCGTAACTCAAAATATTTGGTCCTAAAAATTTCAGAAAAAAGTTCCAAGGGTCCCTCCTTGGGATTTTTTCTTTCGGTCGTTTACAGACTTTTCTTAATAAAATTTGTATTTGTTGTTCAATTGTTTTGAAATTTGGTACACTAATGTTCCATTTAAAACCCGATCGATTGCTGTAATTGCCAATCATGTATCTCTAATATCTGTCGAGATAATGAGAGAAATAAGAAAAATCATAGGGTGTTTTTAAATGCAATTTCCTTCAAAATGTGAGGAGATATCTAAAATCGATTTGAATATTTAGAATCAGTAAAGTATATATATATAATATTCAAAAAATTTGGTACTCAATTGCAATCAAAAGTTACAGCCTTTCAAAAATTAATATTTTTTCGTATTGGAGGAACAGATGTTTGTAGGATATTTAACAAAAATAGCCACAAAAAGTTTATTCCTTGATCGATTATCGCAAAATTTGGTACATTTGTTAAACATTCTATTAGATATTAGAATACATTAAAAAATCCGGAAATATTGGGCGCATTTTTGAAATAATTGTCAGAAAAGTAAATTTGGCTCTAAATTTCGACATTATAAAATTATTAATATCTCGAAAACTACATTTCAAACACCATTTTCGATTACAGTTTCGTAATCGACAATTTTAAAACTATATAACCACATGCATAACTCAAAATATTTGGTTCCAAAAATTTCAGAAAAAAGTTCCAAGGGTCCCCCCTTGGGATTCTTTCTTTTGGTCGTTTGCAGACTTTCCTTCATAAAATTCTTATTTGTTGTTCAATTGTTTCAAAATTTGGTACACTAATGGTCCATTTAACACCCGATCGATTGTTGTAATTGCCAATTATGTATCTCTAATATTTATTGAGATAATGAGAGAAATATGAAAATTCATAGGGTATTTTCGAATGCAATTTTCTTCAAAATGTGAGGAGAAATCTGAAATCGATTTGAATATTTAGAATCAGTAATGTATATATATAAAATATTCTAAAAATTTGGTACTCAATTGCAATTTAAAGTTACAGCCTTTCAAAAATTAATATTTCTTCGTATTGGAGGAACAGATGTTTGTGGGATATTTAACAAAAATAGCCACAAAAAGTTTATTCCTACATCGATTATCGCGAAATTTGGTATATTTGTTAAACATTCTATAAGATATTAGAATCCAATAAAAAATCCAAAAATATTGGGCGCATTTTCGAAATAATTGTTAAAAAAGTATATTTGGCTCTAAATTTCGACATTATAAAATTAATTATATCTCGAAAACTACATTTCAGACACCATTTTCGATTACAGTTTCGTAATCTACAACCTTGAAACTATATAACCACATGCGTAACTCAAAATATTTGTTTCCAAAAATCTCAGAAAAAAGTTCCAAGGGTCTCCCCTTGGGATTTTTTCTTTTGGTCATTTGCAGAATTTTCTCCATAAAATTTGTATTTGTTGTTCAATTGTTTTGAAATTTGATACACTTATAGTCCATTCAACACCCGATCGATTGCTGTAATTGCCAATTATGTATCTCTGATATTTGTTGAGATAACTAGAGAAATGTGAAAAATCATAGGGTATTTTCAAATGCAATTTTCTCCAAAATGTGAGGAGAAATCTAAAATCGATTTGAATATTTAGAATCAGTAATGTATATATATAAAATATTCTAAAAATTTGGTACTCAATTGCAATCAAAAGTTACAGCCTTTCAAAAATTAATAGTTTTTCGTATTGGAGGTACAGATGTTTGTGGGACATTTAACAAAAATAGCCACAAAAAGTTTATTCCTCAATCAATTATCGCGAAATTTGGTACATTTATTGAACATTCTATAAGATATTAGAATCCAATGAGAAATCTGAAAATATTGGGCGCATTTTTGAAATAATTGTTAAAAAAGTAAATTTGGCTCTGAATTTTGATGTTATAAAATTATTAATATCTCGAAAACTACATTTCAGACACCATTTTCGATTACAGTTTCGTAATCTACAACCTTGAAACTATATAACCACATGCGTAACTCAAAATATTTGGTCCCAAAAATTTCAGAAAAAAGTTCCAAGGGTCCCCCCTTGGGATTTTTTCTTTTGGTTATTTGCAGACTTTCCTTCATAAAATTTGTATTTGTTGTTCAATTGTTCTGAAATTTGGTACACTAATGGTCCATTTAACACCCGATCGATTGCTGTAATTGCCAATTATGTATCTCCAATATTTGTTGAGATAATGAGAGAAATATGAAAAATCATAGAGTATTTTCAAGTGCAATTTTCTCCAAAATGTGAGGAGAAATCGGAAATCGATTTGAATATTTAGAATCAGTAATGTATATATATAAAATATTCCAACCAAGAATTAGTGCTGTGTCTATTTATATAGTCAAAGTTTCACCCCAAAAGTGTGAATATATAAACTGTTGTTATTTGTATTTCGATTGTTTGCATTATCGGATATTCAGTATTTTGATAAACAATATTTGTTTAAAACAAATGCCTGGCTCAATGTATCATCTATTGTTTTTATTTTATTTTTATTGCATACATTCGATTTTATCAATAAAATATTATGTTTACAGTTCTGAAAGATGAGTTCCGTTTGGAGCCGCAAAACACCCGCATGGCGGCGGGCGAGACGGCCATCTTGGAATGTGGTCCACCTAGAGGAAGCCCTGAACCCACGGTGACGTGGCGCAAAAATGGAATCCTTCTAGATTTAGAACAATCCCGGCGCATGCGCCTTGTAGACGGCGGAAATCTAGCCATCACTGATGTACGTCAATCTGATGATGGTCGCTACCAATGTGTGGTAAAAAACGTCGCCGGAGTGCGAGAAAGTGCTATAGCCACCCTGAAAGTACATGGTGAGTTTGATTTTTATTTTTGGAATATTTATTCAGCAAACTTAACAAAACCCTCACGTTTCTTTCAATCAACACTACCCAAGATCCTCGCTGATATTTACTTAACCGAAATCACGAAACCATTTCCGGAGTCCTTGGTCAATACGACAATCTCAAACGGGACGCCTATGGGCTCAATCAACAGCTGGGAACGCAATACAAATGTCTAGAATAAATAGGGATCAGTTGCTAATTTTAGCCACAAACGTCTTATTTGATTCGGGGATTAATTGTTACAGGCATTTGTAATAGAGACAATTAGGTACAAGCTCCAAAAAAAATTAGACCACCGTCAACACACGTGTGTCACTTGAATTGCCAACTTTCTTCATTAATCATTTTATTGACTTATCACACCGTAATTTTTTATGCAGAATCTTGTTCTATTCAACGAGCTCTTTAAAATGACACCTCACATGCCTAGGTTAAAAAATATTTTTATTTTTCAACCCCCAATTTTTCACATTTTAGCAAAATTTGAAGTGCTCAATTTTTTTTTTTTTTTTTTGCAGTGAAACCCTTTGTGATATCTGGCCCATCAAATATTACTACCTTGATAGGCACCACCGTCGAATTCGCTTGTGCTGTAGGGGGTGAACCAGCCCCGGATGTCCTCTGGCGCCGCGTATCGGCAGCTGGAGGTAGCATGCCCTTAGGTCGGGTCCATATCCTAGATGACCGTTCTTTGCGATTAGAAAGAGTGACAGTTGAAGATCAGGGACAATATACTTGTGAAGCTGATAATGCAGTTGGAGCTGTAGTTGCTACAGGGTGGCTAACCGTTCATGGTGAGAAACAATTTTCTAATAAATCCTGCTGTGAAAACCAAGCTTTAATTAGTGGAATCCATTTGATCCAAATAAAATTTGCTTACCGATAAATTACTAAAAAAAATTAATTTCAGTTGAGGTTTTAATAGGATTGAGGAAGCATGTATTCGAATTATTCCTGCAAACTGCGTCACTAACGCCCCAATTGAAAAATTTATAATGAAAGACCCCCATTATTTTGCAAAAATAATATGACTTTATTTGAAAATTTTTTTGATTAGGGCCCCAATTCCGAGATAAATTTCTATGAGATTTACGGGCTAGTTCCTAAGAACTTAAGAGATGGCTGCACGTGTCTCGTTTTAAGAATTCTCAAAAATAACTTTAATTTTTTTTTGGGTACACGGCAATATAACATGCTAGAATACAAATGTGATTCGATTGAATATGAAATAATTGTGAAATTATTCCTGAAATATGAACGCACATCTCACTGCAATGCTAGGCCCTGGTTCAGTCAGAAATTAGTGTTAGTGCCATATATTAACGATTTGTGTCAGAATGAGGGCTCTAATCGAAAAAATTTATATAAAGTATCCCAACTATTTTCAAAAAATAATATAGGTTTAATTGCAAGAAAATTTAGATTTACGACCCCAATTTTGAGATTTTGATACAATTATATGAAAAAATTACTTTCTTCGTCAACTCGAAATTAAGGCTGTCAATCGAAAAAATCTTTCAAGTAAGGTCATATTATTCTCAAAAAATAATTCAGCTCTGTCATTTATAATTTTTTGATTACGGTTCTGGTTCAGTCAGAAATCCGTATTATTGCCATAATTCGCCGATTTCTGTCAAAATTAGGGCTCGAATCCAAAAATGTTATATGAATGACCATAATTATTTTCGAAAAAAAACATGAGTTAACTTGAAAGTTTTTTTCGATTTACTGCAATTTTATTAAAATTTGGAGTATAGTTCCACAAGAGTCTAGTAGATGGCAGCATCTAGCACGTTTTGAGACAATACAAAATTATTCCTCGATTTTCCGCGAATTGACTACTTTTATCGAGAAATAAATGAAGAATTCTACACTACAATTTCAATTTCTGTCGATTACGTGAGAAATTTTTAGTAATTTATCGTTTTTAGAGCAAAAGTTTCTGACGCCGTTTACTCGAAATTAAGACCGTTAACCGGAAAAATCTTTCAAGTAAACTCATAATATTTTCGAAAAATACTTAGAGTTTGTCATTAACTAATTTTTGATTACGGCCCTGGTTCAGTCAGAAATTAATGTTATTGCCATATATTAACGATTTGTGTCAGAATGAGGGCTCTAATCGAAAAAATTTATATAAAGTACCCCAACTATTTTCAAAAAATAATGTAGGTTTAATTGGAAGAAAATTTAGATCTATGACCCCAATTTTGAGATTTTGATACAATTATATGAAAAAATTACTTGCTTTGTCAACTCGAAATTAAGGCTGTCAATCGAAAAAATCTTTCAAGTAAGGTCATATTATTTTCAAAAAATATTTCAACTCTGTCATCTACAATTTTTTGATTACGGTTCTGGTTCAGTCAGAAATCCGTATTATTGCCATAATACGCCGATTTCTGTCAAAATTAGGGCTCCAATCAAAAAATGTTATATAAAAGACCCTAATTATTTTCGAAAAAAAACATGAGTTTATTTAGAAGTTTTTTTCGATTTACTGCAATTTTATTAAAATTTGGAGTATAGTTCCACAAGAGGCTAGTAGATGGCAGCATCTAGCACGTTTTGAGACGATACAAAATTATTTCTCGATTTTCCGCGAATTGACTACTTTTATCGAGAAATAAATGAAGAATTCGACACTACAATTTCAATTTCTGTCGATTACGTGAAAATTTTTTAGTAATTTATCGTTTTTTGAACAAAAGTTTCTGACGCCGTTTACTCGAAATTAAGACCGTTAACCGAAAAAATCTTTCAAGTAAACTCATAATATTTTCAAAAAATATTTAGAGTTTGTCATCAACTAATTTTTGATTACGGCCCTGGTTCAGTCAGAAATTAGTGTTATTGCCATATATTAATGATTTGTGTCAGAATGAGGGCTCTAATCGAAAAAATTTATATGAAGTACCCCAACTATTTTCAAAAAATAATATGGGTTTGCTTGAAAGAAAATTTAGATTTACGACCCTAATTTTGAGATTTTGATACAATTATATGAAATAATTACTTGCTTTGTCAACTCGAAATTAAGGCCGTCTATCGAAAAAATCTTTTAAGTAAGGTCATATCATTTTCAAAAAATAATTCAATTCTGTCATTTACAATTTTTTGATTACGGTTCTGGTTCAGTCAGAAATCCGTATTATTGCCATAATTCGCTGATTTATGTCAAAATTAGGGCTCCAATCAAAAAATGTTATATGAAAGACCATAATTATTTTCGAAAAAAAACATGAGTTCACTTGAAAGTTTTTTTCGATTTACTGCAATTTTATTAAAATTTAGAGTATAGTTCCACAAGAGGCTAGTAGATGGCAGCATCTAGCACGTTTTGAGACGATACAAAATTATTCCTCGATTTTCCGCGAATTGACTACTTTTATCGAGAAATAAATTAAGAATTCGACACTACAATTTCAATTTCTGTTGATTACGTGAATTTTTTTTAGTAATTTATCGTTTTTTGAACAAAAGTTTCTGACGCCGTTTACTCGAAATTAAGACCGTTAACCGAAAAAATCTTTCAAGTAAACTCATAATATTTTCAAAAAATATTTAGAGTTTGTCATTGACTAATTTTTGATTACGGCCCTGGTTCAGTCAGAAATTAGTGTTATTGCCATATATTAACGATTTATGTCAGAATGAGGGCTCTAATCGAAAAAATTTATATAAAGTATCCCAACTATTTTCAAAAAATAATATAGGTTTACTTGAAAGAAAATTTAGATTTACGACCCTAATTTTGAGATTTCGATACAATTATATGAAAAAATTACTTGCTTTGTCAACTCGAGATTAAGGCTGTCAATCGAAAAAATCTTTCAAGTAAGGTCATATTATTTTCAAAAAATAATTCAACTCTGTCATTTACAATTTTTTGATTACGGTTCTGGTTCAGTCAGAAATCCGTATTATTGCCATAATTCGCCGATTTCTGTCAAAATTAGGGCTCCAATCGAAAAATATTATATGAAAGACCCTAATTATTTTCGAAAAAAAACATGAGTGTACTTGAAAGTTTTTACCGATTTACTGCAATTTTATTAAAATTTGGAGTATAGTTCCACAAGAGTCTAGTAGATGGCAGCATCTAGCACGTTTTCAGACGATATTAAATTATTCCTCGATTTTCCGCGAATTGACTACTTCCATCGAGAAATAGATAAAGAATTCGACACTACAATTTCAATTTCTGTCGATTACGTGAAAAATTTTTAGTTATTTATCGTTTTTTGAACAAAAGATTTTGACGCCGTTTACTCGAAATTAAGACCGTTAACCAAAAAAATCTTTCAAGTAAACTCATAATATTTTCAAAAAATATTTAGAGTTTGTCATTGACTAATTTTTGATTACGGCCCTGGTTCAGTCAGAAATTAGTGTTATTGCCATATATTAACGATTTGTGTCAGAATGAGGGCTCTAATCGAAAAAATTTATATAAAGTACCCCAACTATTTCCAAAAAATAATATAGGTACACTTAAAAGAAAATTTACATTTACGAGCCCAATTTTGAGATTTCGATACAATTATATGAAAAAATTATTTGCTTTGTCAACTCGAAATTAAGGCTGTCAATCGAAAAAATCTTTCAAGTAATGTCATATTATTTTCAAAAAATAATTCAACTCTGTCATTTACAATTTTTTGATTACGGTTCTGGTTCAGTCAGAAATCCGTATTATTGCCATAATTCGCCGATTTCTGTCAAAATTAGGGCTCCAATCAAAAAATGTTATATGAAAGACCCTAATTATTTTCGAAAAAAAACATGAGTTTACTTGAAAGTTTTTTTCGATTTATTGCAATTTTATTGAAATTTGGAGTATAGTTCCACAAGAGGCTATTAGATGGCAGCATCTAGCACGTTTTGAGACGATACAAAATTATTCCTCGATTTTCTGCAAATTGACAACTTTTATCGGAAAATATATAAAGTATTCGAAGCTACAATTTCAATTTCTGTCGATGTCATTCTAAATTTAAAATTATATTACGTTATACAATAAGCTATTTCATATTTTGGTATTTTTTAAGGCCAATTTAGCCAAATGACAAAAGACAAGCAGAAGATGTTCTGTTCGTCCTAGAAACAAAGATAGAATAGTAAATTGTACAACAAGTGCGATAAGTTGTCGATTGCCCACGATAGCGAAGTTGGGCGTACACGAACGAAGCAAGTGCGTTCATTCGCTCAAGTGGGTAATTGACAACATCGCACGAGTTGCAGATACTATTTTTTATTACGAATGCGGGATAAGTACTATTTTGCGCTAATTTTTGTAAGCGGTAAATGATTTGCGTGCGACAAGATTGCTTATATGACATTCCCCACAACACCAAGAGAACACTAACGGAGGGTTAACCAAAAACTCCGATTTTTTTTGAAACCAGTACAATGAACAAAAATAATTTCATATCCAGTCAGAGTACATTTATATTCCAGGAAGGGTTACTTTGAAAATTTTTTTGATATGAGCTCGCCGTTTAGTCAGAAAAAAATTAAATAATTTTTGGGATTTCTCAAAACGAGCTACGTGCTGCCATCTGTTACAGTTCTTGGGAACTAACCCGTCAATAAGATATAAAATTTATTTTGGAAATGGGGGCCTCAATCAAAATATTTTTCAAATAAAGTCATATTATTTTTGCAGATGAATAGGGGTCTTTCATTACAAATTTTTTAATTGGGGCTTTATTTTAGTAGTTAGTGAACCTCAACTAAAATTTATTTTTCCAGTAATTTATCGGTAAACAAATTTTATTTTCATTTTTATGTTAGGGGGTATGAAGCAATTTAATTGGTCGGAGTTATAAGCGAGGGTTTCTTTTATTAAAGCTTGCTTTTCACTGCAGAATACCTCAAAATGCAATAAATTAACATGCACGCACGATTCACATTTTCGTTATCTGCATTCCCGCCAACTTGATGAGTTGAGGGTTGGATGTGGGTCGTGTTACAGACATAACTCCCCAACAGAACTAGTCAGGTACTAGTGTAAGTGTATTAGTAACGTGGTAACTACATGTTTTAGTTGATAAAAAAAAATCACTTGCAGGAATGCCAACTGTGGAAGGAAATTAGAAATAACGGTCAGAATTGTTTTTTTTTTGCAGCGATTCCTGTCCTGGTGGTCCGCCCTCAGGCCCAAACTGTGGAAACGGGCCAAGATGTCCGATTTCACTGTAGCGCAACTGGTAGTCCTTTTCCGTTTATTTTTTGGACTGTCGAAGGCGATCGGTCTTTAATATTTTCCGGGTCAGATATTGAGCGTTTTCGCGCCCAAACATCCCAAGATGGCCGCTCAATTCTACATTTAATCAACACCACCATTCAAGATTCGGCAAAAGTAGTTGTTTGCTCGGCTGTTAACGCTGCCGGAAGTGCTTCCGCAAGAACTAGACTCACAATAACCTCAAAAGAAGACAGACCGCCCCCTGTTATAACAAGAGGACCTTGCAACCAGACTTTACCGTTTCAATCAATGGCGGTTTTAACATGCGAAGCTTCCGGTAACCCCTTGCCGATTATTTCCTGGTATAAGGACACTATCCCGGTTTTGATTTCCGACCGGATCGAAATATCTGATTCGGGCACTTTACAAATATCTAAATTAGAAAAAAGTGATGCAGGGATTTATACTTGCGTTGCCAGTTCAAGGATTGGGAAAGCGACTTGGAGCGGCCATTTGCGAGTAGAAAACCCTACAAACCCAAATATTAATTTCTTCCGAGCGGCTGAATCTTCGATGCTTCCTGGGCCTCCAAGCAGACCTCATTTAGTCAACCAAACTGACAATAGTGTCACGATATCTTGGTCTAGAAATAATAAAATTGGGAGTTCCAGTTTGTTGGGCTATCAGGTTGAGATTTTTGGGCGGGAAGTCGATGTTACACCTAGTTGGACTATTGTTGGGCGCCGAATCCAAGGGCATACTTTCACCCAACATCTTTTAACCCAAGGAATAGCTTATACTTTTTTAATTCGCGCTGAAAATGCGCATGGAGTCTCACCGCCGTCGCAATTATCCGAACCTATTTTTGTTGGAAGCGATATTGGCCAAAATTGGGGCAGCCCTGAAGTTAATATTCTTAGCGAAGCAAGGGCGAATCTTTTATCAGGCAACGTTGTCAAACTTACAGAAGCTATTTCCATCCAATCAACGGCGGTTAAACTTCATTGGGAAATAGAAAATGCCCAATATGTTGAAGGGTTGTATATTTATACAATACCTTTGGATAGTATTGCCGATTTGCCAAGAAGTTACAGTATGTTGACGGTGCTACACACTGGAGGAACTTCCGGATTTACTGTTAATAATTTAACCAAATATTCAAGATATGAATTCTTTGTTATTCCGTTTTTTAAGACAGTTGAAGGCAGGCCGTCAAATTCAAAAACTTTAAGGACACTTGAAGATGGTACGTCCAATATTATTTTAAGTGTTCAAAATTTAATTTTTAATTTAGTTCCTACAGAGGCACCTTCTTATATGGAAGCCACTCTTCTTAATGCTTCCGCCGTAACTTTGCGCTGGCGCCCGCCGCCCCCTCAAACGCTAAACGGCCAACTCCGCGGATATCGAGTTGTCCTGCGGGACGATTCATCTCCTCCTCAAATAACCAATCTTACAGTTGATACAACACCGCGTTTGATGCTGGCCACGCTAACACCTGCTGTTACTTATACAGTAAAAGTTGCAGCTGTCACCGGAGCTGGAGTGGGGCCCTACTCAGCAGCGGCAACCTTGAGGCTCGACCCTGCAAGGGTTCTAGATCAACATCAGCATCGGTGAGTTTAATTACATTTTAGGAGCAATTATAAACATTTTTTTTATAGGCAACCAATTGGGGCAGATATTCACCCTGGAGATTTCATCACCGAAACTTGGTTCGTCGCTTTATTAATCAGTATGGTTACTGTAATGGTCCTCCTTTTCGGCGCCATGCTTTTAGTGCGCCGCCGCCAATTATTATCCAAAAAAACTATGACACCCAGTCGCTCAAACGGTGGAGTCCTCGCCACTCCTCTTGCGCTAAAACAAGACGCACCACTTTGGCTGGACAAAGACCCTCTTCCAGAATACGCTTCAACTCTGCCAGACTACTCAAAATTAACGTCACAAGAATACGCCCGAATCAATTCTGAATACAACAGCCTGAACCTCAATTCGGACTACCCGGGCCGATCACAACCCAAGGAATACAGTCGTCCTGACAGATTGGACTACAATCGAGTCAATCCCGAAAAGGAATACGCAAGAAAAGATCTAAATTTGTCGGAAGTAGCAAAAATCTACGGGCATAAAGAATTTAATAATCTACAAGTTCAAGATTACGCCAGTCCGAATTTACAGGACGGAAGCAGGAGCCAGTTGGCCGATTATGCAGAAGTTGATTCAACATTGGCTGCCCAACCATCGGAAGCACAATCGCCAGCTCCTTACGCCACAACGACTCTGGTTACTGGTTCCAGAAGACATGGGAACTCACTGGTAAGTTTACTATTCATTATTTTCACTAAATTCCCAATTCCTGAAAGCAATAGATCAACAAAATTCGTCCAAATCGTTCAACTCGTTCTCAAAATATAATTAATTGAGTAATTATCTAATTATCAACCAATTTTTGCTGTCAATAAACTCGTACAAATAAGAAAAAACCATTTTTCTGCATTTTATTCCTTGTAAATCAAATGTCAATGAATTACTGAGCTTCAATTATTGCCCAATAGATGGCAAACTTATCCCATAGAGTAGTATACAACAGATGGCAGATCGTCGAAATAAAAGTGAGACTATTTGCTATTTCTTATTTTTTTTACTTATTTATTAATTGTAAGAGCATAACTACACCCTTTACCATTAGAGGATTAACAAAAATAACAAAACATTCAGTTATTTTGTTCCAATTAATAATAAATTATTGTACTGTGCTCAGTTTTTGTTTGGTAATGTCCCATCTGTTTTCATTACTCAATGGGCTACATTTGCCATCTGTTGGCAAATTATCGAAGCTCGAAGCAGTCATTCAGATTTAAAACGACAGTAAATTTACTTACACAATGAAAATTGAATTAAAATCGAAACGAATGTTATTAAATCAATCACGATTGATACAATTTTATTACAAACGTGGTTTAGAGTGCATTCAACTAATCTTCGAAGTGTTATTATAATAAAATAGTGTTGTACGTCAAGAAAATATCATTTGTAGTTTATTTCCCTATTAATAATACTAATAAAGGTTTAATATTCATTGTGGTAAGCATTTCAACAAAATCTGTACCTATTTTCGGCTTGTCTGTCGAAGCATGTTCCAAATTAGGTTGCACAATTTAATTTGTTAAAATGCAAGTTAAATTTGAATCTAATAACATTATTATTTCCTAGAATATCTTGCAAGGCTGGCTGCCCCGCCACACGGCCCCCAGCCCGGAAGAGCCAGTCTACCCGGCCTCCAACGGCGGTTATTACAACCGTAACGTCTACTCCGACTCGTACTTCGCCCCAACTTACACGTTACGCCGCAACGGAAAGCACAACCGTCGATCAGGTGGCCAATCTTCTGGAGCCGGTGATTTGCATCTCCCAGCCCCCGATCTTGTATCCCCAGGGCACGGACAACCTGTATACGCTCGTGTAGGGCCCCCTGGAACTGTTACAGTCTCTACGAATCACGCCGCAGGGGGCAGTCCGCAATTAAGTAGCTTTGCCCCTCATAGACAGGTTTATCATGCTTCCACTCGAAGCGAACCCGGCTCTAAATTGTTATAAAACTGGGAAAATGTAAATTTTGTTTGTATGTAGTCGTCAAATAAGTTCTGCGGTCCTAAACAGTTGTCAAAACGTTTGTATTGCCATTTTGACTCAAATTGGAAAAATATTTTTATTTTACCTAAATTTTTGATCGAAATGATAATACAAATTATCTTATACGTAAATAACCTAAAAATACAGTAATCAATAAGTGTTAACTATATTTAGGAATTTAATTGACGACAAATATCAAGAATAGTTGGCTCTAATCCAGAATCGAATGAAAAATAACGCAATAATATTGAATATTGCTCATTTGTATAAAAAAACTTTTCTATGTCTATTAACCAACCAAAACATTTTAAAAGGGCCTGGTTTAATGTGATTAAAGACAGTTTTTATGTCGAAACTCCTAATACGAAACAGAACAGATTAACCCTGAAAATAAATCGATTTCTATTATTTTTTATTATTTAAATCTGTTTGAAGTATTGACAAAAATAATAATAAATAATTTCCAATTTTGTCAATATTTCAATTGATTTTGCGGTTGATCTGTCAAGTGCTGAAAATATTTATAATAGTGCATTAGGTATTTGTAAATATTGTAGGTTACATTTGAGAACCGAAAAAAATAACATATCAAGTGTTATTTCTAAGAAATAAGAAAAAAGTGACACAAAACAATTAACAAAATAAAATCGCGTGAAGCACTAGTTAACAAAAAAAACACTGTAGATTTATATAGATTGTTCGTTGTAACAATAAGTATTTGTATGTAATTTTCTTTGAGAAATATCTAGTCATTGTTAATCCAACTGTTTCTTTTTTCATATTTCATTTTTTTACTTAGATTAGGATATATTTATTAAAATAAGTTATAATATTGTAAAAATATAATTAGGCAACCAACATGACAGATGTGTAACTCGGGTTTCCAGTGACGATATTTTCTATTTGTTTTAAATTCTACATATCAATTTTATTGTTAATTTATGCAAGCTTAGGAAAGACTAAATATTTCTCAAATTTAGTGGTACATAACTTGTATAAAATACTTCCAAAAACGTCCAGTACTGACTGTCCTAACTATAAAAGAATGCCTAAATTTCTGTACATATCAGACAAGCTGTATATCGTAATGCCAAAGCGCATATTATATAAAATTGTATTCGTAGAATATTTAGTAACCTGTATCTTTCTAAATTATTAAGATTCACAACTTCTAGAACTATCTAAATGAAGATTTGAATTTTAATGTCAGCTCTTTCAATCCTTGTATCCATAAGTAAATGTTATTCAAACTAGAACCTTACGTAGTTAAAATGATTTGTTGATAATTCTCTACAACTGTAATCTGTCTTCCTGAGTTTTTTGTAGGTCACCTTGCCGCCAGAATGCAAAAAAATGCGCCATTTATATTTTTATATAAGACGTGCAAAAACGGCCATGTAAATGTTTGAGTGTATAGCATATTATTATGATAATAAACGTTCGAAACATAATATTGTGTATTATTCAATAAAAACCATCCCTTGTTCCTTATTATTGTGCATATTTAAACTCTACACACCCTAATAAGGGTGTACAGCTATGTTAATTAGCGAACAAATGAAAATTCATTCCGAATTTTCACACAACTTTTCAGGGTGAAGGAATTTCCTAATTTTCTTTACAGATTCGTAATCAGCAGGTTCTATATAGCGTGAAAATATACTTTTCTTTACGGAAAAGTGCCAATTAAGGGTAGATTTTTGAGGGTAAAAGTGTGAAAACTTCAAACTCAATTATCTCGGAAACCCTTGGAGATATCGCAAAATCCTTGCAAAAACAAGCTACCTATGGTAGCTAATGATATGAAAATATGGTAAGTGAGCCCTTTCCAATGAGCCTAGTGCCTAGGCCCTACGACCCTATCGAATCAATTAAGGATTAATTTTGTTGCTGTAAAACAAGACGAAAAAATGACCACTTTACTATTAAAAATTTTAACTTGAATTTTCTCGAAAACTAAGGGCCCAATTAGGATTCTGAGTGCATATTTGAACTCTACACACCCTAATAAGGGTGTACAGCTATGTTAATTAGCGAAGAAATGAAAATTCATCCCGAATTTTCACACAACTTTTCAGGGTGAAGGAATTTCCTAATTTTCTTTACAGATTCGTAATCAGCAGGTTCTATATAGCGTGAAAATATACTTTTCTTTACGGAAAAGTGCCAATTAAGGGTAGATTTTTGAGGGTAAAAGTGTGAAAACTTCAAACTCAATTATCTCGGAAACCCTTGGAGATATCGCAAAATCCTTGCAAAAACAAGCTACCTATGGTAGCTAATGATATGAAAATATGGTAAGTGAGCCCTTTCCAATGAGCCTAGTGCCTAGGCCCTACGACCCTATCGAATCAATTAAGGATTAATTTTGTTGCTGTAAAACAAGACGAAAAAATGACCACTTTACTATTAAAAATTTTAACTTGAATTTTCTCGAAAACTAAGGGCCCAATTAGGATTCTGAGTGCATATTTGAACTCTACACACCCTAATAAGGGTGTACAGCTATGTTAATTAGCGAAGAAATGAAAATTCATCCCGAATTTTCACACAACTTTTCAGGGTGAAGGAATTTCCTAATTTTCTTTACAGATTCGTAATCAGCAGGTTCTATATAGCGTGAAAATATACTTTTCTTTACGGAAAAGTGCCAATTAAGGGTAGATTTTTGAGGGTAAAAGTGTGAAAACTTCAAACTCAATTATCTCGGAAACCCTTGGAGATATCGCAAAATCCTTGCAAAAACAAGCTACCTACGGTAGCTAATGATATGAAAATATGGTAAGTGAGCCCTTTCCAATGAGCCTAGTGCCTAGGCCCTACGACCCTATCGAATCAATTAAGGATTAATTTTGTTGCTGTAAAACAAGACGAAAAAATGACCACTTTACTATTAAAAATTTTAACTTGAATTTTCTCGAAAACTAAGGGCCCAATTAGGATTCTGAGTGCATATTTGAACTCTACACACCCTAATAAGGGTGTACAGCTATGTTAATTAGCGAAGAAATGAAAATTCATCCCGAATTTTCACACAACTTTTCAGGGTGAAGGAATTTCCTAATTTTCTTTACAGATTCGTAATCAGCAGGTTCTATATAGCGTGAAAATATACTTTTCTTTACGGAAAAGTGCCAATTAAGGGTAGATTTTTGAGGGTAAAAGTGTGAAAACTTCAAACTCAATTATCTCGGAAACCCTTGGAGATATCGCAAAATCCTTGCAAAAACAAGCTACCTACGGTAGCTAATGATATGAAAATATGGTAAGTGAGCCCTTTCCAATGAGCCTAGTGCCTAGGCCCTACGACCCTATCGAATCAATTAAGGATTAATTTTGTTGCTGTAAAACAAGACGAAAAAATGACCACTTTACTATTAAAAATTTTAACTTGAATTTTCTCGAAAACTAAGGGCCCAATTAGGATTCTGAGTGCATATTTGAACTCTACACACCCTAATAAGGGTGTACAGCTATGTTAATTAGCGAAGAAATGAAAATTCATCCCGAATTTTCACACAACTTTTCAGGGTGAAGGAATTTCCTAATTTTCTTTACAGATTCGTAATCAGCAGGTTCTATATAGCGTGAAAATATACTTTTCTTTACGGAAAAGTGCCAATTAAGGGTAGATTTTTGAGGGTAAAAGTGTGAAAACTTCAAACTCAATTATCTCGGAAACCCTTGGAGATATCGCAAAATCCTTGCAAAAACAAGCTACCTACGGTAGCTAATGATATGAAAATATGGTAAGTGAGCCCTTTCCAATGAGCCTAGTGCCTAGGCCCTACGACCCTATCGAATCAATTAAGGATTAATTTTGTTGCTGTAAAACAAGACGAAAAAATGACCACTTTACTATTAAAAATTTTAACTTGAATTTTCTCGAAAACTAAGGGCCCAATTAGGATTCTGAGTGCATATTTGAACTCTACACACCCTAATAAGGGTGTACAGCTATGTTAATTAGCGAAGAAATGAAAATTCATCCCGAATTTTCACACAACTTTTCAGGGTGAAGGAATTTCCTAATTTTCTTTACAGATTCGTAATCAGCAGGTTCTATATAGCGTGAAAATATACTTTTCTTTACGGAAAAGTGCCAATTAAGGGTAGATTTTTGAGGGTAAAAGTGTGAAAACTTCAAACTCAATTATCTCGGAAACCCTTGGAGATATCGCAAAATCCTTGCAAAAACAAGCTACCTATGGTAGCTAATGATATGAAAATATGGTAAGTGAGCCCTTTCCAATGAGCCTAGTGCCTAGGCCCTACGACCCTATCGAATCAATTAAGGATTAATTTTGTTGCTGTAAAACAAGACGAAAAAATGACCACTTTACTATTAAAAATTTTAACTTGAATTTTCTCGAAAACTAAGGGCCCAATTAGGATTCTGAGTGCATATTTGAACTCTACACACCCTAATAAGGGTGTACAGCTATGTTAATTAGCGAAGAAATGAAAATTCATCCCGAATTTTCACACAACTTTTCAGGGTGAAGGAATTTCCTAATTTTCTTTACAGATTCGTAATCAGCAGGTTCTATATAGCGTGAAAATATACTTTTCTTTACGGAAAAGTGCCAATTAAGGGTAGATTTTTGAGGGTAAAAGTGTGAAAACTTCAAACTCAATTATCTCGGAAACCCTTGGAGATATCGCAAAATCCTTGCAAAAACAAGCTACCTATGGTAGCTAATGATATGAAAATATGGTAAGTGAGCCCTTTCCAATGAGCCTAGTGCCTAGGCCCTACGACCCTATCGAATCAATTAAGGATTAATTTTGTTGCTGTAAAACAAGACGAAAAAATGACCACTTTACTATTAAAAATTTTAACTTGAATTTTCTCGAAAACTAAGGGCCCAATTAGGATTCTGAGTGCATATTTGAACTCTACACACCCTAATAAGGGTGTACAGCTATGTTAATTAGCGAAGAAATGAAAATTCATCCCGAATTTTCACACAACTTTTCAGGGTGAAGGAATTTCCTAATTTTCTTTACAGATTCGTAATCAGCAGGTTCTATATAGCGTGAAAATATACTTTTCTTTACGGAAAAGTGCCAATTAAGGGTAGATTTTTGAGGGTAAAAGTGTGAAAACTTCAAACTCAATTATCTCGGAAACCCTTGGAGATATCGCAAAATCCTTGCAAAAACAAGCTACCTATGGTAGCTAATGATATGAAAATATGGTAAGTGAGCCCTTTCCAATGAGCCTAGTGCCTAGGCCCTACGACCCTATCGAATCAATTAAGGATTAATTTTGTTGCTGTAAAACAAGACGAAAAAATGACCACTTTACTATTAAAAATTTTAACTTGAATTTTCTCGAAAACTAAGGGCCCAATTAGGATTCTGAGTGCATATTTGAACTCTACACACCCTAATAAGGGTGTACAGCTATGTTAATTAGCGAAGAAATGAAAATTCATCCCGAATTTTCACACAACTTTTCAGGGTGAAGGAATTTCCTAATTTTCTTTACAGATTCGTAATCAGCAGGTTCTATATAGCGTGAAAATATACTTTTCTTTACGGAAAAGTGCCAATTAAGGGTAGATTTTTGAGGGTAAAAGTGTGAAAACTTCAAACTCAATTATCTCGGAAACCCTTGGAGATATCGCAAAATCCTTGCAAAAACAAGCTACCTACGGTAGCTAATGATATGAAAATATGGTAAGTGAGCCCTTTCCAATGAGCCTAGTGCCTAGGCCCTACGACCCTATCGAATCAATTAAGGATTAATTTTGTTGCTGTAAAACAAGACGAAAAAATGACCACTTTACTATTAAAAATTTTAACTTGAATTTTCTCGAAAACTAAGGGCCCAATTAGGATTCTGAGTGCATATTTGAACTCTACACACCCTAATAAGGGTGTACAGCTATGTTAATTAGCGAAGAAATGAAAATTCATCCCGAATTTTCACACAACTTTTCAGGGTGAAGGAATTTCCTAATTTTCTTTACAGATTCGTAATCAGCAGGTTCTATATAGCGTGAAAATATACTTTTCTTTACGGAAAAGTGCCAATTAAGGGTAGATTTTTGAGGGTAAAAGTGTGAAAACTTCAAACTCAATTATCTCGGAAACCCTTGGAGATATCGCAAAATCCTTGCAAAAACAAGCTACCTACGGTAGCTAATGATATGAAAATATGGTAAGTGAGCCCTTTCCAATGAGCCTAGTGCCTAGGCCCTACGACCCTATCGAATCAATTAAGGATTAATTTTGTTGCTGTAAAACAAGACGAAAAAATGACCACTTTACTATTAAAAATTTTAACTTGAATTTTCTCGAAAACTAAGGGCCCAATTAGGATTCTGAGTGCATATTTGAACTCTACACACCCTAATAAGGGTGTACAGCTATGTTAATTAGCGAAGAAATGAAAATTCATCCCGAATTTTCACACAACTTTTCAGGGTGAAGGAATTTCCTAATTTTCTTTACAGATTCGTAATCAGCAGGTTCTATATAGCGTGAAAATATACTTTTCTTTACGGAAAAGTGCCAATTAAGGGTAGATTTTTGAGGGTAAAAGTGTGAAAACTTCAAACTCAATTATCTCGGAAACCCTTGGAGATATCGCAAAATCCTTGCAAAAACAAGCTACCTACGGTAGCTAATGATATGAAAATATGGTAAGTGAGCCCTTTCCAATGAGCCTAGTGCCTAGGCCCTACGACCCTATCGAATCAATTAAGGATTAATTTTGTTGCTGTAAAACAAGACGAAAAAATGACCACTTTACTATTAAAAATTTTAACTTGAATTTTCTCGAAAACTAAGGGCCCAATTAGGATTCTGAGTGCATATTTGAACTCTACACACCCTAATAAGGGTGTACAGCTATGTTAATTAGCGAAGAAATGAAAATTCATCCCGAATTTTCACACAACTTTTCAGGGTGAAGGAATTTCCTAATTTTCTTTACAGATTCGTAATCAGCAGGTTCTATATAGCGTGAAAATATACTTTTCTTTACGGAAAAGTGCCAATTAAGGGTAGATTTTTGAGGGTAAAAGTGTGAAAACTTCAAACTCAATTATCTCGGAAACCCTTGGAGATATCGCAAAATCCTTGCAAAAACAAGCTACCTACGGTAGCTAATGATATGAAAATATGGTAAGTGAGCCCTTTCCAATGAGCCTAGTGCCTAGGCCCTACGACCCTATCGAATCAATTAAGGATTAATTTTGTTGCTGTAAAACAAGACGAAAAAATGACCACTTTACTATTAAAAATTTTAACTTGAATTTTCTCGAAAACTAAGGGCCCAATTAGGATTCTGAGTGCATATTTGAACTCTACACACCCTAATAAGGGTGTACAGCTATGTTAATTAGCGAAGAAATGAAAATTCATCCCGAATTTTCACACAACTTTTCAGGGTGAAGGAATTTCCTAATTTTCTTTACAGATTCGTAATCAGCAGGTTCTATATAGCGTGAAAATATACTTTTCTTTACGGAAAAGTGCCAATTAAGGGTAGATTTTTGAGGGTAAAAGTGTGAAAACTTCAAACTCAATTATCTCGGAAACCCTTGGAGATATCGCAAAATCCTTGCAAAAACAAGCTACCTACGGTAGCTAATGATATGAAAATATGGTAAGTGAGCCCTTTCCAATGAGCCTAGTGCCTAGGCCCTACGACCCTATCGAATCAATTAAGGATTAATTTTGTTGCTGTAAAACAAGACGAAAAAATGACCACTTTACTATTAAAAATTTTAACTTGAATTTTCTCGAAAACTAAGGGCCCAATTAGGATTCTGAGTGCATATTTGAACTCTACACACCCTAATAAGGGTGTACAGCTATGTTAATTAGCGAAGAAATGAAAATTCATCCCGAATTTTCACACAACTTTTCAGGGTGAAGGAATTTCCTAATTTTCTTTACAGATTCGTAATCAGCAGGTTCTATATAGCGTGAAAATATACTTTTCTTTACGGAAAAGTGCCAATTAAGGGTAGATTTTTGAGGGTAAAAGTGTGAAAACTTCAAACTCAATTATCTCGGAAACCCTTGGAGATATCGCAAAATCCTTGCAAAAACAAGCTACCTATGGTAGCTAATGATATGAAAATATGGTAAGTGAGCCCTTTCCAATGAGCCTAGTGCCTAGGCCCTACGACCCTATCGAATCAATTAAGGATTAATTTTGTTGCTGTAAAACAAGACGAAAAAATGACCACTTTACTATTAAAAATTTTAACTTGAATTTTCTCGAAAACTAAGGGCCCAATTAGGATTCTGAGTGCATATTTGAACTCTACACACCCTAATAAGGGTGTACAGCTATGTTAATTAGCGAAGAAATGAAAATTCATCCCGAATTTTCACACAACTTTTCAGGGTGAAGGAATTTCCTAATTTTCTTTACAGATTCGTAATCAGCAGGTTCTATATAGCGTGAAAATATACTTTTCTTTACGGAAAAGTGCCAATTAAGGGTAGATTTTTGAGGGTAAAAGTGTGAAAACTTCAAACTCAATTATCTCGGAAACCCTTGGAGATATCGCAAAATCCTTGCAAAAACAAGCTACCTATGGTAGCTAATGATATGAAAATATGGTAAGTGAGCCCTTTCCAATGAGCCTAGTGCCTAGGCCCTACGACCCTATCGAATCAATTAAGGATTAATTTTGTTGCTGTAAAACAAGACGAAAAAATGACCACTTTACTATTAAAAATTTTAACTTGAATTTTCTCGAAAACTAAGGGCCCAATTAGGATTCTGAGTGCATATTTGAACTCTACACACCCTAATAAGGGTGTACAGCTATGTTAATTAGCGAAGAAATGAAAATTCATCCCGAATTTTCACACAACTTTTCAGGGTGAAGGAATTTCCTAATTTTCTTTACAGATTCGTAATCAGCAGGTTCTATATAGCGTGAAAATATACTTTTCTTTACGGAAAAGTGCCAATTAAGGGTAGATTTTTGAGGGTAAAAGTGTGAAAACTTCAAACTCAATTATCTCGGAAACCCTTGGAGATATCGCAAAATCCTTGCAAAAACAAGCTACCTATGGTAGCTAATGATATGAAAATATGGTAAGTGAGCCCTTTCCAATGAGCCTAGTGCCTAGGCCCTACGACCCTATCGAATCAATTAAGGATTAATTTTGTTGCTGTAAAACAAGACGAAAAAATGACCACTTTACTATTAAAAATTTTAACTTGAATTTTCTCGAAAACTAAGGGCCCAATTAGGATTCTGAGTGCATATTTGAACTCTACACACCCTAATAAGGGTGTACAGCTATGTTAATTAGCGAAGAAATGAAAATTCATCCCGAATTTTCACACAACTTTTCAGGGTGAAGGAATTTCCTAATTTTCTTTACAGATTCGTAATCAGCAGGTTCTATATAGCGTGAAAATATACTTTTCTTTACGGAAAAGTGCCAATTAAGGGTAGATTTTTGAGGGTAAAAGTGTGAAAACTTCAAACTCAATTATCTCGGAAACCCTTGGAGATATCGCAAAATCCTTGCAAAAACAAGCTACCTACGGTAGCTAATGATATGAAAATATGGTAAGTGAGCCCTTTCCAATGAGCCTAGTGCCTAGGCCCTACGACCCTATCGAATCAATTAAGGATTAATTTTGTTGCTGTAAAACAAGACGAAAAAATGACCACTTTACTATTAAAAATTTTAACTTGAATTTTCTCGAAAACTAAGGGCCCAATTAGGATTCTGAGTGCATATTTGAACTCTACACACCCTAATAAGGGTGTACAGCTATGTTAATTAGCGAAGAAATGAAAATTCATCCCGAATTTTCACACAACTTTTCAGGGTGAAGGAATTTCCTAATTTTCTTTACAGATTCGTAATCAGCAGGTTCTATATAGCGTGAAAATATACTTTTCTTTACGGAAAAGTGCCAATTAAGGGTAGATTTTTGAGGGTAAAAGTGTGAAAACTTCAAACTCAATTATCTCGGAAACCCTTGGAGATATCGCAAAATCCTTGCAAAAACAAGCTACCTACGGTAGCTAATGATATGAAAATATGGTAAGTGAGCCCTTTCCAATGAGCCTAGTGCCTAGGCCCTACGACCCTATCGAATCAATTAAGGATTAATTTTGTTGCTGTAAAACAAGACGAAAAAATGACCACTTTACTATTAAAAATTTTAACTTGAATTTTCTCGAAAACTAAGGGCCCAATTAGGATTCTGAGTGCATATTTGAACTCTACACACCCTAATAAGGGTGTACAGCTATGTTAATTAGCGAAGAAATGAAAATTCATCCCGAATTTTCACACAACTTTTCAGGGTGAAGGAATTTCCTAATTTTCTTTACAGATTCGTAATCAGCAGGTTCTATATAGCGTGAAAATATACTTTTCTTTACGGAAAAGTGCCAATTAAGGGTAGATTTTTGAGGGTAAAAGTGTGAAAACTTCAAACTCAATTATCTCGGAAACCCTTGGAGATATCGCAAAATCCTTGCAAAAACAAGCTACCTACGGTAGCTAATGATATGAAAATATGGTAAGTGAGCCCTTTCCAATGAGCCTAGTGCCTAGGCCCTACGACCCTATCGAATCAATTAAGGATTAATTTTGTTGCTGTAAAACAAGACGAAAAAATGACCACTTTACTATTAAAAATTTTAACTTGAATTTTCTCGAAAACTAAGGGCCCAATTAGGATTCTGAGTGCATATTTGAACTCTACACCCTAATAAGGGTGTACAGCTATGTTAATTAGCGAAGAAATGAAAATTCATCCCGAATTTTCACACAACTTTTCAGGGTGAAGGAATTTCCTAATTTTCTTTACAGATTCGTAATCAGCAGGTTCTATATAGCGTGAAAATATACTTTTCTTTACGGAAAAGTGCCAATTAAGGGTAGATTTTTGAGGGTAAAAGTGTGAAAACTTCAAACTCAATTATCTCGGAAACCCTTGGAGATATCGCAAAATCCTTGCAAAAACAAGCTACCTACGGTAGCTAATGATATGAAAATATGGTAAGTGAGCCCTTTCCAATGAGCCTAGTGCCTAGGCCCTACGACCCTATCGAATCAATTAAGGATTAATTTTGTTGCTGTAAAACAAGACGAAAAAATGACCACTTTACTATTAAAAATTTTAACTTGAATTTTCTCGAAAACTAAGGGCCCAATTAGGATTCTGAGTGCATATTTGAACTCTACACACCCTAATAAGGGTGTACAGCTATGTTAATTAGCGAAGAAATGAAAATTCATCCCGAATTTTCACACAACTTTTCAGGGTGAAGGAATTTCCTAATTTTCTTTACAGATTCGTAATCAGCAGGTTCTATATAGCGTGAAAATATACTTTTCTTTACGGAAAAGTGCCAATTAAGGGTAGATTTTTGAGGGTAAAAGTGTGAAAACTTCAAACTCAATTATCTCGGAAACCCTTGGAGATATCGCAAAATCCTTGCAAAAACAAGCTACCTACGGTAGCTAATGATATGAAAATATGGTAAGTGAGCCCTTTCCAATGAGCCTAGTGCCTAGGCCCTACGACCCTATCGAATCAATTAAGGATTAATTTTGTTGCTGTAAAACAAGACGAAAAAATGACCACTTTACTATTAAAAATTTTAACTTGAATTTTCTCGAAAACTAAGGGCCCAATTAGGATTCTGAGTGCATATTTGAACTCTACACACCCTAATAAGGGTGTACAGCTATGTTAATTAGCGAAGAAATGAAAATTCATCCCGAATTTTCACACAACTTTTCAGGGTGAAGGAATTTCCTAATTTTCTTTACAGATTCGTAATCAGCAGGTTCTATATAGCGTGAAAATATACTTTTCTTTACGGAAAAGTGCCAATTAAGGGTAGATTTTTGAGGGTAAAAGTGTGAAAACTTCAAACTCAATTATCTCGGAAACCCTTGGAGATATCGCAAAATCCTTGCAAAAACAAGCTACCTACGGTAGCTACTGATATGAAAATATGGTAAGTGAGCCCTTTCCAATGAGCCTAGTGCCTAGGCCCTACGACCCTATCGAATCAATTAAGGATTAATTTTGTTGCTGTAAAACAAGACGAAAAAATGACCACTTTACTATTAAAAATTTTAACTTGAATTTTCTCGAAAACTAAGGGCCCAATTAGGATTCTGAGTGCATATTTGAACTCTACACACCCTAATAAGGGTGTACAGCTATGTTAATTAGCGAAGAAATGAAAATTCATCCCGAATTTTCACACAACTTTTCAGGGTGAAGGAATTTCCTAATTTTCTTTACAGATTCGTAATCAGCAGGTTCTATATAGCGTGAAAATATACTTTTCTTTACGGAAAAGTGCCAATTAAGGGTAGATTTTTGAGGGTAAAAGTGTGAAAACTTCAAACTCAATTATCTCGGAAACCCTTGGAGATATCGCAAAATCCTTGCAAAAACAAGCTACCTACGGTAGCTAATGATATGAAAATATGGTAAGTGAGCCCTTTCCAATGAGCCTAGTGCCTAGGCCCTACGACCCTATCGAATCAATTAAGGATTAATTTTGTTGCTGTAAAACAAGACGAAAAAATGACCACTTTACTATTAAAAATTTTAACTTGAATTTTCTCGAAAACTAAGGGCCCAATTAGGATTCTGAGTGCATATTTGAACTCTACACACCCTAATAAGGGTGTACAGCTATGTTAATTAGCGAACAAATGAAAATTCATCCCGAATTTTCACACAACTTTTCAGGATGAAGGAATTTTCCAATTTTCTTTACAGATTCGTAATCAGCAGGTTCTATATAGCGTGAAAATATACTTTCCTTTATGGAAAAGTGCCAATTAAGGGTAGATTTTTGAGGGTAAAAGTGTGAAAACTTCAAACTCAATTATCTCGGAAACCCTTGGAGATATCGCAAAATCCTTGCAAAAACAAGCTACCTATGGTAGCTACTGATATGAAAATATGGTAAGTGAGCCCTTTCCAATGAGCCTAGTGCCTAGGCCCTACGACCCTATCGAATCAATTAAGGATTAATTTTGTTGCTGTAAAACAAGACGAAAAAATGACCACTTTACTATTAAAAATTTTAACTTGAATTTTCTCGAAAACTAAGGGCCCAATTAGGATTCTGAGTGCATATTTGAACTCTACACACCCTAATAAGGGTGTACAGCTATGTTAATTAGCGAAGAAATGAAAATTCATCCCGAATTTTCACACAACTTTTCAGGGTGAAGGAATTTCCTAATTTTCTTTACAGATTCGTAATCAGCAGGTTCTATATAGCGTGAAAATATACTTTTCTTTACGGAAAAGTGCCAATTAAGGGTAGATTTTTGAGGGTAAAAGTGTGAAAACTTCAAACTCAATTATCTCGGAAACCCTTGGAGATATCGCAAAATCCTTGCAAAAACAAGCTACCTACGGTAGCTAATGATATGAAAATATGGTAAGTGAGCCCTTTCCAATGAGCCTAGTGCCTAGGCCCTACGACCCTATCGAATCAATTAAGGATTAATTTTGTTGCTGTAAAACAAGACGAAAAAATGACCACTTTACTATTAAAAATTTTAACTTGAATTTTCTCGAAAACTAAGGGCCCAATTAGGATTCTGAGTGCATATTTGAACTCTACACACCCTAATAAGGGTGTACAGCTATGTTAATTAGCGAAGAAATGAAAATTCATCCCGAATTTTCACACAACTTTTCAGGGTGAAGGAATTTCCTAATTTTCTTTACAGATTCGTAATCAGCAGGTTCTATATAGCGTGAAAATATACTTTTCTTTACGGAAAAGTGCCAATTAAGGGTAGATTTTTGAGGGTAAAAGTGTGAAAACTTCAAACTCAATTATCTCGGAAACCCTTGGAGATATCGCAAAATCCTTGCAAAAACAAGCTACCTACGGTAGCTAATGATATGAAAATATGGTAAGTGAGCCCTTTCCAATGAGCCTAGTGCCTAGGCCCTACGACCCTATCGAATCAATTAAGGATTAATTTTGTTGCTGTAAAACAAGGCGAAAAAATGACCACTTTACTATTAAAAATTTTAACTTGAATTTTCTCGAAAACTAAGGGCCCAATTAGGATTCTGAGTGCATATTTGAACTCTACACACCCTAATAAGGGTGTACAGCTATGTTAATTAGCGAAGAAATGAAAATTCATCCCGAATTTTCACACAACTTTTCAGGGTGAAGGAATTTCCTAATTTTCTTTACAGATTCGTAATCAGCAGGTTCTATATAGCGTGAAAATATACTTTTCTTTACGGAAAAGTGCCAATTAAGGGTAGATTTTTGAGGGTAAAAGTGTGAAAACTTCAAACTCAATTATCTCGGAAACCCTTGGAGATATCGCAAAATCCTTGCAAAAACAAGCTACCTACGGTAGCTAATGATATGAAAATATGGTAAGTGAGCCCTTTCCAATGAGCCTAGTGCCTAGGCCCTACGACCCTATCGAATCAATTAAGGATTAATTTTGTTGCTGTAAAACAAGACGAAAAAATGACCACTTTACTATTAAAAATTTTAACTTGAATTTTCTCGAAAACTAAGGGCCCAATTAGGATTCTGAGTGCATATTTGAACTCTACACACCCTAATAAGGGTGTACAGCTATGTTAATTAGCGAAGAAATGAAAATTCATCCCGAATTTTCACACAACTTTTCAGGGTGAAGGAATTTCCTAATTTTCTTTACAGATTCGTAATCAGCAGGTTCTATATAGCGTGAAAATATACTTTTCTTTACGGAAAAGTGCCAATTAAGGGTAGATTTTTGAGGGTAAAAGTGTGAAAACTTCAAACTCAATTATCTCGGAAACCCTTGGAGATATCGCAAAATCCTTGCAAAAACAAGCTACCTACGGTAGCTAATGATATGAAAATATGGTAAGTGAGCCCTTTCCAATGAGCCTAGTGCCTAGGCCCTACGACCCTATCGAATCAATTAAGGATTAATTTTGTTGCTGTAAAACAAGACGAAAAAATGACCACTTTACTATTAAAAATTTTAACTTGAATTTTCTCGAAAACTAAGGGCCCAATTAGGATTCTGAGTGCATATTTGAACTCTACACACCCTAATAAGGGTGTACAGCTATGTTAATTAGCGAAGAAATGAAAATTCATCCCGAATTTTCACACAACTTTTCAGGGTGAAGGAATTTCCTAATTTTCTTTACAGATTCGTAATCAGCAGGTTCTATATAGCGTGAAAATATACTTTTCTTTACGGAAAAGTGCCAATTAAGGGTAGATTTTTGAGGGTAAAAGTGTGAAAACTTCAAACTCAATTATCTCGGAAACCCTTGGAGATATCGCAAAATCCTTGCAAAAACAAGCTACCTACGGTAGCTAATGATATGAAAATATGGTAAGTGAGCCCTTTCCAATGAGCCTAGTGCCTAGGCCCTACGACCCTATCGAATCAATTAAGGATTAATTTTGTTGCTGTAAAACAAGACGAAAAAATGACCACTTTACTATTAAAAATTTTAACTTGAATTTTCTCGAAAACTAAGGGCCCAATTAGGATTCTGAGTGCATATTTGAACTCTACACACCCTAATAAGGGTGTACAGCTATGTTAATTAGCGAAGAAATGAAAATTCATCCCGAATTTTCACACAACTTTTCAGGGTGAAGGAATTTCCTAATTTTCTTTACAGATTCGTAATCAGCAGGTTCTATATAGCGTGAAAATATACTTTTCTTTACGGAAAAGTGCCAATTAAGGGTAGATTTTTGAGGGTAAAAGTGTGAAAACTTCAAACTCAATTATCTCGGAAACCCTTGGAGATATCGCAAAATCCTTGCAAAAACAAGCTACCTACGGTAGCTAATGATATGAAAATATGGTAAGTGAGCCCTTTCCAATGAGCCTAGTGCCTAGGCCCTACGACCCTATCGAATCAATTAAGGATTAATTTTGTTGCTGTAAAACAAGACGAAAAAATGACCACTTTACTATTAAAAATTTTAACTTGAATTTTCTCGAAAACTAAGGGCCCAATTAGGATTCTGAGTGCATATTTGAACTCTACACACCCTAATAAGGGTGTACAGCTATGTTAATTAGCGAAGAAATGAAAATTCATCCCGAATTTTCACACAACTTTTCAGGGTGAAGGAATTTCCTAATTTTCTTTACAGATTCGTAATCAGCAGGTTCTATATAGCGTGAAAATATACTTTTCTTTACGGAAAAGTGCCAATTAAGGGTAGATTTTTGAGGGTAAAAGTGTGAAAACTTCAAACTCAATTATCTCGGAAACCCTTGGAGATATCGCAAAATCCTTGCAAAAACAAGCTACCTACGGTAGCTAATGATATGAAAATATGGTAAGTGAGCCCTTTCCAATGAGCCTAGTGCCTAGGCCCTACGACCCTATCGAATCAATTAAGGATTAATTTTGTTGCTGTAAAACAAGACGAAAAAATGACCACTTTACTATTAAAAATTTTAACTTGAATTTTCTCGAAAACTAAGGGCCCAATTAGGATTCTGAGTGCATATTTGAACTCTACACACCCTAATAAGGGTGTACAGCTATGTTAATTAGCGAAGAAATGAAAATTCATCCCGAATTTTCACACAACTTTTCAGGGTGAAGGAATTTCCTAATTTTCTTTACAGATTCGTAATCAGCAGGTTCTATATAGCGTGAAAATATACTTTTCTTTACGGAAAAGTGCCAATTAAGGGTAGATTTTTGAGGGTAAAAGTGTGAAAACTTCAAACTCAATTATCTCGGAAACCCTTGGAGATATCGCAAAATCCTTGCAAAAACAAGCTACCTACGGTAGCTAATGATATGAAAATATGGTAAGTGAGCCCTTTCCAATGAGCCTAGTGCCTAGGCCCTACGACCCTATCGAATCAATTAAGGATTAATTTTGTTGCTGTAAAACAAGGCGAAAAAATGACCACTTTACTATTAAAAATTTTAACTTGAATTTTCTCGAAAACTAAGGGCCCAATTAGGATTCTGAGTGCATATTTGAACTCTACACACCCTAATAAGGGTGTACAGCTATGTTAATTAGCGAAGAAATGAAAATTCATCCCGAATTTTCACACAACTTTTCAGGGTGAAGGAATTTCCTAATTTTCTTTACAGATTCGTAATCAGCAGGTTCTATATAGCGTGAAAATATACTTTTCTTTACGGAAAAGTGCCAATTAAGGGTAGATTTTTGAGGGTAAAAGTGTGAAAACTTCAAACTCAATTATCTCGGAAACCCTTGGAGATATCGCAAAATCCTTGCAAAAACAAGCTACCTACGGTAGCTAATGATATGAAAATATGGTAAGTGAGCCCTTTCCAATGAGCCTAGTGCCTAGGCCCTACGACCCTATCGAATCAATTAAGGATTAATTTTGTTGCTGTAAAACAAGACGAAAAAATGACCACTTTACTATTAAAAATTTTAACTTGAATTTTCTCGAAAACTAAGGGCCCAATTAGGATTCTGAGTGCATATTTGAACTCTACACACCCTAATAAGGGTGTACAGCTATGTTAATTAGCGAAGAAATGAAAATTCATCCCGAATTTTCACACAACTTTTCAGGGTGAAGGAATTTCCTAATTTTCTTTACAGATTCGTAATCAACAGGTTCTATATAGCGTGAAAATATACTTTTCTTTACGGAAAAGTGCCAATTAAGGGTAGATTTTTGAGGGTAAAAGTGTGAAAACTTCAAACTCAATTATCTCGGAAACCCTTGGAGATATCGCAAAATCCTTGCAAAAACAAGCTACCTACGGTAGCTAATGATATGAAAATATGGTAAGTGAGCCCTTTCCAATGAGCCTAGTGCCTAGGCCCTACGACCCTATCGAATCAATTAAGGATTAATTTTGTTGCTGTAAAACAAGACGAAAAAATGACCACTTTACTATTAAAAATTTTAACTTGAATTTTCTCGAAAACTAAGGGCCCAATTAGGATTCTGAGTGCATATTTGAACTCTACACACCCTAATAAGGGTGTACAGCTATGTTAATTAGCGAAGAAATGAAAATTCATCCCGAATTTTCACACAACTTTTCAGGGTGAAGGAATTTCCTAATTTTCTTTACAGATTCGTAATCAGCAGGTTCTATATAGCGTGAAAATATACTTTTCTTTACGGAAAAGTGCCAATTAAGGGTAGATTTTTGAGGGTAAAAGTGTGAAAACTTCAAACTCAATTATCTCGGAAACCCTTGGAGATATCGCAAAATCCTTGCAAAAACAAGCTACCTACGGTAGCTAATGATATGAAAATATGGTAAGTGAGCCCTTTCCAATGAGCCTAGTGCCTAGGCCCTACGACCCTATCGAATCAATTAAGGATTAATTTTGTTGCTGTAAAACAAGACGAAAAAATGACCACTTTACTATTAAAAATTTTAACTTGAATTTTCTCGAAAACTAAGGGCCCAATTAGGATTCTGAGTGCATATTTGAACTCTACACACCCTAATAAGGGTGTACAGCTATGTTAATTAGCGAAGAAATGAAAATTCATCCCGAATTTTCACACAACTTTTCAGGGTGAAGGAATTTCCTAATTTTCTTTACAGATTCGTAATCAGCAGGTTCTATATAGCGTGAAAATATACTTTTCTTTACGGAAAAGTGCCAATTAAGGGTAGATTTTTGAGGGTAAAAGTGTGAAAACTTCAAACTCAATTATCTCGGAAACCCTTGGAGATATCGCAAAATCCTTGCAAAAACAAGCTACCTACGGTAGCTAATGATATGAAAATATGGTAAGTGAGCCCTTTCCAATGAGCCTAGTGCCTAGGCCCTACGACCCTATCGAATCAATTAAGGATTAATTTTGTTGCTGTAAAACAAGACGAAAAAATGACCACTTTACTATTAAAAATTTTAACTTGAATTTTCTCGAAAACTAAGGGCCCAATTAGGATTCTGAGTGCATATTTGAACTCTACACACCCTAATAAGGGTGTACAGCTATGTTAATTAGCGAAGAAATGAAAATTCATCCCGAATTTTCACACAACTTTTCAGGGTGAAGGAATTTCCTAATTTTCTTTACAGATTCGTAATCAGCAGGTTCTATATAGCGTGAAAATATACTTTTCTTTACGGAAAAGTGCCAATTAAGGGTAGATTTTTGAGGGTAAAAGTGTGAAAACTTCAAACTCAATTATCTCGGAAACCCTTGGAGATATCGCAAAATCCTTGCAAAAACAAGCTACCTACGGTAGCTAATGATATGAAAATATGGTAAGTGAGCCCTTTCCAATGAGCCTAGTGCCTAGGCCCTACGACCCTATCGAATCAATTAAGGATTAATTTTGTTGCTGTAAAACAAGACGAAAAAATGACCACTTTACTATTAAAAATTTTAACTTGAATTTTCTCGAAAACTAAGGGCCCAATTAGGATTCTGAGTGCATATTTGAACTCTACACACCCTAATAAGGGTGTACAGCTATGTTAATTAGCGAAGAAATGAAAATTCATCCCGAATTTTCACACAACTTTTCAGGGTGAAGGAATTTCCTAATTTTCTTTACAGATTCGTAATCAGCAGGTTCTATATAGCGTGAAAATATACTTTTCTTTACGGAAAAGTGCCAATTAAGGGTAGATTTTTGAGGGTAAAAGTGTGAAAACTTCAAACTCAATTATCTCGGAAACCCTTGGAGATATCGCAAAATCCTTGCAAAAACAAGCTACCTACGGTAGCTAATGATATGAAAATATGGTAAGTGAGCCCTTTCCAATGAGCCTAGTGCCTAGGCCCTACGACCCTATCGAATCAATTAAGGATTAATTTTGTTGCTGTAAAACAAGACGAAAAAATGACCACTTTACTATTAAAAATTTTAACTTGAATTTTCTCGAAAACTAAGGGCCCAATTAGGATTCTGAGTGCATATTTGAACTCTACACACCCTAATAAGGGTGTACAGCTATGTTAATTAGCGAAGAAATGAAAATTCATCCCGAATTTTCACACAACTTTTCAGGGTGAAGGAATTTCCTAATTTTCTTTACAGATTCGTAATCAGCAGGTTCTATATAGCGTGAAAATATACTTTTCTTTACGGAAAAGTGCCAATTAAGGGTAGATTTTTGAGGGTAAAAGTGTGAAAACTTCAAACTCAATTATCTCGGAAACCCTTGGAGATATCGCAAAATCCTTGCAAAAACAAGCTACCTACGGTAGCTAATGATATGAAAATATGGTAAGTGAGCCCTTTCCAATGAGCCTAGTGCCTAGGCCCTACGACCCTATCGAATCAATTAAGGATTAATTTTGTTGCTGTAAAACAAGACGAAAAAATGACCACTTTACTATTAAAAATTTTAACTTGAATTTTCTCGAAAACTAAGGGCCCAATTAGGATTCTGAGTGCATATTTGAACTCTACACACCCTAATAAGGGTGTACAGCTATGTTAATTAGCGAAGAAATGAAAATTCATCCCGAATTTTCACACAACTTTTCAGGGTGAAGGAATTTCCTAATTTTCTTTACAGATTCGTAATCAGCAGGTTCTATATAGCGTGAAAATATACTTTTCTTTACGGAAAAGTGCCAATTAAGGGTAGATTTTTGAGGGTAAAAGTGTGAAAACTTCAAACTCAATTATCTCGGAAACCCTTGGAGATATCGCAAAATCCTTGCAAAAACAAGCTACCTACGGTAGCTAATGATATGAAAATATGGTAAGTGAGCCCTTTCCAATGAGCCTAGTGCCTAGGCCCTACGACCCTATCGAATCAATTAAGGATTAATTTTGTTGCTGTAAAACAAGACGAAAAAATGACCACTTTACTATTAAAAATTTTAACTTGAATTTTCTCGAAAACTAAGGGCCCAATTAGGATTCTGAGTGCATATTTGAACTCTACACACCCTAATAAGGGTGTACAGCTATGTTAATTAGCGAAGAAATGAAAATTCATCCCGAATTTTCACACAACTTTTCAGGGTGAAGGAATTTCCTAATTTTCTTTACAGATTCGTAATCAGCAGGTTCTATATAGCGTGAAAATATACTTTTCTTTACGGAAAAGTGCCAATTAAGGGTAGATTTTTGAGGGTAAAAGTGTGAAAACTTCAAACTCAATTATCTCGGAAACCCTTGGAGATATCGCAAAATCCTTGCAAAAACAAGCTACCTACGGTAGCTAATGATATGAAAATATGGTAAGTGAGCCCTTTCCAATGAGCCTAGTGCCTAGGCCCTACGACCCTATCGAATCAATTAAGGATTAATTTTGTTGCTGTAAAACAAGACGAAAAAATGACCACTTTACTATTAAAAATTTTAACTTGAATTTTCTCGAAAACTAAGGGCCCAATTAGGATTCTGAGTGCATATTTGAACTCTACACACCCTAATAAGGGTGTACAGCTATGTTAATTAGCGAAGAAATGAAAATTCATCCCGAATTTTCACACAACTTTTCAGGGTGAAGGAATTTCCTAATTTTCTTTACAGATTCGTAATCAGCAGGTTCTATATAGCGTGAAAATATACTTTTCTTTACGGAAAAGTGCCAATTAAGGGTAGATTTTTGAGGGTAAAAGTGTGAAAACTTCAAACTCAATTATCTCGGAAACCCTTGGAGATATCGCAAAATCCTTGCAAAAACAAGCTACCTACGGTAGCTAATGATATGAAAATATGGTAAGTGAGCCCTTTCCAATGAGCCTAGTGCCTAGGCCCTACGACCCTATCGAATCAATTGAGGATTAATTTTTTTGCTGTAAAACAAGACGAAAAAATGACCACTTTACTATTAAAAATTTTAACTTGAATTTTCTCGAAAACTAAGGGCCCAATTAGGATTCTGAGTGCATATTTGAACTCTACACACCCTAATAAGGGTGTACAGCTATGTTAATTAGCGAAGAAATGAAAATTCATCCCGAATTTTCACACAACTTTTCAGGGTGAAGGAATTTCCTAATTTTCTTTACAGATTCGTAATCAGCAGGTTCTATATAGCGTGAAAATATACTTTTCTTTACGGAAAAGTGCCAATTAAGGGTAGATTTTTGAGGGTAAAAGTGTGAAAACTTCAAACTCAATTATCTCGGAAACCCTTGGAGATATCGCAAAATCCTTGCAAAAACAAGCTACCTACGGTAGCTAATGATATGAAAATATGGTAAGTGAGCCCTTTCCAATGAGCCTAGTGCCTAGGCCCTACGACCCTATCGAATCAATTGAGGATTAATTTTGTTGCTGTAAAACAAGACGAAAAAATGACCACTTTACTATTAAAAATTTTAACTTGAATTTTCTCGAAAACTAAGGGCCCAATTAGGATTCTGAGTGCATATTTGAACTCTACACACCCTAATAAGGGTGTACAGCTATGTTAATTAGCGAAGAAATGAAAATTCATCCCGAATTTTCACACAACTTTTCAGGGTGAAGGAATTTCCTAATTTTCTTTACAGATTCGTAATCAGCAGGTTCTATATAGCGTGAAAATATACTTTTCTTTACGGAAAAGTGCCAATTAAGGGTAGATTTTTGAGGGTAAAAGTGTGAAAACTTCAAACTCAATTATCTCGGAAACCCTTGGAGATATCGCAAAATCCTTGCAAAAACAAGCTACCTACGGTAGCTAATGATATGAAAATATGGTAAGTGAGCCCTTTCCAATGAGCCTAGTGCCTAGGCCCTACGACCCTATCGAATCAATTGAGGATTAATTTTGTTGCTGTAAAACAAGACGAAAAAATGACCACTTTACTATTAAAAATTTTAACTTGAATTTTCTCGAAAACTAAGGGCCCAATTAGGATTCTGAGTGCATATTTGAACTCTACACACCCTAATAAGGGTGTACAGCTATGTTAATTAGCGAAGAAATGAAAATTCATCCCGAATTTTCACACAACTTTTCAGGGTGAAGGAATTTCCTAATTTTCTTTACAGATTCGTAATCAGCAGGTTCTATATAGCGTGAAAATATACTTTTCTTTACGGAAAAGTGCCAATTAAGGGTAGATTTTTGAGGGTAAAAGTGTGAAAACTTCAAACTCAATTATCTCGGAAACCCTTGGAGATATCGCAAAATCCTTGCAAAAACAAGCTACCTACGGTAGCTAATGATATGAAAATATGGTAAGTGAGCCCTTTCCAATGAGCCTAGTGCCTAGGCCCTACGACCCTATCGAATCAATTAAGGATTAATTTTGTTGCTGTAAAACAAGACGAAAAAATGACCACTTTACTATTAAAAATTTTAACTTGAATTTTCTCGAAAACTAAGGGCCCAATTAGGATTCTGAGTGCATATTTGAACTCTACACACCCTAATAAGGGTGTACAGCTATGTTAATTAGCGAAGAAATGAAAATTCATCCCGAATTTTCACACAACTTTTCAGGGTGAAGGAATTTCCTAATTTTCTTTACAGATTCGTAATCAGCAGGTTCTATATAGCGTGAAAATATACTTTTCTTTACGGAAAA